>ULGS01000005.1:955876-1202825 GCA_900519055.1 Yarrowia galli | reverse complement strand
GATAAGTCATACGCTCTTCTGAACACCCGAATCCGAGTCCGATGTGCGGGTTTAGCATTATTTATAGGCCTCAAGTAGCTGAAATGTATTTCCCTAGAATCAAAAAAAAAACGTTTTTTGATTCTGTATTTCCCTAGAATCAAAAAAAAACGTAGAATCAAAAAAACAAAAACGGAATGTATTTCCCTAGAATCAAAAAAAAAACGGCGATCTTTAGACCTTGTAATGAGCCGATGGCGGCCCACCAGCTGTAGAAAATGCTTGCACTACTATCACTAGCTCACATGGAGCTCGTTCGTACCTCTCACATATCGTAGTCGCCCATTTGAGCCGAAGGACTCATTATAGCATAGAACACCTGGGCACAACTGGACTTGGAAACAGAAGGGTACTCAGAACGAGTCCACAATTTGGAAAACAGCACATTCGGCTAGAGCAGAAGATTGGTATATTTCCACATAATGCTGTTCCTGGCTTCAACCAACCTGCAACATCTACTTTGGGCTGCCCGTGCCCTTTCTTCACTCGTCAGCTTCTCCCACACCTTGTTCTATTCTGGAGGCTACCAACAACCACCAATCTAATGATTCATCAACATATATATAAATAAACGTCACTATGATTTGCTCACAGGTACTCACTGATAATCATCCGAGCTTTCACCATGGCAAGAAGAACGTCCTCCTCTTGTGCGCACAACGAACGTACCGTCTCGTCCGTCTCACCGTACGAATCTAGTGTCTCAGAACGCACTTGTCTTCCCTCTCGCAGCATGTCCCGTAACTTCTTGGGTTTAATCATCTCAAAGCCGAGGGCCAACTTCACCCATAACTGGGCATGACCGTAAAACGCAAACAGCACGGGAGAATACAGATTCTTCTCACGGGACTGGAACAAGTCCCTATCGGGGGTATCGCCCAGAGCTATTTCCAATAAGTCCATGGCGTCTTGCACCACTTGCTTCTCTTTTCCCTCTTCAATCTGTTCGAGAAATGCAGAAGCTCCAAGAACGTGTTTGGGTCGCTGAGTGGAGTATTTGATGAACTTCTGAAAAATGTAGAGCGTAAAGTAACCGGGCAGCTTCAGAGAAGGATAGACGTGAGGAATCACTTGAGGATGTCGTGCTGTAAACGTAGTATATCTGTCAAGCAAGTATTTTTCCGCTCTTGGTCCTTCATATGTTGATTTGAAGTAATCCAACAGAATCTTGACCCACTTCTCTCGAATCTCCATACTTTGCATGAATGTGCCTTCTCGTAGATGGTCGATGGTTTCGGAATCGAAATTAGGACCGAAATCGACGTCCCCCACGAACAGCGGAAGAACGGATCTGCTGTGATCAGGGATAATGTAGTCACAAATGGTCGACAGGGAGTTGAAATTGTGGCAGAATTCTTGCAAAATGACGGAATCAGCCTCGACAATGTCCTGGATCACGTCCAAGAGAGGTCTGACGGTTGCCCAGGCACTCAGGTGCTCAGCACTGCGCGCGCCACTGCAAGACAAGTAATATGCATAAACACTCCATAGAGCTCCCGAATCCGATCCTTTCGTGTACATCAAAAGAGGCCGCAGGCGATCCGACACCTTCTTGAGTCTTTCGTGATGAGGAATCACGTCTCTCAACAGACTCGAGTCCACTCCTTCGTGTTTAGATCGGTCAACAGGTACCTCTGCAACATGATCCCAATCAGCACGATCCGACGCCAAAGTCCGGGTTGCCTTCGAGTGCGTAGTAGAAACGGTCGTCAATTCTTCCGCATCTTGGATATGATTAATGAGAGAACTTCGCAGCACGGCTTTCATTCTTACATGAGCTGGTCCAGATCCTTTGGAGAATTCCAGATAACGCCTCAGAAGCGCGGTGGCGCGCGCCCCTGGAGTCTTCTGACCGTCCCGAGTCCCCCGATGCACGCTGTTGTAAGCCATGGTCTTTACGTTCTCAGCTCCCAGGTGCGAAAGAGGATACGCTGCCAGAGTCATGATGGTGGCTGTTTCTTTGGCTGTCGGTAGCTCGACGGGGGTTCGAAGCAGACCCACTTCGAGCACGCTCAGCGCCTCGTCAAAGATGCATGAGTCCAACAGATGGCTGGCGAGCTCCAGATGTTGAAATTCCATGTGTGGCGGTAGTACCATGGTAGTTGTGTCACGAACAGAGATTCATATTGGCGTCAAGAACTCTATGCAGATGACATGCAGGTGGTGATTTAGTGCTAGTGGTGGCACGTATGGAAGGGGGGAGGGTCATGCTACAAGTATCTGTATGTACTAATGGTGGATTTCAGGAAGCTATCACATTTGATTCCATTGCCTCATTTTTCGCTTTGGTACAGTTAGCTTCTGTGTCTGTTAGTTGTTAGTTACAATTAAGTAGTCGTTTAACTAACAGTCCAACTAGCTATAGGCTCATAGTCCACCAGTCAGTCTCCCCGGACCTACAAGGAACTGCACCTAACCACCATCATTTATTGGCTTCTTTGGCAGTCAATCACATTGGCACCCGTTCGCAGAAAGCGTCATCCCTTTTGGACTTCCACAGAGAGTGAACGGCTCGGTTGATTGCAGTGGATCATTACCGGTCAAAACGGTCGCCTGGGACGGCTCTCAGAAACCAGCATCTACTGTACACTGAAACAAGGTACGCAAAGTAGTCATGATACCACCGTTGTACATACCAACGAGTGCTATAGTAAATGACAGACGACTTTTGAGAATCTTAGAATGGGCCGTCGAGTCAATCTATCGTAGTGGATTGCTAAGTCGTACTGTAGTAAATACAGTAGCTCATAACAGACCTGAGGAAGTGATGTTAGGGAGTAGTCAGGACAGTCTCGACTTTCTTCGTTTGTTAGATGGTGTTGATTGAAATATATTCTGTTTGACTGTCTTCTCTTCCACTACAGGCTCCATCCTTACTCTGGGACGTTCATTAAAGCTGACAACATCACTTATGTTTTCCAGTACTGCCCAGCAGCTGTGTGTTCATGGATCTGTGTGTCAGCTGGAAAACACGAACACTCTCTAGTTTGTACTGGTAGATCTCTACTGGAATTATATACTCTTCTCCCCAGAAGTCCACGCCGTCCTTATCAATTCATTACCACCCTTCAAGGTAGTTACACATTACATCTGAATGCTTTGGTCAACGCTCTGACCAGATGTCGTGGCAAAGAGACGGCAGTGTACGCTGCTATGGTGAAAGCTACTGTAAAAATTTCGATGATATATCTCCATCATCTGTGAGAATGCCATACTTAGAGACTGGTAGCACACGGCTAACATATACAAGCACCTAGCACACCAAATAAAGAGAGGGTAGCGCAGGAAGTGCAATGGTTCGAATAGTCACTCTCTAGGGAGTACAGCGACAAACTCCATATCGGAGTATCTCTTCCACTACAAGTACGAGTACTGTAGGTGTTTTGACTCTCCAATTAAGAGTATTGACTGTGGGACTCAAAGATACCCACTCAGAACCTCGTATCTAGAAGCGACCAAAGAGAGAAGTATACCATAACAGTCGTATCAATCTTCTAAATGTGATGGTACATCTATTATTCACTTATCTCCAATACTTCGAGTTCTGGCCCTCACAGAGTAGGTCAGGCTTTGCTAAAACCCCTCCAGATGACCACACATCTAACGCATAGAGATTAAAACAGACACTAGAAATACTGCACACTCCACAACTCTCCTGGAATATTCCTTCCCATCTCAAATGCTCTAAAGCGTCCGTTATGACATTTCCTGTTCCCTCATATCCTCACCTCCCTCATTTAAGGTTTCCACCTCCCCCCTCTGCATCACATGACATGTTCCCGATTGGGAAAACAGTCACAAGGTTTTCAGTTTTTTCGTCCCAACGCACATATTGACTTGGGTGAAAAATCGCACGGTTCCTACTCATCAGTCTTCATCAACAATGTCGTTCCACAAGATTGTCAAGACCTCTGCTTACCACTCTCGGTTCCAGACCCCCTTCCGTCGACGACGAGAAGGTAAGACCGACTATTATGCTCGAAAGCGACTCGTGACCCAGCACAAGGCCAAGTACAACACCCCCAAGTACCGACTTGTTGTCCGATTCACCAACAAGGACATCATTGCCCAGATTGTGTCTTCTCAGCTCAAGGGTGACATTGTTTTCACCGCTGCCTACGCTCACGAGCTCCCCCGATACGGTGTCAAGCACGGTCTTACCAACTGGGCTGCCGCCTACGCCGTTGGTCTTCTTGTTGCCCGACGAGCTCTTAAGAAGCTCGGCCTCGACGAGACCTACAAGGGAGTTGAGGAGGTTGAGGGTGAGTACGAGCTCACCGAGGCCGTTGAGGACGGTCCTCGACCCTTCAAGGTTTTCCTTGATGTCGGTATGACCCGAACCACCACCGGTGCCAAGTGCTTCGGTGTTCTCAAGGGTGCTTCCGATGGTGGACTTTACGTTCCCCACTCCGCCTCTCGATTCCCCGGTTGGGATATCGAGTCCGAGGAGCTCGATGCCGAGACCCTGCGAAAGTACATCTTCGCCGGCCACGTTTCCGAGTACATGGAGGAGCTTGCTGATGATGATGAGGAGCGATTCCGACAGATCTTCCAGTCTTACCTTGACGACGAGGTCGATGCCGACTCCGTTGAGGAGATCCTCACCGCTGCCCACGAGCAGATCCGAGCCGACCCCGACCACAAGCCTTCTTCCAAGAAGACCAAGGCCGAGTACGCTGCTGAGTCCAAGAAGTACAAGCAGAAGAAGCTCACCAAGGCCGAGCGAGACGCCCGTGTCCAGGCCAAGATCCAGGAGATCCGTGCTCAGGAGTAAGCAGGAACTTTTGTTCTGTAAAAATAAAACTTTTAACCCCTTTACCCCGGGAGTGAGTGGCCGTAGGTCACGAACGGACAACCTGTCTGAACTGTAGATTAATACACTGTAATACCCCATACAACCTTAGGAAGTGAGAGACCGTAAGTCACGAACGGACAACAGCTGGTGATTGTACGAGTGGCTACCTGGTACGATAGGTCAGCTCACCTCAAGCTCCAGATACACTCATCGCAGCAGTAGAGGGACAGTCTGTAGCTGTGGTATGTTCGTCCCTACAATTACAGCCAGTAGCTAGATTATGAATAAACACTACGACAGCGACTGCACTCGCAGTATTGAGAAAGTACACCCAGCTTTGGCCGAACTCCTCAACTCTTACTGAACTGGATCGTCAATGAAAATTTTGAAGGTTCATGCAGCATGAGATCATCGTGAGAGTATGCTGCAAGATGGAGTCAGAGTCGACAAACGAGTCTGAGAGGCTGTGAAACGGATGAGTGGTTCGTAGAATTTCGCAGGTCGTTACATGAAATCTTTAGGGCCCACTTTCAGCACACCAGCATTACTGGACTCTCGGACTACCACCAACTGGACCTGGGTGTATGTGAAGGTTTGGTGTGTGTTCACTATGGAGGCATTGCGAGAACCCGCCGGTTTCTCTTGGTGACAGAGCTAGTGTTGTTGGCTGACATTACAAATGGCTGGTAAAGAAGACGACCTCTGTTGTTGGCAAGCTGGATTCCGCACCTCGGTTTCCTTCACTTTTCGTATGGTCATGTCCATCTTCATATCAACCTGAGTACCAGTACTTGTATATGCATCCATTTTAGATGCTGCAAATCATTGTCCTAGAGACAGACAGGAATAGACCCTCGGAATCACCGAGCCCACACCTGATAACAACTCCTACCACAACGTGTTTGAACGCGCAAACACTGCGATGGGAACGCCTGTTTGTGTCTCAGCTGGCGCTTTCGTCGTATTATGTCCACGGAACACAAGGTTAATTGTACGCCCTCCCGTGTTTTGAGACTCTGATGTTGATAACCAGTTGAGAGGGTGGATTCAAGTCCGGATGTTTACGAACACAGCACCAGTATCACCCGCTGTCTCGGTGCTGTGTACTGAGCACTGTACATCTTTTAACCTGTGCCGTTATCATGACAGCACACTAACACCGTATTCAACCCATGTATGGCACTGTCTCCTTCCTAACGTCAATCTCTCAATCCAGCCGGCCTCGGATCTACCGAGCGAGCCAAATTCACGCATCCCGTGGTCAAACAACTTGGAGTTCCGTGCACACCACTTGTAATAACAACAAGCAGTCAGGTGTAGAGCAGCCTAGCATGTGCTCTTCGAAAACACAGTAGTAACTGCTCCCCTTATTAACACGGCCACGGACAACACACTGGCTCTTCCTATTCCACTCAACCAAATTGAACGGAATTAACATGGCCTTTTCCATCCCACGGGCACAATATAATATTACTAACCACTCGTACCCTGGCCTCCACTTTAGCGGACTCTCGTGGGTCGCACTGCATTAGCGAGCGGCTTAGCGACATGCGTAAACCGACGTGTACCCTGCCTGTCTACCTGTACCTGGCTACTTTGGGTATTTTCTCGGTAGCCGTGCACAGCACAAATGAATTGATATTCGGCAGATCGGTCAATCGCGAACCTCGCGCATCTCCGGCCTTCCGGTCACGTGAGCTTCCTTTTCCTCGGGACCGTTTTGTCCACCTGCACCCAAATTCTCTTTTTTCCCACCTTTCGCCTTTGGCTGTGCACTGTGTGGTGTCTTGTCTCATTCCGGCATGGCCTGTAGCAATATGGTCAAATGGCGGGGGGCAACAAAGGGCTGCCCAACATGGGGTCTCAACACACAAGAGGTCAACGACGGAATAGAAAAGGCGACTCCGAGGAGGTCGAAAGTCCATATCCAAGAGCCTCCAACAACGTCTCATCGGCTTCTATAAACGATACTCTTTATTTCTCGCTCCCCGGAGTCTCTCGTATTGCGCAAATCGCTCAAAAAGGCCGGAACTCTTCTGCAAACGGACTTGCAAAAGCGTATCCCATTTATACCTTCCCCCACTTGTATTTTTGGGCCAGGCTAATGTACAATGCGTCTTTGTTTTGGTTTCAGGCTTGGTAGGGTAAGGAGGAAGGGTGTGTGCAAGAGAGCGAATACAAGCGACGAAACGCTCCAAAAACCGGATATATTGTAGGTGACGGCCTCAGGCATGGTTCGAGACTGGTTGCTTCTTCAGTGTACAGTGCTGTCATCTCCCTAATAGTACAGTGGTGCAGACCAGCTGCTGGGATCGTCGTGATCGACATGGGTGTATATGGGAAAGAGATGAAAATACGGAACGGCACAAACTGGCGGATAATACGGGGAAAAATACCAAGGGTGGTTGTAAGGACTCAGTTCTAGCAGGGCCCAATACAGTAGTTAGCGCTCTTAGCTGTATGGGGGCAGTTGGCAACCACGTCCTCCCTCCACATACCTCCAGGAGACACATGTCTCACCTAACATTCTTGTTGACGGAGACCACCAAACAACTCTATTGGTGGGCCATATTGTACTACCACTGATGGCCAATGTACACTATAGATAGGTCAGGGCCCACCACTAAGAGAATAGTGCGATGGTACGGCTGAGCACTACACCTGAGTAGTTCAGTGGAATTTCCGGCGTGGATTTTCGGAGGTTGCTTCTAAACAGAAAAAAGACCAGGGTCGTGACCATATGTCAAAAGTCGCTTCTCGTCTTCAACCATGTATTCCATACACCTCACATTCAACCCAAAAGTCAGTATTCTCCGCCCCACTATAACTCTAACAAGCGAATGTGCATAACATAAACAACCCAACAGGGTGAGTATATCTCGGGATTGGAGAGAGATGCGAGTATACAGACAGCGGGAATATATTTATCACACCGAAATATCCTGACTTTACAGCTCTCCACACCTTCACAGCCCTCCCACAGCCCATTTCAACACACCCTCCCCACACAACCCTTGCACCACCTCTGAACCTTGCTGCGAACCTTGCGACCCCCCCTGGTGCTCCGGTCCCCTCACCTGTTTATAAGAGCTGGACCCTTTAGTTTCGAGCGCACGGCCCCCATCGACTACGACAACTCGTACCCACCACACTCGTTATGAAATCTCTATTGCTGTCGCTGCTGGCGGTACCGGCCACCGCCCAGCTGCTGCTCGACATCCAGGGTCACGACTCAACCGACCCCCGACGCCAGCCACAAAACCACCTCACCAAGCGAAAAACCGTGGAGCAGGACCTGGTCCAGAAGTTTGCCTACTACGAGGCCACCGTGTCGGTCGGCTCGCCCGGCCAGGAAATCAAGCTGCTTCTCGACACAGGCTCATCCGACATGTGGGTGCTAGGACCCGACGTTGACTGCGGAGGAGGAGGAGGACTGTTCAGCAGTGGCATTGACTGTGCCGCCAGCGGAGTTTTCGACACCAGCAAGTCTTCCACATACCAGAAAAACGAGTCTATTCCATTCGACATTCAGTACAGCGACGGCTCCGAGTCCAAGGGCTTCTACGGAACCGACAACCTGGGCATCGGAGGAACCACCCTCAAAAGCTTCACTTTTGCCGTAGCCGACACGGCGTCCGACGGACAGGCAGTTCTGGGAGTTGGCCCCATTGAAAACGAACAGTCTCTTTACAACGAAAACCCCGTGGCCTACGCCAACCTGCCAATGGCTCTGTTGTTGGACGGCGTGACCAAGTCGTCGGCATTCTCCCTGTGGCTCAACGACAAGGACGCCCTCAAGGGCTCCATTCTCTTTGGAGGATACGACCGAGCAAAGATTGACGGTGACCTCTTCACCCTCGACATCGTCAACCTCAACCCCGGAGGAAGAGGCCGGTCCCGAGAGTACAACGTCGGTCTGGACAGCATCACCGTTGGCGGCAAGTCCGTCGGCTCGTCCACCCCCGCCCTGCTCGACTCGGGAACCACCCTGTGCAACCTGCCTCAGGAAATGGTCGACGCCATTCTCGCCCAGTTCACCGGCGTGTCCAACTCGCTGCGAGCCGGTTACTACACAAAGTGCTCCAACGTGCCCCAGGGCTCCATCGACTTTATCTTCTCCGGCAACAAGCTCACCGTTGAGCTCGCCGACCTCATGAAGCCCCTGGAGAACCCCGATGGCTCCAAAATCACCACCGACGGCGAGCAGGCTTGCGGCATTCTCGTCACCTCCAACACTGACTCACATTCCATTTCAGACTCGGTCGTCCTCGGCGCCTCTTTCCTGCGGTCCGCCTACGTGGTCTACGACCGAGACTCCCAGAAGATCATGATGGGCAAGGCCAAGTACGGAGTGTCCAGCAGCGACATTGTCGAGCTCAAGGACGGCTCCAGCGGAAACGTTGCTTCTGCCGAGTCTTCTGCCGAGTCCCAGGCCGCCACTGCTTCCGCTTCTGCCACTGCTTCTTCCGATGATTCTTCTGAGTCTCCCTCTGCCACCGCCACTTCTGAGGAAGAGTCTGGCGAGGGTCTCTCTACCATGGCCGTTGTGGTCCGACCCAGTGATACCTCCCTGTCTGCCTACATCACCAACATTGTCGTTACTCCTTCGGCCACCCCTGCCGTTTCCACCATGTCTGTGGTTGTGCGACCCAGCGACACCCGACTGTCCGCCTACATCACCGAGATTGTCGTCACCCCCACAGCCGTGCCCTTCTCCACCGTCGTCAGCTCCACCACAATCGAGTCCACCGAGGTCCTCACCGTCACCTCCTGCTCTGACGGCAAGTGTGAGCACTCCAAGTCCACCGTCTACAAGATTGTGGACGCCTGGGTGACCCAGACTATCTACTCTTGTGAGGGCGACGAGTCCGCCACTTGGGCTCCTGCTCCTCCTTCTCCCCAGACCCAGGTCCAGAACACCCCCGCTTACCAGGCTCCCTCCGCTCCCCCGGTCTTCCTGCCCGTCTGGGGAACCCAGTCCGACGGAGAGACCGTCACCCACACCGAGACCTCCTTCTTCAACCCCCAGACTTACACCGGCTCTCCTGCTCAGCCCACTGGCGGCAACGGAGGTAACAACGGTGGTAACAACGGCGGCAACGGAGGCAGCAACAATGGTGGCTCTTCTTCTTCTCACACTTCTGCCATCACCCAGGCTAACGGAGCTGCTTCTCTCACTCCCTTGACCTCCCTGGTCGTGCTGCTTTTGTCTTTCCTCATCTGGGCCTAAGCCTAACTAACTTACTGTAGATGGTGCTAGTTTGCGCAGCGTGCGGGACTAGCATGTTTGTATCATTTAATATACGAGATTCGAATTATTTTGAGGGTGTATCGGCGGTTACTCTTAGTCTGTAGAGTATGTGTAGCGGTTCTTGTGTGTTGCAGTTGCATCTACCACTGTATGTACCTATCCTCCGGTGGTGCACATACCGGTACATCCACTACGTCCCTGTACATACACTTGTATTGAATCTATATGACTACACCCACCGCTTGAAATAGTCCTGGACACGGTGTTTGTTCCGTCTCGCAGTGATTGGGTCGTGTGTGTATTTCGGAAACGTGTATCGGCAGTTGTACTGGGGGTATTCAGCCTCTGAGGACGTGTCGTTGTTGTGGTTGGAATCATTCTCATGGGTATCATTCTCCTCAGGGTCTTCGTTGAAGTCAGGATGGTATCGGGGAGTATCCTTTCGTTTGTGTCTCCTTGATTGTGTACGAGTGGGGATCCATCCTGGGTTCAGCCAATCTGGACACCCTAGAGGTGCGCTCGCGACTGGATAATGGAAATGTTTACCGTCTCGCACAACTGTCGCATGGAAGGCCGGTGTTGGCGACAGATAGAGCTTTTCAGCGTTCAGTGTGTTCATGAGAGTGATGATTGAGCAGTGGTGGGTATATGTGGGAAGCCAAGTTGACCTTGATCAACAGAAAACCACCTTAAACTTGATAACCTGTGATGCCCACACAAAGTACAAAGAGATGGAGAGCTACAAGAGCGGCAGAGACAGTATAATGAAGATCTACCGAGACAAAAGGGAGCGGCGTTACCGACGCTCAATCACATGTGTAATCGTGTGTAATTCTATGATGATCGCCAACCATCGATACCAGCACCGATTTGGCCTTCAGTTAGCTGTCAAAGCTCGATTGGGTGCACTTAAATGTCGTCATCCAGTCTAAACAATGGCCCCTAGAACGCTCTCGAGGGCTATGACTCATTGTTATCTGGCTGCTTCACATGTCTCGAACCGTTATCTCCCTCGAGGGTGGGGTAAAATGAAGCAATAGTGTTCCTGGTCTATTATAGCAAGGGGGGCTATTAGAACATGATAATGGTGGAGGGTGGAGTTGGTGGAGTTGGAGAGGGTGTCGATTAGGGACTGATATTTCTTCGCTGGTCTCAATTGAACTCCTCATTGCTGTTTTGGTCTTGAGAATCTACCCCATAATCGTTCACCCTTAGTTCCCATTGTGTAAAGCATACCTCGATGTGCCCTGCGCCGATAACTGCGCCTTGCATTCTCTATCATACCAGCATAACTTCCATCTATAGAACAATTGACCAATACAATTTGCAGGCCCCGAGAGTCGACGTGGGCTATCTGATATCTCACTCCCTGTACATGCTGATAACCGTTTTTTCCGTTGAAATGTGAGACAGAACAATGGAGACGCAATAGCGACACCGAAAACAATGCACAATAGCTGGCGACAGGTGAGACCCCATGTGAAGACATGTGACAGTGACGTACCACCAATGGGGTCGAGAATACGCCTCGAGAATACCCCGTATACATGACATACCGTGACACATTCCCCAAGGGGCTCATTGAGACCCACTCTTGGATACGTGACGTTCGACAGAGACACGTCCATCGTGCTCAGTATGTTCGGCACACAAAGACGTATTGTGTACATAATAAAGACAGCCTTTCTTTTTCTCCTAGGCGCTCCCATTGGACGAGATACGCATAGACTTAGCTCGGATAGGTTCCGACCAGTGCAGGGTCTATCTCCACCTTTCCAAGACATCAATCGTGCATAGAGTTTCAGGTGGGCCGAGTAGTGAAAAATTCAGAATTCGGCCAAAAATGGATCAAAACATGTGGAAATTATCTAGCTGAGATATGTGATAGATCAGACTCTTATCAATTGACGCGAAAACCTTTCACTGTCTTCTCAATCTCTCAATCGTCTGTATTTCGTCGTCGTGAACAAGCACTTGCTAGTCCGGGAATACACACTTTCGGCTGTATAAAGTCTTGGCAAAAGAAATCATTAGCCTTTTGAAACCTTCGTAAAAGGAGTATCTGGACAACCTCTTGTTTGCGACCCAATTCTAGAAGACGGCTAGGTACGCGGGGGTCCATCATTCGTCGACTTTTTGCCCGTTTGGGCATCTGCTGGGCTATCAATGTCTGTCGAAGTAGATCGGGTGGAGGTCCGTTGATGCATCTATCATGTGAAGCCGATGGTGGGGGTGGTGGAGATTGATAGTGGTATTACTAGTCCCTGGCGTGATAGGGGATTGGAAGTACGGTGGACTTAGTGGAGAACAAGAATCAGGGGTCCTCTGAAAAAGAAATTCATGGGAAATTGCCTGATACAGAAGTTGGTTGAGGTTGGCTATGCGAGTGCCATCCGAATATGGGTCACCTGTTCTCGACAGAACGACGTATCCACAAAAGGACCCACAGGGCTGGTTTGGGGTCTCCGACTACGACATTGGGTGTCGACTATGACTTGTGTCTTCAACTATGACTGACAGCCACTCTTCAACTCAGTTTGTATAAGCTCAAGCACTGTACCAACCAATGTATAACTGCTCCCCTTTTGTTGCTGGACATTCTGAGCTACGGCTACTTACAGTAAGTGCGATAGCGGGCGTCTGTGAGTTATTGCTCGGATGGACTCGGAGGCGCGGAAAGTGAGACATTTTTTCATATGAGTAGCTCTTAGATAGGTGAAATTTCAATCGTCGAGCGTTTAAGATCTGCTACCTGTAGTGAAACATCGCTGTGCCTGCCGAGACATGTACCAGATAGTAAGGTGACTTGCAAGACACGAACGCAACACGAGGAGGAAATTAGACCACTAAAGCCACAAAAAGGGCCCATTTCAGGGTAGTAACTAAAACCCCACCCACTTTCAACCTCCCTGAGAGGTCGGTATTGCCTCTACAGCTCTACACTTTACGTTTTTCAACTTTACGTTTCCCCTACTCCGTACCAAGGAGAAGGCTTATCTCCAGCCACATTACAGATACATCACAGAGATAAGAGAGGATGACGAAAAAAATAGTCGAGCAGTGCACAACAAAGAAACCCCGGAAACAGAATAGTGTGGAATGTGTTCCTGACTGATGAGCTTGGCAGGCTAGAGTCGGTGTATTAACAGAGGGAGGATACGTGATTTTGGGTGCTTGGTTGAGCTGAAACGGCGTAGAACAAAACACAGAGAAGACGATTAATAGCTGGAAGTTCAACGGCAGGTAGATCACTCATCTAAGTCCTCACTGGTTCTGCCCCCACAGATCTCCAGATCATCATTGTATCGACACCCACCTTGAGGTCTGTGCGTTAGCGTCAACCTTAGTTGGACCTCTCCAACATGAGATACAGAGCGTGCACGTACCATGTCATGAATCTGGAGTCGTTTGAAATGATATAAATAGGGGCTCGCACACCCTCATTCAATCCTCATCAGCTTCTGACACTCACAACTACAACAACCACCTTCTCTCTCACACAATGGTCTCTACTCGAATCCTCACCGTCGCCGCCCTGGCCTCCGCTGCTATTGCCGCTCCCGCTCCCGCTCCTGCTCCTGCTTCCGACGAGCTTGCCTCTCGACAGCTCTGGAACGGTATTGAGGACATTGACGCTGCTGTTGGTGTTGTTCTCTCTCTTGTCACTGGAACCGTCAACGTTCTCATCAAGCCCCCCGGAGAGACCCCCACTGAGACTGAGGTCCTCATCTCCACCTTTGATGCTCTTAACGCCGGTGTTGACAAGCTCCTCGCTGACCTCAGCAAGATCCCTCTTGTTGGTGGTGTTGTCGCCCTGGTTGCCCAGATCGCTGCCAACCCTGTCATCCACGGCCTCCTCCTGGTTGTTGAGCACCTCGTGACTCTGCTTGTTGGTGGCCTCGTTGACCAGCTCGTTGTCCCTCTGGTCCAGGCCGTTGACAACCTCCTCAAGGGCGTCTCTGATGTTCTCCAGCTCCTCGGCGGTCTTCCCGGTCTCACTGACGTTGCCGCTCTTACCGGTGCTACTGAGTCCGTCAAGTCTCTGCTCTCTGCCCACCCCGTCTCTGCTTAAGCGGATGGCTCAGCTACTCAGCTTATCACCTAACATTAATAATTCTAATAGAACCTTTTTCGAACACAACTTCTGTAGCACTTGTATTGTGGCCAGCTAAACGGATAACTATTAACAAGGGTTCCTGTATGAACTATTAGAGAAGTGTCAAATTCTGAAAGTTAGCAGATGACACGATTGCAAGCATTGCAGTTTTACTGGCAGCCATGAATCACTGTTACTGTGTAATCACGAACACCAGGCTTGTGGCTGCTAGATACCCATTCTTGCCCCCTTTTCTCCAACACATTCCGCTGAAGAGCGACGCCCTTCTAAGCTCAAGGGGTATGTACAGTAGTTCGTCACGACAAATTAGCCCGATCATGCCTTCAACACAGCCACAACTGTTTACCGTCCAAAAACGGTTTTCTCTCTCGCTTATGCTTCACTCGCTAGAACTTTCGGTGCGTACCTTACTGTGCCTGGATACCACATCGGTACAGTGCACGCAGCAGCCTAGTGCTAGTCTTAGTCTCATTCCAACTCTGAGCCAAAGCAGGGACAGCAGGGGCATGCAAGGGGTAGGTACCACACCGCACAGTGCGCTGAATGATCGATATTGATGGTGCGGTTTCAGGGGTATCGCTAGATTGATATTGGATAATATCTATGCATCTTTACCACCCCTCCGTCCGCACACGACATCCTCAGGGGGATCAACTGGATCAGCTCGAAGATCATACTTTGAGTTTAACACCCGAGAAGTGTCGATCTTTCCCTGATGCAGAACCCATGTTGAGCGTTATGACGGTTGGTGATAAGGGTGGAGGAGAGCCGAATTAAGCGAATGAAGGGTCCAGTAATGGTTACAGATGAAACGGCGGTATGTGGAGCAGGAGTGATGTGACTAGACAAGAGTAACAAGTGACAAGAGCGAGAGTTATCTCGTAGGGCTGCACCAGAGCAGGGACGAAAAAGTAAACATAGACGAGCATCTAGACTTCACCTTATCTCTATTTCAAAAGACAAGGTATTACCAAGTCTAGCAGCCTTCCCTAGAGAAAGTATGGCTAGCGTGAAGATCGACACTCAGCCATACTCAAAAGTCCGGGTTGAGCAACATTTCTGTTGAGAGCCTTTTGGCAAGAATTGGTCATGCGAAAACGGCCATGTGCATTTTTGTCGTTTGTGCGTGATTGGTTTAGCGAACACTAGATACGGTGGTGGCAAGCGCGCGAATAACGGGGTGCATGATCAGGACGATTGAGTACATACATATTCTTGTTGCATGATAAAGGCGCACCACATCCTTGTTAGGGCACACACATCTATGTCTATAGTTAGCACATCATGCTTCCTCCATAACCCGTGCGAAAGATGAGCGAAGATCTCGATCTGGTGTCGATCCACGTTCTAATTCAGTCCAGCGGCTTTTGGGACATCAATACCTTCGATGCTGGCCTTCCATTACCCACTGACGAACAAAAGTCTTAGGTTCGAACCCTTGTGTTCGCATCAAAATTTACGCAAAGAGTGTGCGCCTGAAAGAATTGTAAAGAACAGCGACTACTGTACCGTACCAGTAGATGCGGACCTAGCTACAGTACTATACTGGTTTGAGCGCCCTTCAGAAGAACTGTGCCCTACCATACTTCAGCTCCTTGACGGTTCCTGACAAAGCATACTTACTTAAGCGAAACAACCAGAGGCGAGCACCTACTTCAGAGCTGCCAATGTGAATAGCTCCATATATAAGAGAGTCAGACACTTGTGCTACACAGAAGCACACATCGCACCGGTACATCCACTGTGGAAGTTTGGTTAGGTAAAAATACATGATAAAAATACAATATGGAACGGTTAGACTCTCTTCATGGTCATGGCCCGACCCAACAGACTATCCTGCTTGATGATATCCTTGTCTTTGGCCAGGGGATTGACGTGGGTCGTTTGCTTGAAAATCTTCTCGCGTGGGAACTTTTGTTCCGACAACAGTCCTCCATTGTTGAACGTTCGCTCGTCCCACGGACTTTGTTGAGGAGAAAGGTTAGGGGAGAGACTTGGTGACATGCTTGGCGACAGAGTGTTGGAACGAGTGCTCTTCAGTCGCGCATTGTCCAGCAACGAGTTCTTGTTGAACATTGTGTTCGGAGCAGCCATTCTGGGAGCCAGGCGGTTCTGCAGATGCGATAGAGGTTCGTCTTCTCTTGGCATGATGGGGTTGGCGGGTCTGGAGGCAATGTTGACGATCCTGAGAATGGAATGCACAAGGTTGACGTCGTTGGTGGAAAAGACAAAGATTGAATCAAGCCGGTTCTCGAAGAATTCGAGATTCTGCAGACTCTTGAGCACCAGGGTGAACTGTTTCGGGGGCTTGACAGACTTCTTCTTGTTCTCGGTGTAATGATAGATTTTGAAGTTGCTCAAGCCGACGATTCTAGCGTCCTTATGCTTGAATTTCAAGTTGGGAACGCTGTTGCTTGTCTGGCCCTCCTTGTTGTAGTTTTTCGCGCTCTCCATGTACCCCATTTTAGCGTCAGACTCTTTCTTCGACAGAATCAGACCCAGATTCGCAGACATATACATGTACATCGACTTCCAAGAGCTTAGATCTCGATAATACTGAACCTTTGAGAGAACCTCGGTTTCCACGGGTCCCTGACTCACAGGAAGACGCGGGGTAAGGCTTTTATCAACCACCTTGATGCAATTCTGGGCGTTTCGAGGCCAAGAATCGACCGTTTTCTTCAATTCTTCCTCGGGACGCATTTCTCGAATCATTCCTTCACCCCACACTTCGTAAACAAGACTGCCACCCAAAGATTGAGTGCTCCATTTGACCTGGCAGAGCTGTAGCAGGTAATCGACAGTGGCTGTGTTCTTGATAGTCATCAGACGGGGCTCCTCAGACATATATTCGACCTGGACCTTGAGAGAGTCACGTGTAGCCATTGCAGCACTAGGAGCAATGACTCGAGACCCGGATCCGGCGCTTTTGGGGGTGTCTGAGTCTGAATCTGACCAGTCAGTGTTCACCTTGAGTCTTGATCGGCTGGATTTGTGTTGGAGACCAGGCAAGCTGGGTTTATGTTGAAGACCCTGCAAGCTTGGCTTCTTCTGAAGAGCAGGTATAGTGGGTAGAGTGCCGGTCATGTTGACATTCGGGCTTGCCTGTTTTCTGTATCGAGACCTAGTTCGGCCCAGATCGACCTTGGGAGAGGCTGAGGGAGAGGAAAGAAACGGGTTTCTGGACGGAGAAGAAATGCCATTGGGATGGCCGTTTCCATTTCCGTTGGTAGGTGCACCAGATCCATAAGGACCGGTCAAGAGGCCATTTTGGGGACTGTTCAAGAGACCATTGTGAGGACTGTGCAACATGCCATTCTGGGGACTGTTGGGAAACCCGTTCGGAGTACTGTTCATGAACCCACCCTGAGGACTGGCGTGATCACTGGCCGGAAAACCACCATCAAATGGAGGTTGCAACGGAGCCTGAGATTGAGCTTGCTGGAGTTGCTGCAGATGTTGCTGTTGAATCGACTGGCCCCAGTCAAAGTCGGGAATTGTGGGGGAAGCCAGCGGACTCTGGGTGAAGGGGTTGTGGTTTGGCATGTTACCCGTGTTTATGTTTGCGTTCATGTTCGTGTTGTTTCCCGAGGTGCTTCTGGATCTCGATTTGGATCTGTAACGCGACGACGTTCGCTGTACTCCTGGTCCTTCCATCATGGTGGCTTTGGTTGTGGTGGGTGAGATTGCACGGTTGCTGTGGTGGTTGCTGGGTTACGAGATGTACGCTTGCAATTATGTGTGATATGATGGTCTCAGATTCAGAAGGGTATAAGCGTTAGATCGTCACGTGAGCTGTGGGGGCTGGTTTTCCCGCTTGTGTGACCCTGCGTTAGTCACTCACTCTGTGGGAGGGCTATCTATTAGTATTCCTGTTTGGGGAGTGTCCGCAACCGGCAGCTTCTTCTGACAGGTGTAATTTATGTGGTGTGCCCCGTCCCGCTCGATATTATTATGACTATTTTTGGACCCTCTGAACACAATTTCGTGACCCGTCTTCCACTTTGAGGGTGGGTGCAACTTTAGCTGTGCATTCTGTTTATTTTTGGCGCATATGGCACGTGGTATTAGGGTTGAAGAATGTGTGGAACAAGCGCTGTATCCGGCCAAGTAGGGGTTCGATTGGTTCTAAATTTCACGCCAGCTATTTTCATGGTATCGAGTGCCTCTGTTAAAAAGCTCAGTCCCATATCCTCACTCAGCCGTCAGATACACCTCCTTCATTCTCAAATGTCGAGACAGATTGGGTGTTTCTCCCGAGCGTATTTACAACCATAATTTGCAGACACGATTGATCAAGAAGTGAGGCAATGTGGAACGCGTTTGAACGTAATAGAGATCCAAAGTCGACTGTACCAATCGTCTAAAACACCTTTTAGACCAGATTAAACATCAATATCCACCCCCTCGCCATTATATAGCGCCACAGACCGCGTCTCATATGATATCACTTCGCCCCAACCTTCTTCGGGCCGGGTCTAAATGGCTAATTTTGGCTAAATGTGAGACCCATGTTTTAGGTGCTTGCGTGAGTGGGTATTTTGGGCTACGATTTAGTTGTCCCAGTATCTACCGTACATTTATTAAATCGTATTGGCCTCATTTGCTACGATACCCGTATTTACCGTACGATTGTGCCTGTATCGCACGCAGTTACCATAATAACTGAGCACGGAAAATGAGGCATGTGGAGGGGACGACAATCATGCACAAAAACACCACTCATAAGTGTAAGTAGCTACACGAACACACTTCACGCATATTACACCTCTTTGGGTTCTCCCTGACCACCCACTTTCACCAAACTCCAGAAGCAGGGCGTTCAATGGTCTAGTCCCGAAAACGGCAGGGGTGGAATTTACGTCCGTTTTAGTCCACTGAACCACATGGGCTGTGGGCTAGTAAGGCTATGGTAGCACTTGGGCGGAGTTGCGCTGGTATGATGTACGTGGCGGTAAGTTGACGGACAATCATGTCACGTGATTTGACAATTGGCCAGACTGTCGATAGATGGCTGTTGGCAATGATTACGGAGACAGCCCCTATGGGGAAAGGGCGCGTTCGCTGGCAGTCATGGACGTCACGTGATATATTGGCTCGTATCTTTCCATTGGCTCGCTCGCAACTACTGCTGCTAAATTAGTCACGTGATCACATTCATTACAGGAGAAGAAGAAGAAGAGGAACTGCAAGAGCAGCGGGTGACAAGCCTGCTACGTTCCTTCCGACACCGTTGGCTTGGGGTTGAGAAGTGATAGTTGCTTGGGGAACAGAGTCGAAGTCATCCCAGAAACTAGGAGTAGTGGCGGATGCAGCCGTCTCTGAGCTATGAAGAGATGCCTGAGCCAGAGCTTCTGGAGACAGCTTGGATATCAGACCCATGAAGCCCTCATTTTCATCGTTGAGCTTCATGGGATGCTGTTCGTTCTCATCCATGATCACATCCACAGTCTGCTGG
Organism: Yarrowia galli; assembly: GCA_900519055.1. Classification (NCBI taxonomy): domain Eukaryota; kingdom Fungi; phylum Ascomycota; class Dipodascomycetes; order Dipodascales; genus Yarrowia; species Yarrowia galli. The sequence continues at coordinate 1,183,165 of ULGS01000005.1, read as the reverse complement.
AACTCTGCCGTTTTGTTCTGGAGGCTATGGTCGTCCAAAATGGTAGGAACAACCCAGTCGAGATGATCTCCGATTCGTTGGTGGGCTTTCATGATGATTTTGTTCACTTCAGCTTCATCAAACTTGAAGGAGGAGCCTTTCGCGAACTCGGAGACCAGCTCCGTGGTGTTGGCTGTTCCAAATAGAGCTATCAAGGCCTGATGAACATGATCCACAAGCTCCTTGTTGGCTTCGGTGGTATGGTTGGAGGTATTGAGATCGACAAAGACCCGGACAACCAGTGGGTTCCTCATAATCTCAGAAACAGCGTCAGTGAAACGGGCCTTTCCAGGACCCAGAAGATCGCCAGCAGAGTCCAGAATGGCATGGACGTCGCTGTAAAGTGAGGCAGAGGCCGTGAGGGCCACCAGGGCAAAAATGAAGCGGGAAATTCTCATGGAGGTGATACTAGGGAAGACATTGCCAGCTGCAACGACACGTGTATATGTGCATGTCCGTAAATGTGGGGTTACAACGGCGACCTTGTCGGCAGCGATGAGCTAAGCGAAGATAGTTGAAGTTTACATGAACCCTTGACGTACAGGCTAAAATGGTGTCCGTGAGGTGGAGTGTATGTGCTACTACAGGCACAGAAGACGACAAATGAATACAAGAGATATGCCTCTTGGATGTGAGATCCCGAAGCAGAAGCAACAGTTGTATCTTTGCTGTTATCTTTTACCTAAAAAGAGTGGATCATCCGAGAAATGAAACAGTGCTAACTTCTCACAAGACCATCGTTTCACTAGAGTCTTGATAGTGCCAATATCGATGCATTGATGAGCTATAGGAACCAGGGGGGCTTGATTGCTATTCCCCAGGAGGGATTTAATTGAAGCAGTATCGGTCAAAACAGGACTGACATTGGTCAGGGATATTACTGGACCGTCTCTGAAACTCGCGCAACAACGAAACGCACCCTAGACAGACGTTCCAACTTTCATCCTCAGTCAAGTTGGATCTAGTGACCATATTGTAGGCATTTAAATACGTTCCTCGAGTCTCTTCATGGGTGTAGAAGAACTTGCCGGTCGAGAAGTTGGAGGCATAAGTCAGATTGCCCATGGGTATGTTCACAATCACAGGAGATAACCGTTTGGTATTGTTATACTGCTTCAGAGATGTGATGTTACACCCAAAGAAGGCTGGCTGCATGGACAAGTTTCTGTTCAGATAATCATTTTCGTCAGGAATCTCAGGATAGATTCCTTTTCCAAATTCAAGGTCACTCTTTTCCTTGGTGTGTCGCAAGGAAGCTCCATTGGGCCAACCATGACCGTCCAGAGTATCAGTTGAGGGATCAGTCGCAATCAGAAGGTCAACTTCTCGTTCGGGTTGGAGAAACGGAAGCAAGGGGATGTTCTGTTGCTTCTCAAACCCTCCATCGCACAAGTACATGAAGCGTGAGATAGTCTGGTTGGAGGCAATGTCTGACATCTTATAGAACGGGTTCTGCACAAGTCCAACTCGGAACTCTCCCTCGTTCACAAGATCCAGATACTCCAGGACTCCATCAAGAAAAATGGCGTGGTATCCTTCCATCTCAAATCCAGCTACCACATCAGCATTGAAGATTCCACCAGAAGAGCCCAGAAACAGCCCGTGGTTGTCGTAATTACGCACACATTGGTCCAGTGGCTGCGAGTTTTCCATCTCAGTACCGAGGAACTCCGTATCGGCGAAATACCGGAAGTTTCTGTCCCAACTACCGACTTCAAAAGGTGTCATTTCAACCATGGGGTTGATATAATCGATGTGCGTGACATCGAATGACGTTCCGGGGAACAAGGAAGTGGAAGTGATGATGGGGAAGGGCATTGAAAAGTCCTGGAAGGAGCTCAGGTTTCGAATACCGCTCCATGTCGGGTCGGTGTAGTTCAAACCAGCCTCGGCAGTAACATAATGAAACAATCTGCCCCACTGATCAACGACTGAGGTCTGATAGCCGGCCTTCTTCTTGTCCATGGTGTCTTTGAGAATCTTGATTGTCATTCCAAACGTGTCAAACATGCCTGGGAACTTCATCTTCTCGCTCATCTCCACGAGTTGGTCGGCAGCGATCCAGTCGGACAAACAGAGCAGACCAACCAGCCAAGAACCTCCGGACAGACCAGCAATATAGTCTGTGGCCTGAAGTAAGCCTCCAGTGCCGCTTTCGGCAACTCGACCGTCCAGACCGGCCAAAACTCCTGCTCCGAAAAGAGAAGCTCTCACTCCTCCACCGGCAATAGCAACAGCTATTTTCGGAGATGACTCGTTCAGAAATGAGTCAACATCAAAAGCAGGGATATCCAGGGTCTTAAGAAACGACTTGAGACTTTCTCCGGACTTGGCATGTCGCTGTTCGATGTAAGCAGCTTCGTCAGGATGTAGTCCAACAGCAGGACGAGTAAGATTGGTTGAGGGACACGGGACCCGAATGGGGGTGTATTCGGCAGTTGCCAAAGAAGCAAATACTGTAAGAACCGACCAGAATTTCATCTTGCCATTTCAAATTGGCCCCCCACCCTTCCTATACATACTCACAGTCATTCATTTCATGACCCCTCAATGCGTTGATCTAATGCACACTAGTGGCTTAGCTGCCGACTGGTAGCCGGGGTCGATATCCGATCTGGGTGGTGGTTATACAGTGTATCTGTACTGTACTTGTACATACCTGGATGACGTCACTGTTCGTAGAGCACTTCCCCTTTCACTATGGGTAGAGGGGTTCGGGTTCTGTATCTCGTGTCGCCTGAGTGACACACTCAGATGAAAACCTTGGCCGCTTTTCATGACAGCTCAGAGATGCAACTCGTCGGTTGATGATTCAGTCTATTCATTAATCTATAGGTGATTGGGGGGACTTGGGTCGAGATCGCACCCCTTATGCGCAGCAGTCCACACTAGACATACAGAAAGTCCACCAGAACCTTAGCAATGGCGTCTCCGTCCTGTCGCTTTTCAGCCAGCTGTCTGTATTCCTTCATCTGTTCCTCGGTAAACACGCCAGCCTGTTCTCGGACATCCAGAATCTTGTCAACAATTCCAGGCACAAACTCAGGGTGACCCTGCAGCGAAATGTAAGACTCCTTCTTGAACAGACCCTGGACCTTGCACACCGGCGACGATGCCAATAGCTCTGCACCCTCGGGGACTCGAGGAACAATGTCCTGATGCATCTGCATGATTCGAAGAGTTCCGTTGTGCTCCTTGCTGAGTTTAGGGAAGACCTTCTTACCAACGTCTGTCAACTCAATCTCAGTGCTGGCCACTTCCCAACCCTTGGGGTTTCGCTCTCCATTAACTCCGAGAGCCCGAGCAAGAATCTGGTGGCCGAAACAGATTCCGATGATCTTCTTGTTGTGTTCCAGCGCCTTCTTGGTGAACTCCGTGAGCTTGAGGATCCATGGCAGGTCGCTATGGGCGTCGAACTTGGAGCCAGTGATGAGGATAGCGTCAATGTCTGTAACAGGAGGGTAGTCCTGGTCTTTGACCACGTCGTAGTAGCTCATTTCCACGTCCGAGGGGACACCTCCTCGCTCGAGAAGAGCTCGGAAGATGTCACCGTAAGAGCCGTACTTGGCAAAGGCCGCGGGAACGGGAGTATCGGTTTCCAGAATAGCGAGTTTCATGCTGTGTTGTGGGAGGGTGGATAGTCGTGTGGAGGTCGAATCAAGACAGTGATGGTAGTATCGTGACAGATCAAAGACACTTGTGAATCACAACGCTTATATGCACCCCCACTCTGTAGAGTTCAGTGTTATCAGCGATATGAAAAGCGTCTCAAGCCACACTTTGGAATACTTCGATCCGAGTCAGATTGGGGATTCTGGGTCAGAATCACGTGATAAATAACCCTGTCTCTTAGCAGTTCTTGTATGGTCCTCATAACCTCTCTTATGAGACCTGTTCCCCTTTCTCCCTTACCTCACTACATACAATCTCACTAATAACCTTATCTCGCTCTCTCTGTGTTTCTCTTCCTTCAACTTCGCTTCTATCATAATGTCTCAGTGATTAGTCATCAAAAGATGCTCTCTCAAGGGCCAATCGAAATAGATCAACACGAGAAGCACAAACACAGCCGAATCCAAGTCCCTGTATCGTCGCACCTCCCAATCTTTGCACGTGACATCTCACAATCCATGCAACCGCTGGCGTCATGTATGTGGAGAGAATTGCGTCATGCGTGCGTACTTTGGGGGTGGGTCGCGTGCCCTTCTGAGAAATTCAGCCGTATCATCAACTGCGGTTTTTGTGCTTCTCGCGAATGGATTCGGGTCGCTTCTTCAACATACACCTTTTCTGCCAACTTCTAAGAGGTCAACTTTATTGCCGCCGAGATGATCGCATAATGTCTTCTGAGTTTATGTGACGTCTCGAGCTGTTGGCAGCGAGTTTGTTATAGATGATAATACGAGAGCAACATCGCCTAGAGGGAAACATTAACGTATTCAGCAGAGTGAGGGGATTCTATTGATACCACAAACTATGCTCATTCAAATACAAGAGTCTCCTGTTATAGGCCACCTTTGCTCAAGGTGATGTCAGGTCCTAGTCACACTGAAGCAACCTGTGACTCGACCACACGAGCACGACAGAAACGACTTTCTGTAATCAACTACATGGTACCAAAGGAATCAGCTCAACTTGGCGATCACGATGGTACATTCAACTCCCCTCTTTGTCTAATCAATATGCTATCTTCTGCTATATAAATATTTTGATATGGTCATACCAGCATAGAGCTCACAAGCATGGCCCAATAAATAGATTACAAACCAGTGTCGGCACAGGTAAAAACTCCACCGACGGTTCCGGCGTCGTAGGAATCGATAATGCCCTGGATGGTGACATAAATTCCGGGTCCGAAGATGTAAAGGCCGATACCAATCAAACAGACGTTGATGATCACCTTGAACTTCTCCCACGGGCTCAGAATCTTGAACCATTCCTTACCCTTTCCTTCCTGCTTCATTCTAAGGTAAGCCACTCCCCAGAAGATGAAGCCGAACCAGGCTCCAAACATGGAGGACATGAGTGACAGAAGAGAGGAGAAGAAGGGAATGACTTCAGCAATGATGAAAGCAACAACCCAGGTGGTGGAGATCACACCGATCCACGTTGCCCAGCCCTTGACGGTATTGTGAGTTCGGTGCACACTATCCTTGTCGAAGATTTTGTCAAACACCATTCGAGAGGTAACTGCAGAGTACAGAACTCCAGCAAACAGAATGGTGGGCACACAGAAGGTGAAGGCGATCTTCTTGTAAGGCTCAGTGAGAGATCCGTAGGCGGGAGCGGTCATGTACTCGTTTCCAATGTAAACGTACATGATACAGCCTGTGATAGTGTAGAGCAGGATTTCACAGGCAGTGACGGCGGTCAACACCTTCTTGAACTCTCGGGGGTTCTTCATCTCAGCCATAAATGATGGGTAACACACCTGGCCAATGAAGGTGAAGGCAATGTTGAGAAAAGCAGTCATGGCTTCCACATAAGTGGTGCCCTTCTTGGGCCAGCAGGACCAGGTGACAGGTTGCGACTCGATGAACTTGTCGGGGTGTGCCTGGGTGCCTGCAAACGCCATTGTCATGATGACTGAGGCGAACATAGTGAGGGCCGAGAAGATGGCGAAGTAGGTGAATCCAGCGAGGGTTCTAGGCAGAGTCATGATGGCGGAGACGACAGCAATAATGACGGCCCATACAATGGTGCAGGTAGCGTGGTCACTGATGGTGTTGAGCCACTCAGCTCCAACCAACACGTGCAGACCCTGAATGAAGGTGTTGTTCAGCAGGAATCCACACAGAGTAATCCACCAGGCCCATCGTGTTCCAAACAGATGCTCTCCGATCTCGCAAATATCCTTAAGATCGGGGTTGCGCAGCACGTACTCCATGAGTGTGAGACCTGTGTAGTAGACCATGAGTGCCATAGCAACCGTGATGATGATTCCAGGCACCAAACCCAGCACCGAGTAGGACCAGGGGAAGGACATGATGGCCAGCACAATGTACTCGGCAAACAGCAGCGAGGCCGTCTTCTGCCACGAGCACGATCGGTACTTGAACTCGTTGCTCTCCTCCAGTTTCACCTCATGATCCCACAAAGGTCGATCCGAGGCCTCCAGAGATGACCCGTCCGTGGGAGGGCTGTAGGAGCCGGTGTTGGGGTCCTTCTCCAGAAATTCAGTGTCGTGGGAGTTCATTGGGCGGTGGAAGGACTGATGAGAGAGAGGAGAGGCGAGTGACAGGCCTCTTGTACTCACTGCATCTTCCTCTCTCTCTCTTTCTCTTTCTTCTCGGCCTGTCGCCACAGATTGTGGCTTGCAAAAAGTCTATCCAAACAGCCTAATCCAGTATCATGAAATGCTATCCATATTATCACCGGGAGCTTATCCAGGAGGGGTGTTTTGACAGTCATAACAGTCATAAATGGTTACTAGAATCGTCACAAAAACCAGCTGAAGCCATGGGTGAGAATATGGACGGACTGGGAAGCCATTGCCTTCAATATTCCGGCCTTTGCTCAACACTTCCAAGCCGTTACAGACTTCTTTATGGTTCATCGGTCTCAATTTTTTTGCCAACTCTGTTTCGAAACACGGAAACGTCAATATCTGTACTGATAAAGGCAGCTATGGGAGATTTGAAAAGACGAATCTGACGAGCAGAGTCCAATCTACTAGATGGAGCAAAAAAAGCTGCACAATTTGAGCCCAAACACCCCCTCGTACCCCACACTCATCGCGATTGCTGAATGTCATGCAGGGCGTAGTAAGCGAGATGCAGCAGGACAGAAAGAGGCAAAACAGAAAGACAAAGCGCGGTCACGTGACGCCAAGGGCGCCGAAATATCTCATCTAGTTCCTTCCGAGGCAGTTAATGGGGCTTCTTTAAACGCTAGGTTACAGCCCCCGTGGCGTTGGCTCAACATTGGCCATAAATTTAGCTTGTTTTCAGCCACAGCTTGATGAAATGAGCTGCGATTGGAATTCTGGCAACACTTCTGTATTCTGCACGCAATCACGGATCGAGTGGTGGTTTCAAAATCGTGATTCGAACGATGCTCGGGGTTTTTATCACCCCATTATCTTGCTTTATCATGCCTCGACAATGGACGCTAAATTCTGTTTTAGAACCATCTAAGCTTGCTGGCACACTTTTTTGAGACAGCGTCAGCCACTTAGATTTGGCTGCTTCTCATCGAGTGCAAAGAGAATAGCCAGAATTACAGAGGACATACAGCTTGGACGTGGAGTCGGGGTAAGAGGGCAAAAAATGAGGGTTTTTGACATCCAGAGCAAATAGGCGCCTCGGCGACCGCAGCAGTGGCAAAAAATCCCTCTTCTGTGTCTTGAAAACCGCATAAATCACGTCTGTTGAAAGGGACGTATTTTTTTACGGTTCGCCTTTGCTAAATGCCTAATCTAGTCAAGATGAGAAAAACCTGGACTGCAGCCACTGTGGCTTGAAGTTTGCGAAGTCAACTGCCGAAAGATGAAAAGCCGGTGAATTGAAGCGTATTAGTGAGCAGAAACTCGCGTCACGTGACCGGCGTATCGGACTCTGGGAAATTGCCCTTCTGGAACGACTTTCGTGCCGTGCATAGATGCCGAGCTACCCGCCTGCCGTCTAACAAAGAAAGTAGGTTCCTATCAACAGGAGAAAATGGAACTAATTTAGCCCAATGCGGGGCCCAAGAAAGACAAGCCATGTTAGCATGCGGTGGAGTCGAACAATCGACTTGGGCATGGGGTAATTACGTCATTCTATGGGTCTAATATATTATTGGGCGTTGTTTCACCTTCCATTAACATAGATCACATGCCTCCTCTCATGCAGTGTTTGGATACTTGTTCTCGTACGTACTTCGTCATTGTGCATTTTGCCAGTGTTTCTCAAAGCTGGCCCTATGTGGACTTTGAGAATGGTTGGCTCCCGCTTCGATGATGCAGTTACTTTTTCCAGGAACGGAATCGAGTATGTTTTGGCGGTGGACGAATAGAGGAGGAGTCTAGAAGATGACGGCATTCTATGCAGTAGCAAGCTGTGCGACGATAGCAATGCATTGTGCGTTTCATTTATGACAGGGGCAAAAAAAGGAGATGTACAGACCAGAAGACAGTCTACTGACCACCAAAGGTAAAGATCCCTGTAGGAACAAAAAAGTGGACGACACCGGAATCGAACCGGGGACCTCGCGCATGCTAAGCGCATGTGATAACCAACTACACCAGACGCCCGAAAATGTAAACTGAAAAGAATTTTGGGCTAGCAACAGTGGGTATGGATTACGTAACATTTTTTGATAAAATGGCCTAAAACAAAGCAATAGCTACTGGCAAAACCAGTAAAAAGGGCGGGGTGCTCGATGTATGATTCGGGGATCATACTCTGCTAGCTTATGAGCCGGTACGCTGTGTTTTGAAAGATGTTCCCAATTACTTAACACCCCGTTTCCCAATTACCCAGAGTCAAGTACTTTTATCACCACTTCGAATATCCCAACAACGCAGGTCGCTACTACTCCACCAGTTGAACTACAACATGCTGTGCATCACCACCACTACAGTGCAATGGACAAGTCATACGATAACATCATTAATTAACTAAAGGGCCAAGCTAAAGAAGCATGGCAAGAAAAGGAAGTGCTAGAAGAGACACAGTGAGTGTTTTGGCTGAGCCGGAAGAAGCCTGGACGGGAGTGGTGGCCTCCGGCTGCTGAGGCTGAGGCTGAGGCTGAGATTGGACAGGCTTGGAACCTTCTGGCTGAGGAACGGGAACCAGCGTGGAGACGGGAGTCGACTGAACAGGGTGCTCAGGAGTTCCAGGAGTCTCTGGCTTGGCAGGGATACTAGGCTGTCCGGAGGTCTCAGGAACGGAGCCAGACTGGCCAGGCCGAGGAACTGACTGGACAGAGGTGTGAGGCTTAGGCTGAGAAGGCTGCTCGGGCTGAGAAGGTTGTTCCGGCTGCTGGGGCTGCTGGGGCTGCTCGGGAGTCTCAGAAGTGGGTTTGGCCTGCTCAGGATGTTCAGGGGAAGGCTTGGAAGGGGTCTCGGGGGTCTCAGGTTCGCTAGGAGTGGGCTGCTGCGCACCAGGGGTAGGTCGAGGTGCACCAGGAGAGGACTCAGGCTTACCAGGAACAGGCACAGACTCAGCAGGAGACTCAGGCTTGCCAGGAGTCTCGGGCTCATTAGGGGTCTCAGGCTTACCGGGGGTCTCCGGAACAGGGGCTCCAGGAACGGGTGTCTCAGACTCACAAGGAACAACAACAGTGAGAGTCTTGTTGTCAATAACTGTTTGAACAGTAGTGGAGGCGGGGTTAGTGGGCACCACAGTGACGATAGTGACGGGAGTCTCGGAGCAGTGAGAGTCATCACAGTATGACACGGTCTGGACGACAGTGGAAGTGATTGACTCAGCTGGAGCTGAAGAGGGGTGACCAGGAACAACAATGACCACAGTTCCAGAGGTCTTGGTGACGAGTTCGGAGGGCCACAGAGGCTGATCCGAAGTGAAGGACTCAGTCTCGACAGGCTTGGTGGGAACTGGAGAAGGAGAGACAGCAGGAGATCCAGTCTGGGGAGTCTCAGTCTGGGGGGCCTCGGTCTGGGGGGCCTCGGTCTGGGGGATGTTGGAAGTGTGCTCAGACTTGGAAGCAGGAGTCTCAGACACTGGCTTAGAAGCAAGCTCGGTCTTGGATTCGACAACCTCAGTATCGCAAGGAACAGTGAGAGTCACGGTCTTGTGGTCAATCTCGGTGGTGATAACAGTAGTGCCAGGGTGAGGAGGGACAACTGTGGTGATGGTGACGGGGGTCTCCGAGCACTTGTTGTCTTCACAGACAGAAACGGTCTGTGTGACAGTAGTGGTGATCTTGGTAGGCACAGTAACGGTGGTAACGGGAACCACAGGAGGACAGGACTCCAGAGTAGTGACCTGTGTAGTGGTCACAAGAGTACCCTCGGAGTTAGTGGTGGTGACAGTGGCCGTGGACACACATTCTGTGACGGAGGGAACAGGAGAAGACTCACAGTGGTCCTTGGTGACGGTAGTGGTGACAGTCTCAGGTTCTCCTCCAGGGTTGGTAGTGGTGAGAGTAACTGTAGACACACAGGGCTCAGATGAAGGAGCAGAAGACTCGGAGGCAGGCTCAGTGGAAGGCACAGGCGACTCAGAAGAAGGCTCGGTGGTGTTGAAACCAGGAGTGCTGGAGACCAGAGAAGAAACAGTCTCGGTGATTGAGGGCTCAGGAGTGGGCTCGGGGGTCACTGTGGAGTTCAGCTGAGTGGACTGAGGAACCTCAGGTGTAGAGCTGGGAGCTGTGGACTCGACGGTGGAGTTGAGAGGAGTGGTCTCTGGTACAGAGCTGACAGGCTCGATAGTGGTTTCCGGGACAGAACTAGTAGGCTCACTGGTAGTCTCCGGCACACTGGTGGAGTTCACAAAAGTAGTCTCAGGAGTTGAGCTGGACTCTGGAGTAGGCTCAGGGACAGAGCTGGTTGAGTTGGCCAGAGTAGTCTCCGGAGTGCTGCTGGACTCGGGGGTAGGCTCGGGAGTGGGTTCGGTGGTGGAGTTGAACATTGAGGTAATGGGGGCTGAGGTGGAAGACTCAGGGGCAGTGGTCGACTCCACGGTTGAGGTGTTGCTGCTAGTCCACTCAGTAGAGACAGTGGTGAGACCAGGCTCAGTGGAGGGCACAATGGACTCTGTCAAGGGAGCAGTCTCGGAGGTAGTGACAACTTCAGAGGTAGGCTCAGTGGAGAAGGTGATGGTGGTGGACTCGGGAGTAGTGGTGTTGGTGAAGGGAGTTGAGGTGGTCAAAGTTGTACCCTTTCCATCACCCTCTCCGTCACCGTCAAAGTCACTTCCGTCCTGGTTGTGGTTTCCAGCTCCCCAAGCGTCTCCCTTGATGGACTCTCCAGGACCCTCACCTCCACTCTCGCCCATCCACATCTCCCAGCCAATATGGTTCCAGTACTTGGTCTGGGGCTTGACAATCTTAGTGGTGAAGACAAGCTGGACGTTGACATCATCAGGAATGTTGGTGAGAGTGGCAGTGAAGGTGCCGTCGCCGACATTGGAGAGTTGGACATACTTGGATCGTTCACTTTTGGGGATCTCAACCCATTTGTCGGTATTCCAGAACTCGTCCATGTTGTAGCCAAAGTTGACTCTCATGCCGTCCCAAAGGGTGGCCTCGTCAGGGAAGGCAAGGGAATCGTCTCGAATTGTATCGACGAGCTTGAGAGTGTGGTAGGGAGACTTGGGAACTTGAACGTACCAAACGTACTCGTCGTCGCCAAAACGTCCACCCCACTTTCGACCATCGTTGACGTTCAACTCGGGGACGATGTTGATGGAGTCGTCAAAGCCTGTTCCATTGCCGGTATCAACATGGAAAGAGTTCCATCCAGCCTCCTTCATCTCGTTCCGTTCGGCGGTGGCAGTAAGGCGCATGGTACCATTGATTTCCCAGTTCTTCTCGGCAACATAGTCACCGTAAGTGGCAGTGAAAACGAAGCCGTCATTCTTCACGTGGTAAATGACGTTTCCATTGGGATCAACGACATCGAAATCATAGGGCTTGTCACCCAACCAGAAGCGCTTATCCAGAGTGAATTGAAAGTAGTCGCCGGGCTGAACATTGTCCTGCATGGGCTGAAGAGCGAAGGTGAAGTCCAAGTCCCATCGGTCCCAGTAGTGACCCTCCTTGTTGTTGGGATCACCGGCTCTGTGAAGATGAAAAGTCTTGAGTGGCGAAGCCACTTGCTTGGCAAGGGCCATAGTTGCCATCAGGACCGTCAGTAACGTCGTGAAGAAGAGCATCTTGAGGTTGTTGGTTGACCAGTATACGTCCACCACCACCGCTGCTATATATACACGCTACAGAGGTTGCTGTGAAACTCCATCAGTCGAGATCCCAGAGTCACCGTGGAAACTCAATGGGGGAATGTTGCTTTAGGGACAAGCAGCCAGCTGGCAGCCTCGAGATCGTGGAACCAAAAGGGGTGCACTGTACAAAAACCCCTTGAAACTTTGATGACCTGTCTTTTTGAGACAAGTTCTTGTCCTAGAGACACGTGGACTTCACCAAGCGACTCCAAATGAACAGAGAAACAAAATGGTACTAGTGGCTTGTATCCAGCTCTACCCAGCCTGTTTCTTAAGTCGACAGCCTCCTAACGAGCGGCTCACAAATTAAGCTTCTCGCGTATGCAATGATCAACGTGGGAGATTAGCAGATTTGCAAGATGAGCCGAATACGAGTTGACACATCGGTGATAGTTCGAAGAACCAAAGAGTTGATTTTCATCACTGCGAATGTCAATAGTGGACCAGTTTTTCGTCCTTCAATTCCACCAGATCAACAGCCCACTCCCTGACTCTCTACAATACTCCCTTCCAACGCGTCTCAGTCAGTCGTTCTACAGAGTTGGGTTCCATGCACAGACCCTTGTAGGGCATAATTCTATTGTTGAAGGGAGGAACTCTAGGCAGGATAGACTTGATACGATCCCGGCCAAACCCCCTTTTTTGGCGTGCCGGTTTGCCTTAGTTCTGCAAACCTTCTAAGATCGTCGTCAGAACTTATTGAAGTTCCCCACATCGATAAAGATCCCGAGTTGGTTGGAAACGGACTTTTATGCATGGTTTCGAGATCAACAGCCGTCACTTTGACACTGGCAAACTCAGTGGCCAATGTTTTCTAATATTATTCTCCTGTCTCACGGCGGAAGGCTGCAGGGAAAGTACGGCACTGCGGAAGCAGCCCTGAGCAATCCCCTAATTACGACTCTTGGTTCTGCAAAGAGTGCATCTTGCGCTCTTGAGTTGGCTGGTCTGATTTTTCTGAGCAGAAACCTGGAGAAATGCGAAGCAAGAATGCTGTTCAGAAGCAAGATTGTTCTTCGGTCGACAGTATTGTGAGATATCACAACCATTCAGGCAGCCGTGGTCCCGACGGCTTCGCCAACAGTGATCGCTTCTGGGGATTTCACAAATGACGATAGTTCAGAAGACATCTTTAAATGAGAGTAGCTCCGAGAGCAACAACCGATCATTGTCCTGCGTAGAAGTAACACAACAACGGGTTCTACTCTGGCTCCTCGACTGTTGTACAGTTCGTGAAGTCAGTGACATGCATCGGTGGTTGTCACGGGGAGAATCAGGCCAGCCCAGAATCAACGTCATGGCGCGTGTACTGAAACGTTCTGACCCGGCTGAGAAACACCTAGTGTAGCGTATAGAGTGATTAGCAACCACCTTACAGTCACTTCATCTCGAGTTGCTGTGATCTGTATCACCACGTTCCTTTTTCCAGATATTGGCAAAAGAAACTTGTCAATATCGATGACACCATGTCTTTTCTTACTTCAGCCTTTCAATTCACAACTTGCTATTGGCCTTGTTTGGAGCTGCTCGCTTACACGGCACCATCTCTTACTTTTAGAAGCCGGAAGTCAATGTTTCTAGAACAATGACGCTTACATACGTACTCCGTACTGTACATGCTTGTTTGATTAGAGCTCCTATTACACACCTTAACCCAATACTTACCGGTTAATCAAAGGTGCAGCCTCTTCCCAAGTACATTCCCTCGTCAATGTCGCAGTAGAAGGCTGGATGCTAGGTCTCAGGCTATTTTTGACGGTTTCTATTTTGTCTCACCCTTGAAAGCAGCCAATGCAAGCAAAAAGCGCCGCAGAAGTGATCATGGGGAGAACGGAGGATATATAAACACAAAGTAGCTTTCTAAAAGAGGTCTTATTGACCCCTGGTCGTTGTTTAATGCTGTTTGCGATAAAGTACAAGTAGGTAGGGTAGTTTGTCTACAATTACTGGAGCGCGTCGAAATCGTAAATATCGTGATTAATTATGTATGCAAGGAATGTTAAATAAGAGCCAACAAAGGAAGGAAGAGAAGAGATGCAGCTATGTGTGTGTTTGAAGAAGCAGAGTTGGCCTGATTGGGGCCAGGGATCCGTGTCTGAGACGGAAGTTGAGTGAAAGAAACAGCGGGAGTCTGAGACTCAACCTTTTGGGAGGCAGCGGACTGAGAGGAGTCCGAGCCTGTAGCCGAGGCAATCGGTGAGCTGGCACGAGCTGATCCAGAAGCAATAGGAGACTCAAAAGCCACAGAGCTTGCAACGGAGTTTGTAAACGCAGGGCCAAAAGCAGCAGTGGATGGTGAGTGGCGAACCAGCTGAGAAGCATCTGAGGCAGAGTGTCCGGAAGTATCGGCCGAAGCTGGAACAGAAGGCTCAATGGCTTCTCCAGCAGCACGGGACGAAGAGACCCGAGACACTGGAGAGTTATATGCACCAGCACTAGACGTACTGGCAGCCGCCTGTGTCCCAAAAGGCTTGTCAACTGACTCGTAAGGTACAGCAACGGTCACAGTGTGTCCATCAATGACAGTCTGCTTGGTGGTGGACTCAACTTTGGTAGGAACGACGGTGGTGATGGTCACCGGGATCTCGGTACAACTTCCCTCGTCACATGAAGTCACGTACTTGGTAAGTGTGGTGGTGTGAGGAGGTACAACAGTAGTGGTATTGGCGCCAATCACGCCAGAAGTGGGGCCCGGGCTCGAGCCAGCCTTCCGAGAGTCAGTCTCAACTGCTGCTGAAGTCTCACGGGGAACGGTGACCGTCACGGTTTTGCCGTCAATGACAGTTCGCATGGTTGTGGTTGCATGGTCGGTGGGGACAGCAGTGGTCAAGGTGACAGTGGTCTTCGAGCACTGATTGTTCTTGCAAGCCGTCACAGTCTGAGTGAGAGTGGTCACAATGGGAGAAGGGTTGACAGGCGAGTGAGAGCCAGATGCTGAAGCCGTAGTGGACGCATTAGAGACTCTGACCGAACTGGCATTACCAGATTCAGAGGCGGAAGCAATCGCAGTGACAGACTCAGAGACATAGCCAGTGACTGGAACTGATCCAGAAACAGTACCAGAGCTGAGAGTCTCGGCCACCCCAGCAGTGGTAAGCTCATGAGCTGACACCGACACCAAGGAGGAGACAGAAACTGTCGTGTGGGGTTCACCTTGTGACGATTGAGAGGCAGACTCTGAACTGATGGACTGAGTGGCCGACCCCGAGGTCAGAGAACGAGTGGTAGACTCAGAGACCACAATCGAAGTCGTAGCAGGAGCAACAAGCGTCGATGAAGAATTGAAGCCAGACAACCCCGAAGTAGAAATAGACTCGGAAGGAATAGTAGATGCTCGAGCAGACTCTGAAGAGGTTGTCACAGTGACTGTAGTGGTAGACTCAGTGTCACTGTTAGCGACTGTAGTTTCAGCGACGGAAACGGTAGATTTGCTCACATTAGGGGTAACAGAGGAGGAGCTAGATGCAACCCTGGAAGAGACTGGGTCACTTGAGTGAGAGGCAAAAGATTCTAAAGCTGTCGTGGACTGAGAGGTTTCGGAAGTGGGTTCTGCAGACGACGTATTAGCCGAAGCGAATGAAGACTCAACTGAACTCCCAATCGAATAATGGGTGGTGGAAGTCTCCATTGACGAAGGCGCCTCAACTGAAGGCCCGGTGACAGAAGACGAATGAAAGTTCGAGGAGGTGGCTGCTTCTGGAGCCTCAGGCGTAACTTCAGTGGACGAGTTGAGTACACCGGTAGAGACAGGAAGAGGAATACAACCATCATCGCTTCCGTCACGCTTGCAAAACACAGGGCCAGTGGAGGTGGTAAGGTGAGCTGAAGAAACAGTAGGAGAGGCTTCAAGGGAAGTCACAGCAGGCGTGGGGAGAGCTGAAGCTGTGGAGGTCAAGTTCGAAAAGGTAGACGCCGTCTCGGACTTGAGGGGGGTAGAGGCAGGTACGCTGGTAGACACCCTGGTAGACACAGTGGTAGAATTCGCAGACAACTCAGAAGTTGACTCTGAAGTGAGCTCCGCAGAAGAAGTTGCAACCGAAGATGGCTCCCCGACAGAGGAAGACACAGATGATGAACTTCGGATCTCAGTGCTGGAAGTCTCAGTCGAAATACTGGGCTCAGTCGAGGTTTCAGTAGCTGTGGTTTCGGCAACAGTACTGGAAGTCTCAATCAAGGAGGTGAAGGTCCCAGATCCAGTTGCAGGGGTTTCGATAGCTGTACTATTAGGGAAACCGAGAGAAGTCAGAGAGCCTTGGAGGGTCGCAGAATCGCTGCTGGAGCTTGACGGAGTCTCTGTAGCAGAGGAGAACTCGGAAGTAGAGCTGGGCTCAGTGGTGGAAGACTCAGAGGTAGAGCTGAATTCAGAGGTGACAGGAGCACTTGTAGTTGAGTTGGCGAAATCAGTCTCAGAAGAAGGAGCAGGCACGAGGGTGACTGACTCTGAAGTCGAATCGACAGTGGATGGCTCAGTAGAAGTCAAGATCTCACTGGTGGCCTCAACGGAGGACACAGTCGACGACTCGGAGGAAAGTTCGAATGACGAAGTGGACTCTGCTGACGAGGTGAGCTGAGCAGACGCCTCAGTGGGAGTCTCCGAAGCAGACTGGGGCATCTCATGAACGTCTGACGTCGAAGCCTCAGGAGTAGGCTCAGCAGAGGTTTGCACAGAGCCGGGCATCTCCGAGGACGACACGATAGTCACTGAAGGCTCTGTGGAAGACTCCGAAGTGACTTCAGCGCTTGAAGAAGACCCTGTGGTAGATTCTGAAAGCCCCGAGGACTCAGTCGTAGAGGACTCGACAGACTCTGTAGAAGACTGAACCGTAGAAGAAGGCTCTTCAGTAGTGGAGGACTCGATTGAGCCCGTGGAAGACTCTCCAGTGGCAGAGAGAACTTCAGATGACGACCCAAGAGACTCAGTGGTAGAAGGTTCAATTGTAGTGACTTCTACTGTGGTTGACGGCTCTACTGAAGACTCTGAGGAGAGCTCAGTCGTTGAAGACAGCTCCATTGAGGACGAGGTATCCACTGAAGACGAAGGCTTGACCAAAGAAGTGCTCTCAGGAATGGGCTCCGCGGAAGATTCAGTTGTGGGAGACATAACTGCAGAGTCAGAAGAGGACTGGGCAACTAGTTCCGTGCTAGACACGTCCACAAGCGAAGTAGTCTTGGTGCTGGTCATGACAAAAGCAGAGCTGGACTCGACCGGGCTACTGGAAGGGCTGGTGCTGGTTGTAGGCTTGGTACTTGGTTTAAGCAAGGCACTAGTTGTAGGGGTGGAGTTTGTAGTTGGAGTGGAGCTGCTGGTGGTAACGACAGTGCTAGTCTTGGCACTCGAGGTGGTGGCAGCCACAGTTGATGTAGGCTTGGTGGTAGTGGTGTCTGTGTTAGTAGTGTTCCTTGTAATTTAAATCTCCACAATCATCGTCTCTCCATACTCACGTCTCCCGGATCCTTCTCCTTCGCCACCTCCATTGAGGTTGGGTCTGTTGTTCTCAGGAGGCCAGTTGCTGGCCGCTCCTCCTCCGCTACCTCGACGCCACCAGCCGCCTGCCCACTTGTCACCAGGGCCAGACGGGGGTTTGTTCCATAGAGCATAAGAGTATGAGTTTCGGTACACGGGCGAGTCATTGATAATTCGTGAGTAATACTGAAGCTCCACAGAAACGTTGTCGGGAATGTTTTCCAGATGGGCCACAAACTTGTTAGGAGTAACTTCAGAGTAAGACAGATACTTGGCCACGCTGGAGCCCTGCATGAACACCTGCTTGGAGTTGCCTCCCATATCATCCGGGTTGTACTTGAACCACAATCGACTGTTGCCCATATGAGTGTTCTTGTCGAAAAACTCTGTGTTTCCATCGGAACGGGTGTCTGTGATTTCAGCTCGGTTGTAAGGCGAGACAGGAACTCGAATGGTCCATAGAATAAGACAGCATCCGTTCTTCTCTCCCCACTTCACAGCGTTGTTGGGGTTGGTAGTTCCCACTAACTTCACTGTATCCTCAAGGGTCTTGCCACCAACCTGGGGAGTAACGGTGACGGTGGTGGGGCCTGTGGTCTTTACTCTGTTGGGGTCGAATTGCGTCTGGATGTTGACAACACCGGAAATGGCATCATTTTTAGTAGCGACGTAGTTGGTGTAAGTACCGGTAAAGGTCCGTCCCGAGTTTGTAATCTTTAGGATGACGTTTCCGTCAGCATCCTTAACGTCAAAGTTGAAAGCGGTGTTTCCGAAGGTGAGCTTGTCGTCAACTGTGAACTTGAAGTAGTCACCAGGTTGAATGCCCTCATCAAAGGGCTTGAGAGCAAAGGTGAAGTCCATGTTCCAGACATTGTTGACGTTTCCTTCCTTGCCACCATCGGGAGATCTGGTGACGTCAAGAGATCCAAGAGGACTGGGAACCTGTTTGGCTAGAGCTAGAGCAGCTAGCAGAATGACAATGAGTAGTTGAAACATACCGCTCCAGAGAGGGCATTCCGGTGCTTTTTAAGCACTCACCAGCAATGGCGAGGGCTGCAGCCGGGATGGCCTTCGAATACTGCAATCACCGCTCAGTAACTCAAACTGGAAGCACATAAGAAATCACTATAAGATTGGTTGAAGGCTCAACAGACGGGTCCACGAAGCTCTGATGTTGATGAAATGCTGGCATTAACTTGAAAACGAGGCCCTCCATCGCTCCACCAACTCGCCCGCCCCACAGATCTCCATGAACTCCGTCACAATGTCAATCGCCGAACGCCTCAACTTCCTCTTTGATCATTTCCCGACCCAGAGTTGGCTGGAGCATCCCAGACGTGCATCATCGGAGGGATAGAACGCAAAGCGAAGAGCTCAGACGAACGAAAAAGCAAAGAGAAGGGGCCAAGTGCTTCTAACGCTTGTCGAACAAGCGAAAGTAATAGTTCTCAAACATGAACCAGTCTAACGCAAGCGAAACGAGGGGGTAGTAAGTTTTCTTTGACAGATTGTGGGCTGATATTGTCGAACTTGATATCAGTATCGCAGTTAGCGTCGCCTCGGCACCAACGGTACTCCCATGTTGGTGTCTCACTTTTCCCGTTGATAGGTGTCTCAGAAAAGTGCAAAAGCAAATACTGCAATGGGACACACAGAGCCCGTTGGCCATTTAGAGTTGATACCCCCATTGCAAGGAAGGAGAACTAGGGCTGGCTCGGTAACTGCATTGTCTACCTCTGAGCATTACGATATTGAAGCCAGATACTCAAAACATCTGCGAAATTTGATTTTTTGGCCTCTTTTATACCCCTTACCATACAATTTCTCTCCTTATGAGTGACATTGGCTCTGTTCACCGTTTACACTCAGCCTCATTCACGGTTTGGATGATATGCACTCTGGCATGCTGCCTATTCACACTGAGAAGTTAGTGCCGAAAAAAGGTTGTGGCTGGTATTTGTGTAGATGTTCCTTTGGTGGTCAGGGATTCATGAAGAAATTGATGGAATGACAAGAAGGGCACGATTGCAGTTCTTGGTATCTCTAAGAAGGCATGACTGGAAACTTTCGAGCAATGAGAATACTCTCTAATAGTCAGCCACTGCAACATTGCTTCCGGCTTTTACAAACAAAGAAACGACTGAAAACCTCTTCAATGTAAAGCGTAGCCAGGTGAAGCTTTTCCACTCAACACCTTTGTTGAATCAATGTACACGTTTCGTACATACACGTCCACTGCGCGTGTTTTTATCAGCGCATTCTTCGTTCGCTTCCTCCATCATACGGCGTCGTTTCTTCGCTTAACGATCTACAAGGGTATCTTGCTGATCTGCTGATCTGCTGATCTGGGGTACGTACCAACCGACATGGAAGCCCGAGATCGGCATGTGGTTGGCTTCCACCGCCATAGAAACAAAGTCTAACACAACAAGCCAACGAATGAATACGTAGACTGTCTATTGGAAAAAGAAATGTACCAATTAGCGGATGCACCGATGAACCGTCGATTCGCCTCGGTAGTGCGCAATGACGGATCTCTTAACACCAATAAACGGTTTCACTTATGCGCTAGCACACCCCGGCCAACAATATGCTGCTGCTTGGAAAAAGCAATCGCCCGTTAAACCCAAAGCAAAGCAATACATACGGCATTATTGACGTGGAATCCGCGGTGGGAGGTGCTTCCAAGTATAGTCGAATCAGAACAAGTTTCTCCCATCTGAGTTTGTTACTGAGGCTTACGCCTGGTTCTGATGGTCGAAGTCCCGAGGGTACAAGTTTGTGGGTGGTAATACAATTATGATTAGGTGAAGTCTTCGGTGACTCGCGTTGAGGTGGCTCGACGAGGTTGATGCGACGCATTTGTAATCGGATCATATGAGCACGTCCACACAAGTCCCTCAGACCCATACCTCACACCGCAACAAAGTCTCAACATGCAAAGTGGAGACAGTTTGTTCACCCTTGAGCCATTTGGGACTGTACTTGTACGTATTCACACTTCATTACATTAGCTAATGACCAACTCGTATTGGCTCGTGGTTGCTGCATATGTATGTATAGCTACTTGTAGGCTATAGTTACCATCTGTATAGTTAGTCCGCGGCACAAGTACAGTAGCCACATTGGAAGTATTTTAGGACGTCTATGCCGCTGAACGAAACGGCTTGACAGTAAGACCCAGTCCATTCTCTTTGACCACAAGAACCATATCGTAGCATCTTCCAAAGCCGTGCCCCTGTCTCAGCTCTTTTTGAAAGCATTTCATTTGGCTGCAAAGAAAGCAGGTAGCTCGGGGGGCAGCATACTTTGGCTCGCTGTGAGAACTGCAGGGTGGAAGAGAACCAACCAACCGAGATAGCAAGTGCAGATGTTGCATAGAATCGAGAATGCAGCGGGAAGGGAACGTTTGGCAAGCCAAACAAAGGCATTATACTTTAGCGGACCGTCGTATGGCCGCGGAACGACTGACTGTAGATCCGGGGATCATCGTGTGATGCTATAGTGAAGTGGCCTAAGAGAATAGCACAGGTATTTCGAAGCTTCGGTTGATCGTAGGATCCAAATAGACGATGCGAAGCCTTGGGCAGCTAATAACTAGCTGATACGTGCTGTAGTCACTGTTGTGAAGGATCAATTGAACCACAAGCTCACAAGCCTCTGCTCCTAACCTACAGACATACCCTGGTAGTAACCCTCACCCTCTTTGTTCTCTCCAGAGCAATGAGAGACTCAAAGTAAGGAAAAGCTCTTTCGGGCGTAATTGAAAACACTTTACGTTTGCTTATAGCCATCCGTGTCCTTCCATCAGAAACAACATTGAGCTTTAAACATTGTAAGCTTACAGAACTCCAACAAGAACAACTCTGTCGCTATCAACTCCTTTCTGCTTTTCGCCACTATCTCCACCGATATAATGCTTTCTGAGACTGTGGCGTCAAAAAGGACTTGGCTCTTCCCCAGACCTCGGTAATCTGATGCATTGCTGTTGGTAAGCGAAAAGACGCAGCTGTGTGTTTTCATTTGTCAGAACAAGGAGGATCCCGTTTTGCCGTCTTTGGAACATGTATCAGCTGCAGTAGAGATGTCCAATTGCAGTGATGATGCGCACTTTGAAAGCAATTACCACGGGTTCCAGAAATTTTTTCCCTACCGTCGCCATCTTTTGGCCTGCATTCTCTCTTCGGAGCTTTCCTTGCACATTTCGGAAGATACCTTCGGGAAGTCTCTCCCGCTAACAAATATAGATCAGTGACTGTTAGGGTATGTGCGAAAGTTGGCATCTATGACAGTTATGAGGATAATAAAACAGCCCACTTCTGAACACAAAGACATATCACCGATTCCTTTCGGAGGTGAAGATTAGACTACACGCTAACAGCTTAGAGTGCACGCTAAAAGTCTGTCATATTGGAGCACAAAAGTTTGTCATGATAGCCACCATTATGACTACACATGAATAAGTAACTTCTCTGTATAACAAGAAGGAATTCTCCGACCTCGAGTATAGATGTCGGTTCTATTATCGTCTCGCTGTTTGATTGGATGTTTACAAGCCGTTCCTATAAGATTTGCAGGGGGACGGATGTAAACTAACTGTTATTGGTCTGATACTATCGGAGCATTAGACCGAAGCCCTAGAACACAACGGACCCTCTATCTGCAGTGACTAGAGGTAGCGTACGAGTCACACGACAGTGGGGTCCACTCTCTCGTTAGTGTTTGCAACGTCACAGTCTTCAACCCCAGGACGTCACGATACGAACAAACCTGTCAGATTAACACAAGCGACAGCTTCAGTTGTTCTAAGAGTCGGTTCAACGTTCTTGTTCCGGTGTAGTCGTCTCGGCTTCGGAGATGTGTTCGTTTCCATAGAACAGCGAATTATGATACTGAGAAACTGCGAGGTGGCTGAAGATTAAGTAACTGCTTGTTCGACTGTTATCCCCATGGCTTTAGAAACAACCTCGGATGTCTTATACAGTACTTGTACGTAGCTAACCTGCAGTTCTGTAAGACATGGTCCAGACTTACAGCTCAGCTACTTGTACAAGTAACCAAGATTTGATCAGAGAAACGAGACCAATGGGAAGAGAGCAGTCTATAGTACAAGTACTTGTACAAGTAGAGGAGCGACAAGCTTCTTCTGAAGTTGAACTTGCGACATCTTGATGGAAACTTGAGCCGAGACCTTTATAGACACCCATAATAGATGCTCCAAAATGCGCAGTCGACCCTTGGGGGGAAAGAATATCTCTGGCGGATGAAAAACTGTTCCAAGCGCCAAAGAGTTACTTGTACAAGTACTGTAGTCAAGTCCTTTTTTGAATATAAGTGCCGGCCCTCTTTCGTAATTTTGATAGACTGTTCCGTCCTGACCTGGTCCACGGCAGATGCCGTTTACAGTTACGCTAATTACTTCAGCATGCCTCAACTAGCTACTTGGATAGGGAGACACACCGCAATAACAGTGTCTTCAGGCTCGTTAAGAAGTGCTGGACTTTGGCTGAGCCTTTCTATTCTGTTTCAACTCAGTTCTTGCTCGAAGTGGATCAATCAATTCTTCTTGATAGGTATGGTCGTGCTCTTGACATCACCCTTTCATATAGCTCATTCTTCGACACACCTTCCCACACAGACAGATCACTGTGCAGCCAGAGGGTCAGGTTCAGAGACTGACAACATAGCCGAATCAGCTCATACATTGGACAGCTATGACTGTATTGCGAAAAACACGTCTCATACGTCCCATGCGTTCTCCACACACTCCACAGTTGGGTTCTACCATCTGTCAAGGCCTGCACATGCACACAATACAGTCTTCCCAAAACGGCAGTCTGATAACATGTAGAACAAAACTGATATTGCCAGTCAGCTACGGCTCGAGTGAATTGAATCGAAACCTGAGAATTTGACCTCCGAAATGATTCTTCTCCGCGTCTACCTATACAACTCACTAGTGTCTTACTACCTCCTGTTAAACCCCTTGGCGATCTGACTAAGAACCTTATGACGCGTCTCGCGATGCAGATTAATTGATTTTTTAGGCTTGAGAGACCTTGTTACTCTCCACGGTGTTTATTTTCCACAGTGAATTCGCTAGGTAATTGGTTGAGTATGGGTGAGTATGGGGATATGTTTGGAAAGGGTGGCACGTGACTGGGAACACGTGACTGGGCGGTTCCAGCACGTGACCGTGGTCCGGAAACGACGTGGCTGGTGGATCTGATCATCCCCAGAACAACAGCTAACACAGTGGGCAAGTTCCGAACCCGAAGTCGAAATGCCCATCGCAAGAAACAGGTCGAGGAGGTAGTTGAAGTGATTGAGGTTGAAGAGAGCGACAGTGATCAGGAAATGGAAGACCAGGAGGAACAGGAAGATGTTGAAGAGGTTGAAGAGGAAGAGGTTGAAGAGGTTGAGGATGAAGCGGAAGAGGAGGGAGAAGCTGAGGAAGAAGCCGAGGAAGGAGCTGAAGCTGATCTCGCAGAGACTGAGTTCGAGGTGGAAGAGGAGGCTGAGGCAGAAGACAAACCTGACAACGACAGCTCATGTGAACCTTCCACTGAGAACGAAGAGGAATCAGACCGATCTCGAGGAACGGAAACCGAAGAGGAGGAGCCCTGCGAAGCCACCGAGACCAAATCCAAGCACACAACCAACAAGATCACAAACGGAGGAACCAGACACAACAGCACAGAGACCATCACTCCAAGAAAGAAGGTCTCTTTTACTTTCCAGTCAACTCCAAACACGCCTACTTCGACTGGCGGTATTCTGAAAAGAAACGGCAAACCTGTTGACCAGCGTCTCACGACTAGTGAGAATCTGAAGAGTGCTCTGGCTAAAGCTTCCAAGAAGCTGACTCAAACTGATCAGCTTGGCGGGCCTGATGACTCTGGGTTTGGAGATGGAGGACAACGGTTCTCAATTTACAGCAATCTGAACAGTTATCTTCGAGTGGACGTTTCACAAGACGATATGAAGTGTCTTGCTGCACATGCTCGTGTTCTGTCAGAGTGTGCCAAGAACGATATCATGACAGCCGATCAGTCCAAGAACGCTCTTGATACACGAGTGGTCATTCAGGCGGTGCGGTTTCTGGCTTATCTTTTGGTGGATCAAAATGTGGCCGAGACCGTGGACCCAGAGATTGTCAACTGGGTCGTGAACCAGGGTCTGGCCAAAATCTCCGACTCCAACTGCTCCAAATCGGTTCTGGGCGGCTACTTGCATCTTCTGAGCCACCACCGAGTGTGCAAGAACGTGGTCACCCCGGAAACAACCTCGCTATTGTACACTGAACTGTCCAGAAGCGAGAAAAAAAGCTCAACAGCCTTGACTAGCGAGGTTCTGTCCATCTACCAGACCGTGGCAGTTGTCCACCCTGCCCGAGCTCTTCAACATGCATCTTTATGGCTCCCTCGTGTTCTTTGTTTGTCGCTCGACTGTCGATCCGGACTTCGAAGCCAAGCTCTTTCTGTTCTCTCCGACTTCATCATTGCTGCAGGACCCAACAGTAAAGGACTGACAGCCAAGGCTTCCCGTATCCTCACATCTCCCTTTTCTCTTGAGATTGCGAGAAACGAAGGCGCCCAATTACCGGCCTGGCTCAAGACAAAGGAGAATCTGGCTGAAACGATCCTTCAGGCTGCTGCAGACTGTCCTACAGAAGACCCTCTTTATGAGCTGTGGGGACTAACTTTACTGATGGCTCCCATGGACGCCGAGTCATCTATTCACAGCTGGAATATGCTTCCTCAATGGATGAGTGTTCCCGCAACTGCGTCCGTTGCGAGTGTCGCTCTTCTCAAGGCATGCAGATACGTTGTTCACACACACACTCGAAAGCATTTGGTCAAGTACCCGGTTGGCCTTCAGTCATTGGCTACCAGATCTGGCAACACTCTGCTATTGTGCATTCAGAGTCTGGGACAGACAGGAAGTCAGCTTGTCGATCAACAGTGTCTCTCGTTGTTCAACCAGACTCTCAACACACTCCTGGTTCCTCTTGAAACCAACCAGTTGACTCTGAAAGCCAACTCACTTCTCTGGGACTCTTACATTCGACCCACTCTGGCTGTCATGAGTGCCAATCCTTCTTTGGCAAACGTGGCATGCGCATCTTTGGCATGTCTGCTAAGATACGACCAGAAGGCACAGAAGGACCGAGAGCCCGTGTTCAGCACCGGCATTCGCCAGTTAGTCACATCTCTGTCTCCCAGATGGGTCAAGTCCAACTACGATAAGATCATTGACGTTGTCAAAACGATACCGCTGGACACGTCTGGTCCCAGTTTTCTGGCTGTGTGGACGGCTTTGGTGAACAACGTGTCGCATTCTGCAGCTCGAGAAATCCACCCCAGCCCCGAAACGTCAGGCTTCGTCATGTCAGCCTGCAAACTGCATCGACACATGACCTCAAGGACTCCCTTGGACCACAAGGCTTTTTACAGCTCAGTCTTTGCGGTTTCAGGACTTCCACACTGCATCGACAAGGTCATTGAGGGAACTACACCTGCAGCGTACATGTTTGAGACTCTCGTGAACGCAGAAGAGACTCCTTCCGAGGCCAAACGGTACCTTCAACACATCTACTCACAACTGTCTACAGCTGCTAGACGCTTTCAGTTTACTCAGAGCATCGCCAGGACGGCTCACAAGCACGAGTCGCTCTACAAGATTGTTCTGGATCGTACTGGGGAGGATATCAACGGCCCTGAAATGTCGAATCTGTCTCCCAAGGGCATCTACACCATTCTAGCATCTCCCAACAGACCCGACTACCCTGACACTTGGCTTTCCATTCTCAAGTCAGCTACAGAGATGATTCGGAAGGACGCCTTTCTCGGATCCACTCAGGAGGTGCTCATTGAGCCGCTCCTTCAGATCATTGACGAGTCACTACAGCCCCAAGTGTGTCTCCTCGGTATCGAGATGATCGACAAGAAGCCCCGTGGAACTTCTTCACCCATGTTCCGAGCTCTTACCACCGACATCCCTCGAGATTTTATGCATCTGGGAGCTGTTTCGTCTAAACTGGCTACCCACGAGATTATCTGCGCGGTTAGAACGTGTCTTAACACTCTGCCGGACCATTCCATGCCCTGTTTTCTCTACAGATTTGCCCCCGTCGTGATCAAGGCAATCACATCCGCTCCAGACAACCACAAGAAGTTTCTGTGTGACAGCGTTGTGCGGAAACTACGCAATGGGCCCATGGTATCCACGAAAGTGTACAGTGACCTACTTGTCACTCAGATCTTCCCTTCTTGGTTCGAGGAGTATCAGGACGAGCTGAAGAAGAAGCAGGCCCACATCGTGGCCATGTGGAACGAACTACTTGGTAATGACCCACAGATTGTTCTGGATGAGTCTGTGATCGACTTGCTTCTGTCCAAGTACGTGTCTGCTCGGCAGGAAGTGCTATACCAAGGCCAGAGGCTGGAGAAGCCCACAAAAGCAGGCCGCAAACTGTCCTCTAAGAGCGACACTTCTCCTTCAGTGTCTCCCTCAGTGTCTCCCACCAAACGAAGAACAGAAGCCTTTGATATGGATGACACTCCTAGAAGAAACAAGTCCAGACGCCTGTCGGCTTCCCCGGTCAAGTCCTCGCCTCTTCGACGATCATCACCTCGTCTTCAGGAGCTTGTCAAGGTCGAATCTCAGCTGCGTGAGACTGAGGTGGACCAGTGTGTTGGAGAGCTGGAGCATCTGGCGACACAGACCGATCAGGCCATCGACAATCTCGAGGGTCTGGAGGGTTTGTCTGCCCAAGAAATCGAGCAGGTTGAATCGACTCTCATTGGAGCTCTTTTCAAGTTGAACCAGCTCAAGAAAAATATTGCATAGACTTAATCATTATTCATACATTATATTTGTGAGGCTTCACGTATTCACACTCTCTTTGTCTTGGACGTTAATTGTAAACAGCACTTGCCATGAAACACACGTGTATTACTTCCATGTTTCTGATTACTGATATATTGGATGCTGCCTGCTGTTTCACTTGGTAATACGACATAAATATTATTACTGACTTTGGTACGAGTACTATCGATGTAGCACTGGTATTGTGGCTAACAATGCAGGGGAGCTACTGTAGCTCCCGTAACTATAGCCCCCACTAACTATAGTAGGTTCTCACGAGACCAACAAGAATCTCGCATCCTGCAACCACTCCATCCACCACCTTGACATGGGGGGCCACAGAGCTAATCACGTCCTCCATACCGGCCATTCCGGCACAGCCCAGACAAATGACCGTCGCTCCCTTGTCAAGAGCGCTCAGCGTGGCCTGGGCGATTCTGTCGTTGACTAGTGCCGTGTCGGCCTGGTGCAGTTCCAGCACCCCCAATCCGGTGCCAAAGGTTCCCACAAAGGTGTTTGCAGGCACGTATTGGGCCACAGCCCGGTCCAGCACCGGCTCCCACTGGCTGCCGGTAGTGACAATGGCAAATTTACCTGTATCCGGCAATCCCACGCTCATGTTGAGACTCAACGAGTGCAGAATCGCGGCCTGGAAGATGCCCATGACGGGCCGATCTGTATGTTCACGGAGAATGTTGACAAGGGAGTGTTCGGAAAAACACGCAACTAGAAAGCCGTCGTGTTGATCCAGCACCGGGAGCAGTGCCGGAAGACATGCTGCTGCTGACAAGGTGCCTGTGGTGTAATCGTTGATGGAGTCTGGCCCATTGGAGGGACAGGTAAAAAACTTGAAGGTGAAGTCGTGAGGTGGGTCGAGAATGTCCTTGAGACCCTGGGTCACTGACTGCGATGAATTGGGGTTGATGATGAGAATTGACGGCATTGCGGCGGCGGACGATGGTCGGAACCTGTTGAGAGTGCGCCCGTTGAGAGTATGCCCGTTGAGAGTGTGCGGTGTGCCTGTTGAATGTGTAATGATGCGAGGTACGGCTGCACGGGGGAAATGCGGAGATTGAATTGACTGGAGACACAACAACTATCCGTACCGCATCTGAGATTATATATACGGTTGCCGTGATGGTTTGGTTGGTTTCGTATCGTATTGCTGTGTTTATCCTTAGCCCCGTCCACTGTAAAATTAGCACTTGTAGATGAATTATGGTCCGGCCGATTATGCTGTGTGTTGTTGTCTTAGATTGGGGGTAGGGGGTGATTTTTGGATGTGGTCGGTATTTTGGCATAATAAGTATACCGTTGGAATCAGAAGGGCCCGGAGAATAAGCTGGAGTACTCAAATTTGGTCCAGCTGCCCCACACGGCCAATTGACTACTCTCTCATATCGCTCGTTCCTCAATTTAGGTACGCTCCACTCTAATCATAAATAAGGAATGGATGATCCGAGGAGGCCTTACAGCTTGAATGCTGCTAGGATAGGGGTTGCCATGGTACGAGCACACATACCGCGATACTCGTACGGTACTCGTACTTGTAGCATCTCGGTGAAACTATGGAGCACGGGAAAGAAGGGGAAGCGAGGCCGCAGGATGACCTTTATATACAGGTCTGCAGCATATAGGAAATGTACAAGTTCCGCCTTTACACCTCTCCTTCCCCACAATCACTTTCTTCCACGTGCCCCCTTGTATCGTGGTAGGTAATATGGGGTATGACGTCAGTGCTTGTACGAGATCAATGATGGAAAGAGTTGGTGTGAGCTACAGTGACACAATGGAAAGATACAGTAGATTCTTCATGCTAGGACACGTGCTGTAAATATCGAAACTCGGTTATCCGACGTTGACCACCCAATGTGGAATGTCGGCTGCCCAATATTGTCAAACCCCGGACTCGGTTACCCAATATTAAGCGATCGGCCGACCAGTGGTTCCGCACCAGTTCCTTCGACCGACCGGATTCCGCTCCGCCGATCCCAGCTTAGTCAGATCTGATAAGGGGGATGTTGCATTCCCATAGGTCCTGCGCCACGTCCAACCGACTGGCTGTTGAGCCCAAGGAGAAACTATAGCTGGGTAGCTCGTGGCTAATGAGGCTCAACAGAAGTGTGTCTAACCAAGATATACCCCCGTCAGACACACTCCAGGGTGGCGCAATGAGGCTAATTATGGCGTGTGGCTTGCCCTGTGGCTTGTCATAATTCGACGACATGACGCAATAGCCCACTACGGTGCCCCCGATACTTTGTAGGGTCACACACAGTTTGGCAGTTAGCGCCAACTTTCATGCTGGCCGATATAAGGTGTTGGCAAGTATGACTATGACTAGGTTCATGCGGCTGGAGCCTCGGTTGTGGGGATGCGTGTTAATCTGCCCAAAGGGGCGTTTCGGGATGCCGGGGTATGGTGGGCAAGTGGTGGGGTGGGTGCCTTGAAGTCGAAACAACAAGAGCTGTCGTCTATGGCATGTTCGCTTGTATTGTTTCACCCACCGAGACTAGACCACTCTCAATAGCTGTCCTCGGTGGGTGACACTACAGTCCAGCTAATGTATGAGCTTATCGAGCCAGTAGTATTACTAAGGCAGCGGCGATTGTGTGGTGTGCGCGATTGTGCCGGTGTGCACCACGGATTCCAGGCCGCACGAGTAATATGAACTGGACCCCGGAAGCTGACAAACAATGGTGTCGGCTAATTGCTTTTGTGGGGTAGCGTGTTGTTATTTCACGTTTATTCTTGTTCTGTCTGGGGGTTCTCGTGGCCCGGTCGTTTTCGTCAAATGCCGGTATCGCCCGTCTCACCCACTGACTCATTCACCCACCACCTTGGTTAAACCCCTCTCTTCGACATCAGATAGTCGCACTCTGTTGTGTGTGTGCGTGCGACGTGAGTCAGCCTCGTGCATATACCCTACGTCTGGACCGCTTCATTATTTCATAGCACAGCAACAGAGCCGAGTTTAATGGTTTGAAACCTAGGAGGTGGAAGAGGGGAGGCGGAAGGTATGGAGTTTGGGCGGTGTTGGACGACTTGTACAGTGGTATCTTTGGTCGATAAGTCACCTCGCACCTTTCCCCGTCGATTTCTGGCCCCCAATGTAACCCTCTCACTCCTCCACCATGGGTAGCACACGTGCAACTAGTTAGTAACAAACTCCCCCATCCAGCTTCTCTTTCACACCGCTTAGAGTTCACTGCCAACGTTGCCTAACTACCCTGACGTGCTAACAAAGGAAAGCGTTTTTTACCATCCTCTGCATATATATCCAAGGTTGCTGCACCACCAAGGGCCGATACACCACCCATCTTTTTTTGCCCTAGGCACACTCACACACTCACACACACACAACACCCACCAACACATCAATCACACACATATCACCATGACTGGCACCTTACCCAAGTTCGGCGACGGCACCACCATTGTGGTTCTGGGAGCCTCCGGCGACCTCGCCAAGAAGAAGACCGTGAGTACTGACATGATGGACGAGACATGAGGGGTCAATTGAGCAGTGTGGGGGCAGTCAACGAGTCCGATTTGTGTCTAAAGCACCACAAACAAGTCAATTGACTCGTTGGTGGCACACATCGATGGAATGTTGACGAGCCCCGCTGGACTGTTGACTTGTTGGGCAGGACCAAGAGATCCCCCAACTTTTTGCCACCCACAATGATCACTTTGACTGTGTGGTTTGTGGGGGGTTAGGGGGGTCAATTGTTCCGTGGACACAGCTTATTCTACGCTCTTCCTTCCCAGATGGCCGTTTACGTCTCCCACTCTATCTGAGCAATAAAGACGGAAAAACAGCAGCAAGTCCCAACAGACTTCCTGCCTCCGAATAAGGCGTCTAGCAAGTGCGCAACAAACTCAATTCAAAAATGCTAGAAACCCCTTCTTGCAACAAGAACCGCAAAGGAAAACACTAACCAAGTTCCCCGCCCTCTTCGGCCTCTACCGAAATGGCCTGCTTCCCAAAAATGTCGAGATCATCGGCTACGCACGGTCGAAAATGACTCAGGAAGAGTACCGTGAGCGAATCAGCCACTACTTCAAGACTCCCGACGACCAGTCCAAGGAGCAGGCCAAGAAGTTCCTCGAGAACACCTGCTACGTCCAGGGCCCCTACGACGGCTCTGAGGGTTACAAGCGACTGAATGATAAGATTGAGGAGTTCGAGCAGAAGAAAGCCGAGCCCCACTACCGACTCTTCTACCTGGCTCTTCCTCCCAGTGTCTTCCTGGAGGCTGCTAACGGCCTGAAAAACTACGTCTACCCCGGCGAGGGCAAGGCCCGAATCATCATTGAGAAGCCCTTTGGCCACGACCTGGCTTCGTCACGAGAGCTCCAGGACGGCCTCGCTCCTCTGTGGAAGGAGTCTGAGATCTTCCGAATCGATCACTACCTCGGCAAGGAGATGGTCAAGAACCTCAACATTCTGCGATTCGGCAACCAGTTCCTGTCTGCTGTCTGGGACAAGAACACCATTTCTAACGTCCAGATCTCCTTCAAGGAGCCCTTCGGCACTGAGGGCCGAGGTGGATACTTCAACGACATTGGTATCATCCGAGATGTCATTCAGAACCATCTGCTGCAGGTCATGTCGATTCTGGCCATGGAGCGACCCGTCACTTTCGGTGCCGAGGACATTCGAGACGAGAAGGTCAAGGTGCTGCGATGTGTCGACATTCTTAACATCGATGATGTTATTCTTGGCCAGTACGGCCCCTCCGAGGACGGAAAGAAGCCCGGTTACACTGACGACGAGGGTGTTCCCGATGACTCTCGAGCCGTGACCTTCGCTGCTCTCCACCTCAAGATTCACAACGACCGATGGGAAGGTGTTCCCTTCATTCTGCGAGCTGGAAAGGCTCTGGATGAGGGTAAGGTCGAGATTCGAGTGCAGTTCCGAGATGTGACCAAGGGTGTCATTGACCATCTGCCTCGAAACGAGCTGGTCATTCGAATCCAGCCTTCCGAGTCCATTTACATGAAGATGAACTCCAAGCTGCCTGGTCTCACCGCCAAGAACATTGTCACCGACCTGGATCTGACCTACAACCGACGATACTCGGACGTGCGAATCCCCGAGGCTTACGAGTCCCTGATCCTGGACTGTCTCAAGGGTGACCACACCAACTTCGTCCGAAACGACGAGCTGGACATTTCCTGGAAGATTTTCACCGATCTGCTTCACAACATCGATGATGACAAGAGCATTGTGCCCGAGAAGTACACTTACGGCTCTCGCGGCCCTGAGCGACTCAAGCAGTGGCTCCGAGACCGAGGCTACGTGCGAAACGGCACCGAGCTGTACCAGTGGCCTGTTACTAAGGGTTCCTCGTGAGTATTCGAACAATTCGACGATCGAATCGACTTAACTCCCTCTTTATCCCCACCTACTAACACTAGTTAAGATTCGAAACGGATGCTAAATTATAGCAGCGCTACCACCTTTTTTATTAGGCGAAGACCAGTTTGTAGACTAACAATGATGCTGTCAAACTGCCAGGGACCGTAGATGAGTGTGATTTATCGTAGACTGAGACGAGTGGGCGGTTCCTGCTGCAACAAAGCCGACTTGTTGCGTAATTAACACGATTTCTCTCTTTCGGCTCGCTGTAGATTGGGTTCCGTTGGCACCAATATTATTGAACTGTATGTGGAAAGAGACAGCGATAAGAGCGTGTTAGACGCATATGGAAAGAGAGCCATGACGTCATGACACAAGCCAGCGTATATGATCGACATGACGGTTTGGTGGGTTACAGAATATGTGCCGGTATCGGTATGTCAGTGAAGACCGCGGTTCTTGGCAGGAACGTGGACAAATAAATAGTGATACAAGTGGGCATAAAGTGTTTATAGTGTAGAAGTACAGGTTGGATATCATTAGTTAGTATGTGGTTGTATATGGTACAAGTGGAGGTGCTGTCTACCACTATAAGTAGCCAGCTTCAGCCATCGTTCTCGTCTAATCAGATAACTCAATCAACTCAGGTTCAGGTGGAGAGGCAAAAGATTGGAAAGGCTGAGAATAGTCGTCATTGGAAGACGTGAAGGTCTTGAAATTCTGGGAGAAGTGGTTCTCTGAGTCTCGAGTGCCGATTCGAGTGGCTCTTTGGACTTTCAAAGGCGAGCTATCAAGATTCACAGTCTCAGTTCTAGGCTGCTCATCTTCCTCAGTGGACTCTTCCGTGTCTGAAAGAACGATCATTGCGTTGTCGTCTGAGACCTGTCTCTCCGGTCCCGTTGTGGATGTTTTCGAAGACAGAAAGCTGAGTGTAGATTGTTTCCGGGCCTTGGAGGCCTTGGTTGGGCTTGTACCAGTCGACTTCTTCTTGCTGACCTTGTTTGCTGGATTTCTGGAAAGACCAGCAGATCGCGACAAGCTCGGTAGTGTGGATTGTTTAGCAGGTTTACTGCTTGTAGAGGTGAAAGTCTTACCCAGAGCCATGTCCCAGTCAAAGTCGTCGCCATAGCCGAACTGTCCGTCATAGGAAGCAGGCTTCTCGTCAGTAATGATGATCTCCTCAGGACTAGATACTGTTTCAGGTGCAAATTGTTCGTCGGCAATGATTAGATCGTCAGAGTCAGAAATTTCTTCTGACATGGCATTTTCTTTGCCAGCACGGGCTCTTGGAGCAGTGGACTTGGTAGGGGACCCAGCCTCTGCCGGTTTGATGACTGTGTAGAACGAAGAGATGGAGGCATTCGATGATGAAGAAGACGACTTGGCGTGTTTCTTTCCTCGGCGTTTCTTTGCCTTGGGCTTTGTAACACTGTCAATGTAAATCTGTTTGTAATCAAACTTGCTCTGCATCAAAATACTGGCAGAAACAGAACTCTTGATGCGACGACAGGCATCATCTCCATCATGACGGCATTCATGTTCGGGGTAGTGCACAATGTAGTAAGGACAGTACTCAATCAGATAGACGTCTTTGTCGCATGACTTGTCACGCTGGTTGACGAAGGTAAAGTACTCGCCGTGGGTATTGTCCTTTAAGAAACGCACCATCTGAGGTCGGGCAAGTCGTTTGAACAGTAGAGTATCGTCTCCATCTTTTGTGATCCAGCCCAAGTCTTTTCCATAACCTCTGAAGAAGTCCAGGTCCAGGACAAACTCGGGAACTGTGCTGAACTTGTACCTCTTAGCGACCTTGGGGGTAGCATAAGACTCAATGTTGGCCAACTCAGGTGCAACCACCACCGCATTGTTTCCAATGTTCTTTTCCATATGTTTGAACAGGTCACTCTTTGGAACAACAACTCTCTTGAGAACCTTGGATCCATCCTTGGACATGACCGGAACGGGACGTTGGCCAATTTCTGCCTGCAGATCTTTAGCCCATTGACGTAGTTGTTTCTCCTTCTTTGGCCTTTCGAAGACAACGTTGCTATTTGGATCAAACTTGGATATGTCGTAAAGTCGCTCAGCCCAGTCTCCTCCTTGAGCAATAGCACCAGCATAGGCATCGGCAATGAACTTGCCTCCTGTGCTGTAATCTCCACCTCGCAGAATAGCGTAGCACAGCAGCTTGGGGGGAGAGGCCCACTTGTGGTCGTCAGGCATCTCATAAACAGCAAATCTTCCTTCGACGTGAGCCTTGGATGTCTTGGACACTTCCTTGCCGTTGGAAGCGTCGTTTTCCTTGGATGCCTCTGTGTCCTTATCCTTATCCTTATCCTTCCCCTTCTCTTTAGTCTTCTTCAGCTTCCTAACAATCTTGCGGGCTCCAAAAATGATAACATCCGAGTCCTCAGTGTATGCAAAATCCGCCAACCCATGCCTTTGCATGTGGGCACACTGGGCCTCTCCTTCTCCAGCACCATCTACCACAGGAATGTTCAATGACGCAGCAATTTCTCTGAACGCTGTGATTGCCGACTGCTCCTTGGTGTAGTTGAATCGCTTCTTGAGTCGTTTGACCGATGGTTTGTCTTTTCCATCGCAGACAAGCACAATCTTGATACCAGCCTCTAGAAAGTTGGAGCAGATGTTGAAAAAAGACGCCTTTTGAATCCTCTGGGACTCAGCGATGTTCATGTTGATCGGGGCGCTTCTGGGGCCACCAATGGCCTCCTTGTTCTGGAAAAATGTGAGGTACAGATCAACGGCCAGAACCGGTTCTCGGCCATGTTTCTCGTAGAATTTCTTGCCAAATCCCTCCAGGGAGATTCCTCCAGACTCGGGAGTCTCATATCCTCCCCGACAGTCTTCAATTTCTTGCCAGAAGCTGAGTTAGAAATGTTCGTGTTCCGCATTGATTGGGCTCTGTACTCACTCTCCAACACCCATGTTGTTGACTGGGTGCTATTGCGGTAGATTCAATCGATGGTGAGGCCTTCCAATTCAGTCGCTTTGGAATAGTAGTTTTGACAGGACTGCAGCATTCAAGCACTGTATAATAATCTAATCCTGTTGGAGCCAAATGTAAACAAATAGACGTGACAGGGAGGAGCCCATTAAGAATGTCAATGGTGACGTTCAAGGAGCAGAGAACTTGAGGATGGTACATTCTGCCACAAATAAATCAACCAGCTACAACAGCACTTCATTTCATACACTCCGAAGCGTCATTATGAACCTCTGTCCTGCACAGTATACAGTGGAGATGACCACAACCTAATCACGAGGCAAGTAAGGTACTAGTACGAACATGGGAAACCGCAGTCATACAGATTCTGAAATAATAGCCTGGTTCACATCTGGTGAGCTCAAACATACTCTATGACATACTGTAAGACGTCTGAGTGCGTTGTAGCTCCATACAGAGCGCTCTTGAGATCGCTACAGCTCTGAAACAGCACCTGGGTCATACCGTCCCACCTCGATAGCATCTCTCATTTCAGCGCTTGACCAGAGGTGCTTGATGTTGCCAAATGAAGCCGTGAATTATCTCCCAAGAAAGTCTGACGTGCTTTGTTCCTCCCAATGTTCATCGTTTGTCTTGACAGCTCCCATTCATTGCTTCACAACCCCTCCCGTGCGCCCACTTTTTGACACTTCTGGGATGGTCCGAAAAATGTCGAAAACAACGAAGCCATATATCTCTTCCATGGTACTATCCATACTAAACAGAGCAGTACCAGTCAATTTTACACATCCTGAAGACCACATTGTTATTGTTTTTAATCTCTCAGCTACCCCTCAAAGTCCACAAAATGCCTTCTAAAATTTCACGGGTCACGTGACTGACGCTTCAGATGTTAGCAAAAGTTCGATTTTCGGAGGAGCAAGTCCGGCTCCACTGGCCAAATGGTAAGGCGTCCGCCTCCTAAGCGGAAGACTGCGGGTTCGAGTCCCGTGTGGAGTGTGTCTAAAATTGGCCCGTCCAAATTTTAGGTTAACCTTTTTAACATGTCTCCCAAAGTGAAACCGGAACCGTGATCTATCGCATGTAATTATATCTTTCTCGATTCATCTCGCTCCAACCAAATCCTTTTTGCATCATGTTCTTCTCGCATCTCGGAAAGAAGAACGGCGGCCCAACAACAAAGACCTCCGATGTCAAGCGCAAGGTGACCAAGGTCAAAACTCGCAAGCCCGTGGTTGCTTCGTCCGTCTCCAAATCGCCTTCTCCGAGTAAGACGGCGCCTCCACCCGCCACAGCAGCAGCAGCAACAACAGCATCCAAGCCTTCGACGCCTCGAAAAAGTCGACGAAAGACTCCAAACATCTACCAGCTGTCGAAAAGCTCGCTTTCCGAAGTCGATACTGAAGAAAGTGAGCGAGAAGTGAGCGCCTCTCTGTCGACTCCGGGGCTGTACGAGCTTGTGCCCCGGGATATTGTGGCGACCGACTTCGGATCGGAGCAACTCGCCAACTCCATCTCCATCACAAATGCCTCCGAATCGGGCAACTTGACCATGACGGACGTTTACGAGCCTGTGTCCACCGACAAGTCACTCAGCGACCGTGTCAAGTTGACAGCACTGTCATGTGACTTTGCGGAGGAGTATAGTCTCATCAAACCCAAGGTCCCGGGGGAGTTTGAGCCCGTGCGGGAGATTCTCAGCATCATGGAGATGACGGCTCTGCATTTCGTCAACAAGAGCGCATCGGAGGAGATCAAACATCCAGTCATGGACGACTGCATCATGAGACGGTTCCGAAGATCGTACGAGGGAGGCGATCTAGAGGGAATGAAAACGTCCATCACGGAGTTTGACGAGGTCGTGAAGAAACAGCGAACCGAGGGAGCCATCTTGGCCAACCTCAAGCAGCTCACAGCAGTGCCTCAGGATCTAGCATACTTTCTCCTCAACCAGGTATACAGCCGAATCGTGTCGCCGGAATCAAAGTCTCTACGGGATTACAAGGCGTTCTCTAACAACGTTTACGGCGAACTCATGCCTCCCTTCATGTCTACAGTCTTCCAGAAGACAGATCTACAGCCAAGTTCGGTGTTTGTGGATCTGGGATCGGGAGTGGGAAATTGTACATTACAAGCGGCTCTGGAGGTGGGCTGTGAGAGTTGGGGATGCGAGGTCATGACCAACGCCTCGAGTCTGGCTGAGAAGCAGAAAATAGAGCTCTACAGCCGAGCCAAGATGTTTGGAATCAAGACCGGAGACATTCACTTGGTGGCAAGTAGTTTTGTGCATAATGACGAGATTCATTCCGCCATAACTCGGGCAGATGTATTGCTGGTAAATAACTATGCATTTGATGGGACGCTGAACGCGCATCTGCTGGACATGTTTCTGGATCTCAAGGAGGGCTGCAAGATTGTGTCGCTCAAGTCGTTTGTGCCTGTGGGCCATGTCATCTCCGAACATAACATTGAGTCACCCGTCAACATTCTGAAGGTGCAAAAGTTGGACTTTTACTCGGGCTCCGTCTCCTGGACGGCTGCTGGAGGAACATATTACATTTCGACCGTGGACAGAAGCGCCATCAAGGCGTTTTTGCAGAAGGGTGGATATTAAGGCTGGGTTAGTAAATAGAGTAAGTGTATTATTAGTGTTTATTGATGAGGCGAGTGCTTGTAGTCAATGTGGTGATGGTGTAGGAGGTGCACCACACCAGTATCCAATAGCGTAGTTCACCACCAATGACCCATCTCACTACTGGACAACACGCACACAGTCAGATACGCATAATAGTCACTGTCAATACCACCACACACACCTCCCTTTCTCCCTTTCTCCTTATACTCACCTTTCAAGAAAAGCATTGGCGTCGTTCATCTTGTCGGCATCAGCTGCAGCTTTGGCTACCAGTCTCTGGACAAGCGTTTCGTTCTCTTGTTGCAGGGCCTCCGTTTTTTGCTCCAAAACGTTCAGCTGGATCTGGTTTGCCAGCATGTCGTCCTGTAGTAGCTGGAGGGCTTTCGATTGTTCCTTGTGTTCCTCCGTCTTTTTAGACAGAGCCTTTTCCAGCTCCTGGTTATGTTTATCCAGTCGCTCGGCGTTTGTTCGATGTGTCACGTTCAGCTGCATGAGATTGTTGAGTCGCGGGTTCACATCATGCGTGCTTCCTTCGTTACTGTGTTAGCAAGAGTCACATGAGCAAGACATGTGCTGTGACAGGGTGTACTCACTCGGAAGAACTGGAGGTGGCTACAGCTCTGGTAGCTGCGGTGTGGACTGTGTTAGGATGGAGCTGAATAGAGGTGGGTTATCACGTGATACTCACAGGCCCTATACACCTCTGCCATTGAGTTGTCGCCCTCATCTCGTTTGTCGAGAGCTAGAGAAAGCGATTCTTCCCAGCTGTTCATGGTGTACTTGTTGTGCGGAGGAGTGATTAGGTGGATGGAGAGGTGGTGCATGATTATGCAGTCAACTGGAGCTAATTTGGTGGTGGAGGAAAGGTGAACAGGGACACTGAACAGACCTCATTGAAAGTTACTTGAACATCCTGGAACAGAAGGCATTGCTCAAATGTGGCAATAGGTTATACCAGTGTTCAGGATCCGCGTCTATCAAATCAGTTCCCGCTTTGCTGAGAGACAGTAATGGCAATTGAACTATCAAGATTATTACTTGGTCTTAGTTGGGTTGAGGTCAAAATACTTCAGAAATAGTTGGCCTGTCAAAGTCCCCCAAATTCCTTCTGTACTGATCCATTTTATTATCAGAAGAGAATATCAATCAAATAGTCCTGCACAAGCACAATCCATCCAACTCCGACTCTACCACATCTCTCTATCACCCAATCCTACAACTCACAATCGTCTCCTGCCATCAGATACACTTTAAGTTCATAAATTTCACCTTGCAACATTCACCATTCCAACATGCAACTACGATGGGCGTTCAAGGCGCCAAGGATGGCCCAGCGGTCCGTCCGGATGTTTCACAACACCAGCATCAGTGAGTATGATATCCGGCGCGTCTTCCCGCACTCTGCGACACCCCCACTAACCCAGCATCGGCCAGAAAACTGCATCCGATCCTGCTCGGCAAAGCCGAGAGCATGAACAAGGAGTACGAGGCTCTTCAGGCGAGTCCTAACGAGGATCAGTTCAAGGACAAGAAGCTGATTGCAAAGATCAACTTGCTTGGACAGGTGACGCACGAGCTGGACTCGTACAAGAACTCGATTGTGCAATACGACGAGCTCATGAGCATGTGCGATGATCCTGAGCTGAAAAAGGACGCAGAGGACGAGATTCCTTCCGTCGAGGCCGAGGCCGAGCAGGCTATCAGAAAGCTCGAGTCTCTTTTGCTTCCTACACATCCCTATGGTGATATCGGCTGTATCATTGAAATGCGACCTGGTATTGGAGGAGAGGAAGCCTGTTTGTTCACGGATGATCTGCTGAACATGTACACAGGCTATGCTGACGAGATGGGCTGGCCATACCAGATCACCACCATGACTCGTAACGACAAGGGTGGAGTCACTGAGGTCATCTTGTCTGTTGACGGAGAGGGCAGTTATAACATGCTTCAACACGAGGGAGGAGTGCACCGAGTCCAGCGAGTCCCCGCTACCGAGTCTTCTGGTCGAGTTCACACATCTGCTGCTGCAGTCATTGTCTTGCCACAGATCTCGGAGACCTCTGTTGCTGCTGAAGACATTCAGTTCGCTGCCGGAGAGGTACGAATTGATGTCATGCGAGCCCAGGGAGCTGGAGGTCAGCACGTTAACAAGACCGAATCGGCTGTTCGACTGGTCCACATTCCTACTAAGACTATGGTTGTGATGCAGAATTCACGGTCGCAACGGCAGAACAAGGAAATGGCCTTCATGATTCTTCGAGGCCGTCTGGCTGAACAGAAGCGACGAGAGCAGGTCGCCAAGAGCAAGAATGCCCGAGCCAGTCAGGTGTCTGCTACCGACCGATCCGACAAGATCCGAACTTACAACTTCCATCAGAATCGAGTCACCGACCATCGATGTGGATACAGTGGTAACTTGGATGTGGTTATGTCGGGTAAGAAGTTGGACTCAGTGTTGGAAGCATTGGAGGATCACTTCAGAGAAGAGTCCATCAAGGATCTGGAGGTCCAGGAATAAAATGTATATAGTGAATGGTGGATTTGTATAGTTATCGGAGCTGTGCCCGTCTTCCTTGTGTTTGTTGAGAGACTCGAGTAAATTAGGTGATCCCAACTAAACCGAAGTAAAATATGACTGTGCAGGGGTGACCATGTACATCCTGTAGTAATTAGCTACTGTACATAGACACGGTGGAGGGCTGATAATCCACACCAAAACAGACATGTTCTTCGTTCTGCCAGTGTCTCCAACCTTTGCAGGTTCTCTATCCATTTCAACCACCCTCTTACTCAGCAGTTTATCAGTATGGTGCATGGCATGGGTAAGGGCTCCCTTTGGTGATTGATTAGGCACACGCGATATCTTGAACCGCGAAACAAACACTGCCACAGCACAACAATACAACAAACACACAATGTCTATGGAGAACGAGGAAGCACTGGCGTCGCTGAGAAGCGACATGGATACGGTGGTACAGAATACGCTGAACCCAGCCATCGACACAACAGCCTGGAAAATCCGCGCCATCCACGAATCTCAAGTGGTACTCAACACAGTGCTACATGGCTTGAGTATATGTGAGTGTGGAGTGACGTGTCGTGGTTGATGAGTGGCGTGCACAATTCGATTGCTGAGCAGCGCCATTCTATTCGTTATGGATATGGCTTCGTCCATACTGCAGCCCATTCAGTTGTCCCCCATAAGCTTGCTAACCCAGCTCTCAAGCACTACCAAGAAACAACCAAGGACCTGGTGGCAGTGTCGAGTATATCAGCCCAGATCCGGGACGCGGAGGCCCGATTGGAGAACGTCAACAAGACGCTTGCGGTGGTGGAGTCGCGGCTTGCTCGTATTAACGCCATGGCTTGAACAAGTCTTGCTGGGTTCGCTAGTCTTGCAGTCTTGCAGTTTCGCAGTCTCTCAGTCTCACATGCCCTGGTCTGCGGGGAAAAGAGCCACAAACCATTTCCCTGAATATACGCTTTGCTGTATGGCTGTGAGTGTATGGGCACTTTCTGCCCATACAGTAAACTAACAGTGGCTGCTGCTCCAGAGGTAGATCCGTTGCATGCAGTTCCATTCAGAAGTCCGATTCGGTTTCGCATTTACGAGTCAGATTAATTTATTATCATGTCGTCGTCTTCCTATAGGAGCCGCATTCGGGCATGAATGTGGGGAGAAGAGAGACCCACAGTTTGCCGATCTGAGACATTCGCTTTTTCCCACACACTGGCATTCTATAATAACCAACCAACCCCATGCTTGTTACGTCACCATGTTCCTGATATTCACATTCAGAGACAAAGCCAAAAAGAGACACTTTACTCTTCCCCCGCCCAAATAGAGTTGGCTTTGTTGGGTTACCGAGCCTGACTCAAGCCCCGAACACGAGGGCCCCGTATTCGTACACACCGTAGTGTGGCACTTATTTTGGTTGGTGGGCATCTTGGTGAATTAAATAGACATCTAGTAACGACTTTGGCAGTGTCGTTAACCCCCCTTTGTAATATAAATACCCTGTCTGTTCTCCCTCCTCCTCTTAGATCGTCCGTGTCCTTCTCAACATATATCCTTGTCACACCCCCCTACAGCCTACAGTAACTAAGCCCCCACCACATCCCCAGTTTATCACCTGCAAACAGCATGTGCCATGCAGACCAGCAATTAGACTTCGAAACCCGCAATATAATGTCGAGGACATAATCGCTCCGCTTCAAACCAACAACCCGTCAATTCTCCTTACCCTAACTTGCACCGTATCGCGCCATGGAAACCATCGAAGTGGCCTCGCGTTCGTTTGTCATCAAGTGGGTCACCGCCCCCGAGGGCTCCGCCATCACCTTCAAAGTTCACCCCCTGAAGAAGTCCATCAACGTGGGCATCTTCGAGAAGGAGCGAAGCAACAACTTGCAGGTTGAAATCGAGGCTGAGGGACACAATGCCGGCCGACGATCTTCCATCTCTGCTCCACATTCGGGCACCATCGAGAAACGACTTGAATCAAGTGGATTGTCCCCAGTTCTGCCTCTCAAGAAGTGCAACGCCAACGAACAGTCTGAGGGAGTCTACAAGGTCCCCAAGGGAAAGGGAGGCATCTACGCCCTTGTGTTCGATAACACCTTTTCCAAAACCACCCCCAAAACTGTCCATTTCACCGTCCAGGCCATGGAAGAGGGTCATGCTGCCAACAACGCTCCCCATACCCTTGTCTCCGAGACCGCCGTGTCCGGTATCCTGCTCAAGAAACGACGAAAGAAGCTGCAGGGATACACTCGACGATACTTTGTGCTGGATCTCAAGCTGGCGATCCTCAATTACTACACAGACCCCAAGTCCAACTCGTTGCGAGGCTCTCTGCCTCTGACTCTGTGTGCCATTTCCGCTTCCAAGGCCCAGAGACTCATCTTTGTTGACTCTGGTATGGAGGTGTGGAACCTCAAGGCCCTCAACGATGCCGACTGGCAGACCTGGGTTGACACCTTTGAGCGAATCAGAAAGGGCAAGAGCGGAGGAGCTGCTGAGGAGGCCGTTCCTGCTGTCGCTGCAGTTCCTGCCCCCGATCAGGAGAAGTTTGCCCAGCTGGTGGCCAAGCTGCGAGAGACCAAGGAGGTTTCCGATGTGGCTGCTCAGGAGCCCGGAGCTTCCAGCGTGACCAAGGACGTCAATGCTCGCCTGGCAGCTCTGTACCTCGAGTTTACTGACGTTGTGTCTCACGCTGCCCACGAGAGCGCCCTGT
The DNA here is from genome assembly GCA_900519055.1 of Yarrowia galli. Classification (NCBI taxonomy): domain Eukaryota; kingdom Fungi; phylum Ascomycota; class Dipodascomycetes; order Dipodascales; genus Yarrowia; species Yarrowia galli. The sequence continues at coordinate 1,139,702 of ULGS01000005.1, read as the reverse complement.
ACTCGCAACCCATGGCCAAGCGAGCCTCCTTCAACGGCTCCATCATGTCCGAGCATGATACCTTCTACGACGCCGAGGAGAACATTGACAAGGAGGGAGTTGTCTTCTTGGACGACGCTGTTGTTGATGACGACGATGGAGCTGAGCACGACTCCACTGACGAGGAGGATGAGGGACACCACGTGGCCCCCGTTGTCCACGACGCCGACGACGCCGATGATCTGTACCCTCTGCATGATGTTCAGCCCGTCAAGCACCGAACCACCCTTCCCGACGCCGCTTCCACCCCTCCTTCTATGCTGGGTATCCTGAAGAAGAGTGTTGGTAAGGATATGGGTTCCATGGCTGTGCCCATTACCACTAACGAGCCCATTTCTGCTCTGCAGCGATTCGCAGAGATGTTCGAGTACCCCCAGCTTCTGGATGAGGCTGAGAACGTTCCCTCCAACGACGGAGAGCGAATCATCTACGTCGCTACCTGGGCCGTGTCTTACCTGGCCTCCATGCGAGCCAAGGAGCGAGCTCTTCGAAAGCCCTTCAACCCTCTGCTCGGAGAGACATACGAGCTTGTTCGACCCGATCTTGGCTACAGACTCATCTCCGAGAAGGTGTGTCATCATCCCCCCGTCATGGCTCTGCATGTGGACTCTGAGAACGGCTGGTCAGTGGCTCACTCTTCTGAGCCTGTGCAGAAGTTCTGGGGTAAGTCGATGGAGATCAACTACCTTGGCCCCATCGTCGTCAAGTTCCGAAAGACCGGAGAGGTCTTCCACTGGAGCAACCCCACCACCTATCTGCGAAACATCATGGCTGGTGAGAAGTACACCGAGCCTGTTGGAGACATGACCATCTTCTCTTCCACCGGAGAAAAGGCCATCGTGGAGTTCAAGGCCGGAGGTATGTTTTCTGGTCGAAGTGAAGAGCTCAACATCAAGGCCGTGTCTGCCAACGGATCCAACTTGCCTTGCTTTGCTTCCGGAAAGTGGACTGAGCAGATCACCCTCAACACCGCCAAGGGCCAGAAGAAGACCATCTGGAAGGTGGGCAATCTCGTCAACAACCACACGAAAAAGTGGGGGTTCACCGAGTTCACCGCTGGACTCAACGAGGTCACTCCTATCGAAAAGGGACACGCTTCTCCCTACGACTCGCGATTCCGACCCGATCAGAGAGAGTACGAGGCCGGTCAAACCGACAAGGCCGAGGAAGGCAAGCTGGAGCTGGAGGAGAAGCAGCGAGAGCGACGAAAGGTGCTGCAGGACTCGGGCAAGACTTACAAGCCCACCTTTTTCGAGAAGTCGTCAGGAATGGACGGAGTCAACGAGCAGGGAGACCTGTATCTGCTTACCAAGGGAGCCGACAACTACTGGAACCGACGAAAGCAGGGCAACTGGGAGGGTCTTACTCCTTTGTGGTAGGGTTGAGGTGTTGTTTTAGACAGGTAGTAGACTATGTACCAATGAGATATGATTTTTGAAAGATTGTGGTGGCTGTGTTGCTTGATACCGTGTAGCTACCACCTAATTATAGCAATTGCAAGTGAAAGGGTGTGCATAGGTTGCTCCTGTATAGCAAGTTGGCACAACATCTGATTGCAACGGTGATGGGTGCGAACTGGCGTCATCTGTACACTGCATTGTGAATTAATTGATGCTCACGACAGTTGGTGACACTCGTACATATTTGTAGGCAGGCCTGCACCTCAATGTATGGAGAGCACTATCTAAGCAGACTATCTTGGCAACCCTCTTATTTCGATTCACTTTCACTGTCTTATCTCAATCGTTATCAAGCTCCAGAGTCTACCTGGTATAGTAGTTCCAAACTCCAATTCGACATATCATAGTCTACGGTAGACATTTCTCAGTACATACAATACTTCTCAGTATCACCTACTGATAGCGTCATCGCCTACAATTCTCTCTTCCAGTCATAAATCAATAAATAAATGCAATCATGCTAGCACTAGTTCTTACTCGTCATCGTCGTCCATCGACTCGTCCTCGTCTTGTCTATTAATCACGACAAAGGACAGACACAGAATAATAGCGCCAAAAACGTATGTTAGTGAGGGCAGCGACCGTTTGATGAACAGATCGCCAGCCATGGCCAGAGGCACGGTGGCTCCTAGACCGACCGTGACCACCAGCGGCGAGGTCATGAGCATGGCCAGCACCCAGAAAAAGTCGGAAACCAAAGTGGCAGCCGCGTTGGCCAGCACAATGAGCCACACTTTTTCCGTTTGAGGCAAACCAAACTTTTCCACGCCAAGATAGTCCAAAACAGGGATGGTGGGCCACAGCAACAAAATGTTGAAGAGGCCTACAAAGCCCAGAAACATCTTTGTGTTGATTCGGGATTCGTCACCCACCTTGACCTTGAGCAGAGTCATGTAGAAGCCGTAGACCACGGCTCCTGCGAGCGCCAGCAGGTCGCCAAAGACAATATCGCTTGTCTGGACGCCCACGCTGGTCTGAGTAGCGACTGAGTCGGCCTTGGAGACCAGAAACACTCCGCACATGCTGAACACCAAGGCCAGAAGCTTGGTGGCTGTGAAGGCTTCAACGCCGAATGCAGATCCAATCACCAGGGTGAAGAAGCTTGATGTGCAAGACAAAATCGTCTGGCTGCTGACGCTGGTGTATTTGAGAGAGGCGTTGGTGAGAAAGTTGGAGAAGAACCAGAGAATGCAAAACTGTAGCGAGAGAATGGCCGTTTGTTTGGTGCTGAGCAGCTCGTCCTCGTCCTGTCCGGTAAGCTGTTCCACGGACTTGAACGGAGTGAGTTTAGGCGACTCGTCCGAATTCTCCTCAATGACCGAGTATTCCGGAGTAGCAGTCTTGTTTCCACGCACTTTTCGGAACACGGTGGGAATCAAGTAAACACTGAAGACGGCCGTGTTCATGTATGTGAGAAAGTAGGGCTTGGGGTATTCGCCTGTGGAGAAGATGGAGTTGACCAGGAAGCCACTGGCTACCCACAAAAGCACCACCAATCCCAGCAGTATCAAACCCACGCGCCACCGTCGGCGTCTGAGCGCGCGGCTTTTCTTAGCGCTCTGTTTTTTGACCGACACGTCCATCAAATCTTCAATTCCACTGGAGCCGGAAAGAGTGGGTCTCAGCTCCAGTACTGATCCTCCGTTGTGAGACTGGCGGCGACTTTGCGAGCCCATACTGGTGTAGTCGGGCGAAGGATGAGTCTCGTGTAGCATTTGTGTGTGTAGTGGAGCGTGTGATTGTTTTTGAAGTCTCTCACTGTGTCATTTGCTGTATGTTCCTTTTACGTGACAAGAGTGGGAACGCTCACCCTTATCAACCACTTATCTTTCCCCTAAAATTTTGGCTTCCTAAACGGGTAAAACGAGATGATGTTAGGTCACGTTACCTTGACAAAACAATGCAGGGCTGGCAAAGTTATTTCTGCCAGAAGTTGGTTCCTGGGTAAGCAGATCTGAGCTGAGTAGAAACGTCAAACAGCGATGAGTGGATTGATCACACTCTTAACCCCATTTCCATGACAACACGGTCGTAATATCCGCATTATTAGCCCATATTTACTGCCACTGGTACAAATACGACCCTTTTACCTGTGGCTGATTACACTCCCTTCTCTCCTCCCCAATGGCGCCGTCCCTAATAATTGTAGCAGGCCGAACCTTGTATGGTGAAGCAGTGTATCCGAGTGATGACATACATGACTCAGGGCGTTTACTCGGGTGTGTGCATGAAAAAGTGCACTGCAAAAGTGGAGATCGTGGAAATGAAATTTGCTGTGGCATGTGATCAAACAATTACAGACAAGAAGGTGGTGTTAAATCACCACTCACATAATTGCTTTCAACGCAAATATAAATATCTCCGATCTCCCTTGCTACTCTGCCTCCTTCCTTCGTTGTGGCTTGGGTCACTTGATGGGCAATTTCCCAACCTCGTCTCAAGTTAACCTCTCAGCCTGTTGTGTTGACTGGGAATGCACAGGGGCAAGTGCAAATCAGGCGGGGAAGAACAGGGTGAAAATCGGTCTAGAACGCGAGCGATAAGACAGGAAGCAGCCTTCATGTCGTCTATAACAAAGAACGCGCGTGCCATATACAGCAGGTACGCGTTTGTTGATGTAGCGCTGTAAGTACAATACATTAGCTACCTGGTACTCGTACAAGTACACACTGGTCACAGTTGCGTTTTACCAACTCAACTCAACTCAATATTAGACGAAGAGATGAGTTGTGACGAAGATGGAAATTGAAGCGGTTGAAACATTGGTGGCGTTTAGCAGTTGAATCGGTCACGTGAGCGAGTTCCGGTACAGTACATGCTTTTTACACACGCTTGTGTCTGTTAATTTTGGATACAGCACCATCCAATGACGATTGTACTTGGGGGCCAACTTGCGTTGCATATGTCAAGTATACCCTCAACTATGGTATCAACTAGAACTGCAACAATTGTTAAGAACAGCCTCATCAAGTGACAGGCCCCAAAACTGGGGAATCTGACCTTCTCACCACTCTGATCTGCTTGACACGTTTTAATGACGTCCTGCCTGTCTACCTCCTCCACTATCTTCGGCTACAACAAGTTGTTGACTTCCCCATCACATGACATTAACTTACATGTTTGTGCATACGCGAGATATCAAACGCGTCTCTGAAATATATTTCACTGCTCACCCAAACACAACACCCGGCGCTATTATGCCCTTTGGAGATGTTCTCAAACACGCCGCTACGATCCAAAAGTAGAGACCGACACGCCAGCGGTCTCAAGGTGCGCAAAAACGTGCAATGGCAAACAGAGACCGACGATCACGGGCTCCGGAGAGCGTCTCTGGAAGGAGAGAGCCCCAAACAATCGCACAACATCAGCAGCTCGTCAGAACAGTCGATAGACGGGTCCAAACGACATCAGGACTTTTACGACTACAGCGAGGAACAGGCCTTGTTTGATATGTTACAGAGTGACCCTGAAAAGGTGACTCAGATGTTGATGGAGATGGACATCTCTGATGAAGAGCATGAACAACTACAACGGCAACAGCAGGAGGAGGAAGTGTCGATTCTGGACACAATTCAAGAACTCACCTTGAAGGGAGCCGAGTACGCGGGAAACGCGTTGCGCAAGGGAGTTACACCAGCTGTTAAAGCTTTCTTGGCGGCTGTTGTTATCTACTACGTAGCAACACACGTTCCATTACCGGGCAGGAACAGCAGCAACAATAACAAGAGCCCAGCATTCGAGCCTCCCGCTCAGCCACCACAGGACATTTCTGAGCTGTCGAGCAGATTACAGCGGCTGGAATCTGAGCTGTCTCGTGTGGGATCCGATTCTGATAGCACTTCTGAATGGATCTCTGTCAACAAGGTGATCATCAAAGAACTTCCTTCAAAGGTGGAGTCTGTGGAAAAGGCGCTTGGAGGAATTGATAAGGAGGCCGGGAGACTGGGCAAGTCCATGGAGAAGATCTCAAAGGATACACGGCTTCTTTTGGATGATAACAATGCCTTCTCCAATGCTCAGAAGAAGTGGGTTTCTGAGTTAGAATCGCTCAAACAGCAGCTTATCAGACAACGAGAAGCCATCAATGCAATCAAGTCCAACGAAATGGATACCACGCCGGCACTGGCTATTCTGGGAGGTACTGTTGAACGAATCGATGGTGATCTCACTAGACTGAGTGCAGATCTTGAGAAACGTCAACATCTGGATTCCAAACACATTTCTCAGCTGGTCACTGAGGCAGTCAAAAACGCCGTGCCAGCAGACCAGCCCGATTTCTACGGGGACGCCAAACACAAGCTGGAAGAATATATTTCTACTGTTGTTCCCGAAATCAAGGCTGAGGTTCTGGAGATTGTCTCCTCCATCCCCAACCATGCCACCAATGACACTGTTGACTTCTCGGCACTCATTTCCAAGGCAGTGGCCCAAAAGGTGGCTGATATGGATTTGGAGTCTTTGTATGTTGCTCCAGAAGAGCTCAAAACTGTTCTGGACGAAGAGATGGAGCAGGTCAAGAGCCATGTGGACACCAAAGTCGCAAAGGTCGAGACGGAGATTGCAGCAGTCAAATCAGACGTGGTCAAGGTCCAGAAAGACATCGTTAAAATCAAGAACGATATCCGCCATGTTGAGACTGAAGTGGCTCAGGTGGAAGCTAACAAAACATCTGTGGCTGAATCACCTCGAGAAGACGGTGTTGCTGAAAAGATCATTAACTTCGCATCACTTATCAACGGTGCTCGAATCGACACAGACCATACGACGGCTCTGTACGATCCTTGGAAGGACAACAACCCGGTCTACTGGGCGTTCAGAAACAGTCTCTCTGCTGTGGGTATCGGTAGGCCTCTAGTGAGAAGACCCTGGGTGGCTCTCATTGGAGACATGTCAGGAGGAAGCTGCTGGCCCTTTAACGGTCGACGAGGACAACTGGCAGTCAAACTAGCTGCTAAGATGGTTCCCACCTCGTTCTCGCTTAAACACGCAGTGGTAGCAGAAGATTCGTTTCTGGGCTCGGCTCCTCGATTCTTTAATATTTGGATCAAGGTGGACGATGTCAAATTAAGAGACCAGATCAACACAGCTTCGGAAGCGTATCGGCCCTACAACATTCCTCGGAACTTCATTCTGGTAGGCCAGTATGAGTTCGACCCCGCTGAAAACGCCAATGCATGGTACCCGGTTCCTCAGAACATCCGCAAGCTCGAGGTCGAGACCGAAGAGGCCATTTTCGAGTTTGTGGAAAACTGGGGACATGACAAGTTCACCTGTATCTACCAGGTGGGTGCTCATGGTGTCCAGACCATCTCAGAAGAGGAAGAGGAGGAGGCTGGAGAAGCAACAGAAGACGTCACTGTTGAAGAAGACCAAGAAGACGGCTCTCAATCAGTAATGTATGACATGTAGACTTGTTTGTCAAAGTCCACTGTCAGTCATGTATAACATGTAATCTATCTATTATTTATCACTGTACACTCATCCGCTACACCACTCATTAATAATCGGTTTATGCTCTATATGATTGTTTCGTGTCATCCTCAATCTTCATCCTAACGAAGGATACTTCTCATTAAAACTGGCCTTCCAGTCATCGTCCTCGGTCATGACTCGAGTGGGCTTTCGGGGCGGCAGGTCGGGCTTGTCCGGCGCAGTCGACAGCTTGGGTGACTGCAAGTGCACCGGCTTGGGCGACGGCCGCGGTGGAGGTGCCCGTTCGTCGGTCGACACTCGAATGGGAGGGTTGCTTCGAGCGGGGGCCGTGTTGACACGAGCAGGCACCGATTTTGTCGGGGCTAGACCCCCTTCATCGCCGCCGCCATCTGACTCACTCTCGGTGTACTTTCCGTAGCCAGAGGCGGTTTTTCGGGGAGGCGAAGGTCGACGGTTGATGAGCGCATGTATTCGGCCCTGGATCGATCCGCTACGGGAAAACCGCTTGTGTTTGTGATGCTCCCGCTCACGTGATCTGCTGCTGCCGCTGTCCTCATCGACTCGCGACTCCACCCGGCTCAGATCCAGACTTTTTCGGGTCAGGGGAGGCGAAGTGGAAGCTTTGGATGCAGCTGCGGCGGCGGCGGCCTGGGCAGCAGAAGGAGAAGAAGACGATCCAGCCACATTAGCAGCATTGGCCTTGGCATGGGCTCGTAGCTCCTCCTGTCTCATCTCAAATCGCTGGGCATCCAGCGACTTTCGACCTCCATCTCTGCTCCTCGAGGTGGCAGAGGTGTCGTGTCGCGAATGTCGTTCGTCCATGGACCGGCGGGACCGTCGCTCGGGCTGCTCGTCCTCCTCGTCCGAAACGCCCTCCTGCCTGCTAAGGGACTCAAACGACTTGCTCCATCGGTTGTTACGCTTGGGAACGTTCAGGTTGAGAGCCTTTTCCATCGTGGGCATGTGTTCGTCATCGCTGTCTTCGTCGGTATCAGTGTTGCCGCCATAATCCTGACTCTCCCGTCGATGTCGGTGTCTGTGGAGCATCTTGTGGATGCTGGGTCGACGTCGATGGTCGTGGGAAGACCCTTGGGGATTCGACAGGTCCTGTTTCGAGCCACTGCTGAGGCTTCGGAATAACTTCCAGCTGCTGCTTCCCTCACGATGCTGCTGGTCCTGCAGAAAGTCCACCGAAGAGTCAATGTGATGGTGTGTTCGGTCGTCCAGAACAACGGTGGTTTCATGCTCAGACAGACCCGTCAGAATGGCCTGCAGCTCGTCGTGGTCGTTTAGAGGTTTGCCGGTGGCAACGGTGGGAGCGGTGCCCGAATAGTCCGTGTACTGGAACTGAGGCACGTCGTCTCCATGCTCAGAGATGACAGACGTACGAGACGAGTTCTGTCGCATGTACAGTGAGTTGGGACGGGCCGGTTTCCGGGGAGGAGGCATGTTGTTGTTATTGCTGTTGTTGCTGGGCGAAGCCTGCACAGGGATCTGGGGCAAGGGCTTGGGGGGCTTGGCAGCAGCAGCAGCAGTGGCAACAGGAACAGCAATAGGTGCAGCAGTAGAGGCAGCTGGGAACTCGTCTCGATAGCTTCTGTCGACCTTAGGCTGGTAGTACCCTCCATCATCGGAGGACTCAGAAGATGCAGTGGCTCCGGCAAGATGACTAGATGACTCGGCAGAAGCAGCTGCAGAGTACTTTGCCGTGGCCTCTTCCAGGTACGGATTGTTGGACTTGTACGACTGGACGGGAGGTGATGCGCTCTTGGCCTTGAATGACGGAATGTTTACAGGCGCTGTGGCAGTGGCGCTGCTAGTACTGTTGTTGTTGTTGTTGTTGCTGTTAACATTGATGTTGTTGCTGCTCGAGAGAGAGGCAGGAGCCGTCTGAGGAGACAGCTGGGGAGGTTCCTGTGCGGCAGGAGCGGGCATGACTGGGATGGGTGCAGCGGAGGGGGGAACCGAGTTGCGAGAAATGTCGTATGAATTGTCTCGTGTCGCCCGCGCAGAGGCATGCTCAGAAACACCTCGTGATGGTGGCACGTCCCATAGGTTGTTGCTTTCCAAAGACCGTGTGATTTCCTCCACTGTGGGGTACCGTGCCGCAGCCTCATCGGGATCAAACGCCTCCAGACTGCTTTGGCTGGCGTTTCGAGAATGTCCAGCAGGCACCTCCAGTTGCGTGGATGCCTGCACAGGAACAGCTCCGGCTCCGGCTCCAACTACAGCTGCGGCCTGTTGAGGAAGAAGAGGGGGAGAGGGCTGCACTGGAGGAGAGGGAATAGCCGAAGATGAAGGCTGCTGCACTGTTCCTGCAGCCTGTCCCAAGGGCTGACACTGCTCCAACGCCAGCCTTCGTTCCTCCTTACGTCGATAATACGTCTGTGTAATGTGTTCCGGTACTGGCACGTTGCGCAGTCGACAAAGTTCCTGGATGGTCTGGTAGACGTTTGGTCGGTTTCGCGGGTCTTCCCGTAACAGCACGCTGATGAGGTGTTTCAGTCCGTCCGAGTAATGAGGTTGCTGGGGGAACGAAAACTGCGCGTTGAGCACCGCCAGCTGGCCCTGCTGCTCAAAGGGCGTAATGTAGTAGCACAGCTTGTAGAAGAAGACTCCCAGGGCCCAAATGTCGGACTTTTCGTCAATGGGGAACCCCCGCATAATGTCAATCATCTCGGGCGCTCGATATTGCACGGTTGTGTGTCGCTGAATGTCGTCGTCGAGAATGCGGAACTCCATCTGGTTTCGTGGCGGTCGCAGCACTGGCGAGACGGATCCAAAGTCACAGAGCTTGAACTTGCCGTCGCCGCTGATGAGCACGTTTTCAATCTTGAGATCTCGATGCAGCAGCGGCTGGTCTAGATAGTGCATGCAGAAGACGGCCTCGGCAATGTTGCTGCCGATGGTGAGAACCTCAGGCTCGGAGAGCCGTTCTCGTAGCCGCTCGTTCATAAAGTCAATCAGACCGTTTCGCGAGCAGTACTCCATGAGCAGAAAGACCTCGTAGCCGGGTCCGTTGGCGTTTCGGGCCGCGTGCGAGTCAATGTACTGCACAATGTATTCGTTTCCTGCCAGTCGTTTCTGAGTTAGTATGTTGGTGGTGTGGTTTGCGCAGTGGTGGTTCTGGTGACTGTGGTAGATTCGCGACTGGTTGTGTTCCGAGTGACATCGCTCCTATGACATCGTTTTCCCGAGCCGTCCCTGGCACAGTTCATGTCGTTCTTCCCTTCGCTCTCTGTCGTTGCTGCTTCTGATGAGCCCTGGCAAAACCCCGTTATCCACGCATGCTCTGGAATCGCTGTCAATCGGCAAAATATCACTCAGTCGTTAAATCGTCAAGCCGTCGATTCGGTCACTTGTTTGTCGTCACTCATTTGTCACTCATATTCCCATCGCGCCCTCCACAACTCGTCATTGCCACTGCACTGTCACATTATCCAAACCAACCTCCCTCCTCTTCCTTAACACTACTCACCATGGCGTCCACCTCGCATCGAAGCAGATTCAAACTGGGCTTGTCCGGGACAGCCACTCGCTTCAGACAGGCCACGCTGGAGCCGCGAAAGTCGGGCGAAATGTCGCACGTGTACACATGCGCAAAGCCGCCCTCGGAGATGTATTTCTTGATGGTCACGGCATGCGATCCCACCGTGAGCTGGGTGCCCGGAGGATATGCTCCCGGCGGAGCCTCTTTGTGCGTCATGTTGTGGATGTCGTTTGTGCACCGCCTGCAATTGCTCGCTCAGCTAAGAGGTATGCTGTGTCGTGGTTTTTAGTAGACAGACCGGTGGGGTGTGCTTATTACAACCAACGTAGTTGATGAGCTGTTATGACTGTGGGTTGGGGCTATGCAGGAGGGACACAGGCTTGGTGCATTGGGAGTGGCTAGGCTAGACGAGAAGGACGGGTATTATAATGGCTGTGAGTGGGGTGGCGTGACGGGAGATGAATTGTGGGTGTGTATATAGTCCGTTGCTACTCCCTTCGTACTTGTCTATCTCCCTCTCTCTCCCTACCACACCTATTACTAGCTAAACATTGCCGCCTGGGTATGACGTAGCTACTCTATGTATGCTGTGCTGTGCTGTGGGCCGCTACAGCTTTCTTGCTCTATGAAATACACCCAGCCGGTCTGTAGGCAACCAAGGTTACGGTTACAGGGTCTAGGATGGAGGGGGGAAAGCCGTATTGGCCCTCTACAGGTTGATGTAGTCACGTGATTCAGATTCTGAATAGTGTAATCTTTTCTCTCACCCTACAATACCCTACATTCTCCTTTTAAGCGCTCTACCCCGTATAATTCCGCTTCTGATTGTTTACATCCGAGACTCGTGCGTTGCTCCGGCAATCAGAGACCTTCGATATCTAAATTATCTCCAAAACGATGTCATGCTTCGTTCAACCGTCAGACGACATGAAGGAGCTATTTTTGGCCCACCACGAGGCATATAAACAGGCCCACATGATATTTGCCACCACACACTCGCCACCGGGGCAATGGAACGTGGGCTTATGTAATCCGAATGAGGTAAATTGAAAACGCCAAGACCAACGTGCACAACGTGGGTTGGTGCATATTGGGCGTGAAAGATTACACCTCACAAACAGCTCTAAACTACGTGCGAAGTAATTACTTGATAATAAGCGAGTATTTAACACGCTCAAAACAAAGCCCAATGTGGGCTCATATGGGGAGGGGGAGCAGGGCTCGGCATCAGTTATTCTCATTGTAATGTCAGCCAGGATTTGTCTGTATCGGCTGGCTTCCTCATTGCCCGTGAGCACTTTCATTTTCTTTCTCGAATCAGCTCTCTTCATAGAGCGCACTGTCCAGTTAATGCATGCTGGTGAACACCTTCAACCTTAACCTGGCTATACTGTCGTACAGTTAATAGTCATTCATATCAGAACAGCAGCACCCAAACACACAGACCGGACAACTAATGCCATCCACGCCGTTTTCGTCCCCCATACAACAAAATGCCGTGCTAGCCACCCAGTCGTTCGACAGCAACATTCCGCTCGCGGTACCGGGGCTTGTCAGAAACCCTTCTCACATGCACCGAACCAGCATTGTGGAGGAGCTGGAACGTCATCAGCAGCAGGAGCAAAAGGCGGAGCAGGGCCAGGAGACCGGATCTGTGACTGACTCCAGCAATCCCACTGCTCAGCAGGACTCCGGAGACCCTCAGCGATCCGCTACCTCCGATAACACAAACACTCCAGAAATCAACGTCAACGATCAGCAGCAACAACAGCAGACGAGTGGTGGGGAGGACGACTCCGACCCTCCCAGCCCACGCATGAAAACAATTGTCAAGCCGCCTCCCATCAAGGTCGTGCCCCCGCTCAACTTTGGGCCTGTGGAACGAAATCTGTACCGATCTGGCCAGCCCGAGCCCATCTCGTTTCCGTTTCTGGAAAAGCTGCGTCTCAGGACCATTCTGTGGCTGGCCGTCGAGGATCCCAGTGACAACTTTCTGGCATTCGCAGACGACCATGAGATTATCGTGCATCATTTGGGACTTGTCACCGAGGGAACCAACCCTTGGGATCAGTTGACAGAGTCCTCCATTGTCGCTGCCCTCCAAATTATCATGGACAGAGACTCGTATCCACTGCTGGTATGCTGTGGAATGGGCCGTCATCGAACAGGAACCATTGTGGGCTGTCTCCGTCGACTCCAGGGATGGAACTTGGCCAGTGTCAGTGAAGAGTACCGACGATACGCTGGATCTCGAGGAGGCCGAGCTCTTATTGAGCTACACATTGAAGCGTTTGACACGTCGCGGATCATTGTGTACCCAGAAAGCGCACCCGAGTGGTGTTCTTCGTAACCCACTGGTACGGCACTCATCCCATCATCACATCTCGACTATGGCATATCAGTCCGTCGGTACTCCCCTCATCATCACTACAGCTAATCACATATTTATCTATCGTGCTTGCTTGTCTATAACTTATAGCTTTGTTTTCCATTCAATGTATATTTACCATCCCATGCTTAGATCCCTTGTGTTAACTTGTTGCACCATCTCTACCACTCATTCACTGAACAACGTGAATGTTGAAATAGACCACCGGCAACTGGGTGGTTTCGAACGTAACGTCGGCCTGGACTCCTAGAGCTGCCAGAACTCCTCTAATGACACCTACGGGGAACCACAGGTATGGAGTGGCCCCCTTCATGGTCTCAACCTGTCCTCCCTTGGCACTCATGCGTTGGCAGCCTCGAAACTGGTTCTCCACGAACACAAACGTGCCTCTGTGGTTGGTTTTAAGATGGTCCACTTGTTTGTTGTAAAGCAGCAGCCACACGTCTTTACAGATGAACTTCATCATGTCCAGAGTGTCTGCGAAATGTGGTCGCTCATTGGAGAAGCTCTCGGCAATGCCTCGGCCCACTCGGTATCCGTAGCCCTCCACTCGGAAGTACACGTTGTCCAGATGGCTTTCCGAGTCCACCATGTATCCAAAAGGTGTCATTTTGGAGCCCTCTTCTGGCTCGGTCATTTCCTGAGATACCCTGAGAGCGGCCGGAACCACTTCTGCCAGCAGCAACTCCAGAGCTGTGCTTGAGACCATGCCCTCGTCGGCCGATAATGACTGTCGTGGTGTAGCCATTGTCTTTGGATGCGTGTGTGTTCTGATTAGGCCGTGTCAATATCAGGTTGTGTATCAGGTTCACGTTGCAAGTATGCGTGTGGCCTGTCACTAAGGTTGGGAGTCGCGCATTAACTGAAACTTTGCCTTGGTTAATAGCTATTGACCTGTCCCATCCTGGATCAAACCAAAAAGGACAATTGAAGGGCAGCAAAACGGTAAGAGCACATGCCCGTGTGGAGAAAAGCAGCAGCTATATAATGGACCATGCCACGACCTCATCCGGCAGCTCCCAAGCAACGCCCAGCCAACTACTCGACCAGATGATCCCGCCAAAAGACCAACCCTCAATCGACTCCTCAGTCTACACGGATGGAAACGCAACAGAAGATGTATGGGACTCCATCATCAAGGAGACTGAGAAGAAATCCCGGCAGATGGAGAACGAAGAGGGAAAGAACGATGACATCCCTGATCTCATCTACGATCCAATTCTTGACTCTGACGAGAAGCCAGTTATCGTCACTGACAGATTCAAGATCCATAGAGAAACATTACGACCAGACAGTGTGCCTGATTACTTCCCCACAGACAATCCTCTGGACTGGGTGGCTCTTTCGGCATTACTTCTAGGTATCGTCATGGGATCATGCTTCTTGACAGCCTTCTTTGTCGACTTTTACCAGTTGCCTTTTTACTTGGGCTCTCTGGCCCTTTTCCATTTCCTGGAATACTTCATCACAGCCCGATACAACACCCCCAAGGTGTCGTACGAAAGCTATCTGTTCCGAAACGGAGCTGCTTACCACGTTGCACATGTCGTATCGTTGGCTGAGTCGCTGATCGAGTACTACTTCTTCCCTGAGCTGCAGAACAGAAAGGAAGTACGTATCATCAGTCTCTGTGGAATTGCCGTCATGGTTGTTGGACAGCTGGCCCGTTCGCTGGCCATGATCCACGGAGCTACAAACTTCTCCCACAGAATCGTGCAACGAAAGACCCAGTCACACACTCTGGTGACGACTGGAATCTACTCTCTGCTGCGTCATCCATCGTACTTTGGCTTCTTCTACTGGGCCCTGGGCACGCAAATGCTGCTGTTCAACTCGGTGGGCTTTGCGGCCTTCTTTATTGTTCTGTGGACCTTCTTCCGAGAACGAATCGACTTTGAAGAACAGTTTCTGGTCTCCTTCTTTGGACAGGAATACGAGGACTACAGAAACAAGGTGGGAACAGGTCTGATTGGAATTTGACCCTAGACAGAGACGACTTTGATAGTCCACACATTGCATTCTCCATACTGTATTAGCTAGTTTAATTGATTCCATGATGGTACGATCAGTTGTGCTTGTATAAGTACAGTATTTGGTGTTTTCTCACATCGGATGTAGACACTCATCAGAACAGTATGTACACACTCTTTCTGTGCTGCCTATCTGCACTGCCTACTTGTCGGCACAGTACCCGCACTCCTCCCCTGCTAATCTCAATAAATTTATTCTTCTACATATAATACAATTAGTCCTCCATGGCGACATCCTTGTCCTTGAAGTTGTTGATGTCCTTGGCATCTCCACCCTCAAGGTTCTCATCGTCGTAAAACTCGTTGGGGTGCTCAATCTGCTCGTCAATGGCCATCTGAGAGCCACCCTTGGTGTCCTTGGCCTTGGCCGAGTCCTCCTCCTCGTCTCCATCATCAGGGGCGTCTCGGGGCACATCGGTCATCTGCACAGAAGGTGCAAACTTGGTTCGACCAAGGTTGACCAGCACCTGGGTAAGAATCTTGTCCAGGTACTCGGGGGAGTTTGCATTCTGCATGTTAGAAGGACGCACCTCGAGCTTGTAATCGGGTCCGTAGTACTCGTAGTAGTCGTTGTAGGGGATATCGGGGCCCACCATCTTGTTGAGAAGCAGACCAGTCTCAAAGGTCCACGTCCTTGACACGTTTCGCATTGTGTAGCCTCCTCCTCCGACAACGAGGACGGGCAGACCAAAGGACTTGACGTAGTTGACACAGTTGGCGTGACCCTGCATGGAAAGGTTGAAACATCCGAGACGATCGCCGGACAACGAGTCGCCACCACACTGCAGCACCACCACGGTGGGCTGGTACCACTCCATGATGGCCTTGATGACGGGCTGGAACACGTTTTTGTAGTTAGTGTCGTCGATTCCGTCTCGCAGCGGGAAGTTGACGGCGTAGTTTTTGCCCTTGCCGGCTCCAATGTCCCGCAGCTCACCTGTACCGGGGAAAAACTCTCCGTACTTGTGGAACGAGCACGTCATGACTCGGTCCGTGGTGTAGAAGGCCTCCTCCACTCCGTCTCCGTGATGCACGTCGATATCAATGTACAGCACTCGGGGGTGGTATCTGAGCAACTCGATGATGCCCAGCACAATGTCGTTGAGGTAGCAGAATCCGGACGCTTCCGACTTTTTGGCGTGATGGAGTCCTCCGGCCCAGTTGATGGCAATATCGCACTTGCCTCGGTTGAGACGGGCGGCTCCCTCCATGGATCCTCCGCCTGAAATTCCGCAGAACTCAAACAGTCCGTCGAAAACGGGACAGTCGTCTCCGACGTTGAACTTGGCCTGCTCCTTGGCAAAGTGCTCCATGTTGTCGGGGGTCACTCGCGACAGAAAGTCGACGTACTCGTCCGTGTGGAACTGGCACATTTCCTGCTTGGTGGCAGGCTTGGCCCGGTAGATCTCCATGTGCTTGTAGAGGCCGTAGTTCATGATGAGCGAGTGGGCCATTCGTATTCTGTGGGGCTTCATGGGGTGGCCGGCTCCGTAGGCGTAGTTGCCGACATCCGAGTCGTAGAAGTATGCCACCCGTTTTTTCTCGTTGGGCTTGACCGTGATGGGGTCAAACGGCTCCTGAGTGAATACCATGGTATCGTGGGTTGATGGTATACCTTGAGCAAGTGGGTGGTAGTGGTGGTGGTTATATGTCTACAATAGACAAGCTCAGTTACAGAAAATATGCAGTGGAAAAGTCAAACTGGAGGGGCCAAGCTGAGGGTCCTGTGGATTATGGGCGCAAGTGGAATTGTGGCAAGACCTGTCACTGTGTGAAAACTGGTGGGGTGCATGATAAAAGAGCGGACGACGTCTTTATATAGTATTTCCGAAATCGTATCTGTGTGTCCAAACAACTGTACAGATCGGTTGGTTGATTGTTCAGTATCTCACTGAGACACCCTTTGCCTGAACACTGCTGAATGCTCTTCTCCCAACGATGACCAAAGTGTCAAAAGACGGAAGCGTCGATAACAGTTATTGAGTCATGACTGGAATATATGGAATATATGGTCTTGCTCTTTGTGTCGGTGAGAGTTTCGCCGTTCACAAGTCTTTTCTCATTTCACTCTTCACCCACTCTTTTGAGCCCCTCACCATCGCTTGTTTCTCTCTTCTCTCTTTCTCAACACGTTACTTGGCATACCAAGATGTCTCAAGTATCATAGTCAAAGTATGAGCGTCAAAATCAGTCTCCATCCCCACTCTTCCAATACCCACATGCTGAGGCCACGTAGTCACGATTTCCCTCCTCACTACTGATCGCCCAAACGGCCAGTTCTAAGTACCATCACGTGCTCATTCCCCATTAGGAGTCTCTCCGGTTGCATACAAGGACCTGTACCTCCCATGCATGATCATGCAGAACACGTAATACATGTGTATAACAGGGTCTCCTCCAATCTCTCTCACCAGACAATTCTACAACAGCTGAAAAAACATGTCCGAGCTCAGACAAAGAAATCAGACTGCTGCTGCAGATCTAGGTGAAAAGATTGAGGTCACTCAGACCGTGGAAATCACGGAAAAGAAACCCGCAACAACCAAATCAACCAAGGGACACATCATCGACCTCATCATATGTGTCTCGGGCATCTACGCGTCGTTTCTGACGTGGGCAGTGCTTCAGGAGCGAATCGCAACCACTCCTTATGGCCCCGACAACAAGATCTTCCGAGCATCTCTCGTCATCAACACAGTCCAGTCGCTTCTGGCCGCTTTAGTGGGATACGCCTACCTGCAATATAAGCAGAGCCGTCGAGCCTCCAAGGGTCTTAAAAAGAACACGGTCGTCTTCGACAGCATCTATACACTCAAACAGCTGTCGCTGGTCGCCCTCAGTCAATCTCTGGCTTCCCCTCTGTCATACACTGCTCTCAAATACGTGGACTACTTGACCTCCATTCTGGCCAAGAGCTGCAAGCTGATCCCGCTCATGGCACTGCAGGTGACTCTCTACCGTCGAAAGTTCCCGGCCTACAAGTACGCTGTGGTTGTCCTGGTGACAATTGGAGTGTCCATGTTCACCATTTTCCACTCTGCCCCCAAGAAGGCTTCTGGAGCTGGATCCGAGCATCAGCTCTACGGACTGGGTCTTCTCGGTATCAGTATGCTGCTTGATGGACTGACCAACTCGACCCAGGACCAGATTTTCCGAAAGAACGCAGACATCACTGGGCCCCATGTCATGTGTGGTCTCAATCTGCTCACTGCTGTCTTTACCACAGTGTCTTTGCTGACGTTCTCACGACCTCAGCTTGATACTGCCCTTGCCTTCATTCGGGTCCATCCCGAGATTATGCGAGACATTGTTCTATTCGGACTCTGTGGCGCTGTTGGCCAGGTCTTCATCTTCCAGACCCTTGAGAAGTTTGGCTCTGTCGTGTTGGTGACCGTCAACGTGACCCGAAAGATGTTCTCCATGCTTCTTTCCGTCGTCTGGTTCAACCACCGGCTGACTTTTGGCCAGTGGGCAGGTGTCGCCGCTGTCTTTGGCGGAATTGGTTTCGAGGCCTGGATGAAGATGAAGAAGAACTAGTGGGCGTACTAGGATCGGACAAACGAACGAACAGAAGCTTACGGGTGTCAATTTTAGACGCGAGGCCCTCATCAAAATGTAACATAGCTATTTAATACATCTCTATAATACCCTAGTGTCACTGTCAGTATCTGATTAGGTATATCTCTCAAGGCATGATTCGTAAGAACACCGTCATCAAGTGTGCCAATTAATGGTAATCACATTGAGCTCACTTGTTGTGCTTAGTCTCTGATTTCAGATGTCACTCATATCTCACTCATACCATGCTACGCTCCTTATATCTTAAACACTCCCTAGGCTCGTTGTGTATATCGTCAATCATCAATCTATTACTCTCTATACACACCTCCTACTGGAAAGGCTCAATGTTGAACTCAATGCTGGAGGAAGCATAAGGAATCTCAAACTTGGCCAGGACATTGGGATGCAGAATGCCCATCTCTCCAACCACCTTGGCGTCAGCTCCATCCTTGGTTCGCAGGTGGATGGTGGCTCCTCGGCCGGGGAAGAAGGTCTCGGAGTGAGACTCCTCGATCCAGTAGCCTCGAGTGGTAGACTCCTTGGGGTTCTCGATCCACGAGACACGCAGCATCTTCATGAGTCGACCCAACAGACCGTGCACAGTCTCGAAACCAGAGGTCTTTCCGGAGTAGACGGCTCCAAAGTTTCGCTGGTTGTAAGATCGTCGCTCCAGCGACTCGTCCTTGAAGACAACGTCTCCGGTCTCAAAGACCTTGATGGGCAGCGAGTGCTTCTTGTTCTCTCGGATGGTCTTGAGGATTCCGGGGAGAAGCGAGGTTCGAATGACCTGGTACTCCTGTGTCTTGGGGTTGGCAAGGTGGACGGCCTGGCCCTCGTCCTTTCGGTTGAGGAAGGCAAAGTTCTCGTCGTGAGAACACAGGGTCAGGGGCATGACCTCGGCCCAGCCGCTCATGGCCACCTCTCGTCGCACGATATCAGACACCTTGTTGATGAGCTGGGGCTTACCGACGGTGGCAGACTTCATGGGCAGAGTCTTGGGCAGACTGTTGAAGCCGTATCCGATAGCAGCATCCTCCATGATATCACACTGATGCAGAATGTCGGATCGGGTGGGAGGGATGGCCACGTCGATCACGTCGGGGTTGGAGGTCTTGGAGGCCTGAAGCGACATCTTGGCCAGCAGCTTGATGATATCGTCGGCAGACAGATCCAGACCCAGACAGGACTTGATGTAGGGGACCTCGGCCTGCATGACTCGAGGGCTCATTTCGGGGGTGATTCGAGACTCGCCATTGTGCTCGGAAACCACCTTGAGGGGCTCCACAGTGAAGGACTCGGCGCAGTACTCGGAGAAGGCAGCGACAATCTGAGACAGAACAATCTCCAGACGAGTCTTATCGGTTCCAGTCACCTCAATGAAGATGTTCTTGGTCTCGGGAGAAACCTTGGTCTTGTCGGAGTTGATGATAGGAGGCAGAGAACACACGGTATCGTCATCGCCCATGACAATGTAAGGGTAGACGGGAGAGTCCTTGATGATGTAGAGGAACTTTCCGAGGTTCTTGTCCTTCTCGTAGAACTCCATGACACCCTCTCCGGTGAGCTCCTTGGTCTGGTTAAGAGGAACAAAGGACATCTTGGGGTCGTTGGGCTTGAAGGCCTTGTAAGAGTAAGGACCGTCCTGGACCATCTTGTCAAAGTCGTGAGTACCAATGGCCACGAGCTGTCGGCCTCGACAAATGTTGGAGTGCAGCTTCTCCTGCAGAGAAATGAAGGACTCGTACTTTCGCTGGTCCAGAGTCACGTTTCGCAGAATGGCGGCAGCAGCATAAGGTCGAACCTCAGCGGTCTCGGGGTGAATGGTCAGCTCAAGCATCTTGGAGGGCTTAGTAAGCTTGATCTCGGGCACCTCGGCTCGGCCAAGGAAGACATTGAGAGCCTGGGCAATACCCTCGATACATAGCATATCGTACCGGTTGGCAGGGATCTCAATCTTGAGCTGGGGACGCTCATCTCCAACACATTCGTCGGTGGTGTCCTCGTCCAGCTCGATTCCAAACTCGAAACAGAGCTCGTCAAACTCTTCGGTGGTGTAGGTCTTTCCAATGGCCTTGTAAAGGTCCTCTTTGTCCACGGAGATGGTAGGCATGGTTGAAGCTGCTGAAAATCAAAATCGAGGGTAGCTGATACCTGATCTGTGGGTGCACGATGCACTGAGCTAGAATGACTCCTAATTTTTCGTTACCCGGCCGACGTGTTTAGTGCATGTGTGATCAAGACGGGTGATTGAGAAAACAGTGGGTGTGAGAGATGTGAGATGGAGCGATGAGTATTTGTGATCACGTGAGAGGTATCGTCTGAGTCATCAGCATTTTCATCCACCGTTCTCAATTCTGCTGACTAATCAAAGTCTAGCCCCATGTGCTTTTCATCGGAGTTAGCCTTCGTGATTCTGTATGTATGGAAGGTGTAAGGTGATGTTAGCAGGAGCGATTGGAACGCTGTATAAGATGTATTACTAAGCAGAAAAGGGTCTCGTGATTAATCGCCCCCGTCAAATTACATAATCCATCCTTTCAACCCCTAAAACCGCCCATATTGTCGTTATTAAACCCGTTCCATCAACCCCTCTGACTTATACATACATGACAGAAGCTTCGGCCAGGGGATAGCGTAATTCCAGAGTGTAAAGTAAACATGGGAAGGACGGTATTTATAACTACAAGGTGCACGGTAAGGGGTTCAACAGTGATATGGATGGACACAGTACACAGTATATGTGATGAGGAAAAGCCTCTCTGGATCTTACACAAAAGGAGTCGCTTTTTCTGCTTACAAATTTCCTGTATAGCAGCAAACCCAGGCAGGTGGTTGCCTATTGATTTCAAGGTGGCGTCAACCCCTTTTTGCCAGCCATTAGCGTGGAATATTTAGATTCGGTGGGCCCATTTGGTCCTCCTCAAGTAGCTCTATATACACCGTCTCAACTATTACTCAATATGACCATCCATTGTTATAAAAACTAGTTTGTAGGGGGGGGGCGTCGTTCTTCACGTGTGTGCTCAACTTGTATGTGTGTGTACCGGATTGTCGCCGCTTAGAGGATGACGCACTTCTTCTTCTTCTTACCTGAGGTGGGCTCTCGTCCCTTGGGGCCAATCAGAGCGGCACGAGTAGCGTGCTCAAAGATCTCCCGCACTCCGTCGTGGGTTCGGGCAGAGCACTCGAGGTACTTGAGAGCGCCAATCTTCTGGGCCACAGCATTTCCCTCCTCGGTGGTGACCGGTCGCTGAGACGTTCTTCTGAGCTCCTCGATGGTCTTGGGGTCGTTTCGCAGGTCCACCTTGCAACCGACCAGCAGAATGGGCACGCCCTGGCAAAAGTGCAGCACCTCCGAGATCCACTTCTCCTGCACGTTATCCAGAGAGTCGGGCGAGTCGATGGCGAAGCAGATGATGATCACGTTGGAATCGGGGTACGACAGGGGTCGCAGTCGATCGTAGTCCTCCTGGCCGGCGGTATCCCACAGGGCCAGCTCCACTCGTCGGCCGTCAATCTCCACGTCGGTCACGTAGTTGTCGAACACGGTGGGCACGTACACCTCGGGGAAGGTGCCCTTGGCGAAGACAATGAGCAGACAGGTTTTTCCGCAGGCTCCGTCTCCCAGAATGACGAGTTTTCGTCGCAAATCGGCGGGCTGTGCTGGCATCTTGGCTTGATGTTTCGTGTACTTGGTTGTATGGCTTGCTTGTTGTTTAGAAGGCGTAGGGCTCGAGAAATCAGTCGTGTGTTTTTCCCCCTTGCAATACTAACCAAAAAGTCGAGTGTGTGGTTGTGTGTTGTGTGATGGTGCGTTGTACAATGCAATGTATACACTCTTCGTAAATGTGAAGTGTCTTTTCTTGTTTGGTGTGAGTGAGTGTGCACCACCTAAGAGTCTATCTGGGCAGCCGCACAGTGATAGGAGTCGGACAAGCGGTATGTGACGCGGTCCGAAGACAAGCAATATAAGTATGAGGTGCCTGGGGACCAGGTCCCGCTCTCCCTCTCACCAGATTACACCATTTGCGTCGCGTCTCCATGCTTTTTTTGCCTCTCATTACTCCTTTTACGTGGCGCCCTAAACGCCAGCTTTCTATATATACCCCCTCATTCCCCTCGCCCATATCTAACCTCAGCGTGTCCCTCCTTTCTCTCTCTCTCTCCCAACGAACGTTGACACTCTCTTTTTTCTTGCGCGTGCCACCAACCCAACCCGGGGCCAAACTGTGCCAAACTGTGCGTGCCACCATACTGTGGGAAGGAAGAATAAGGAACCTTTGGACCCAAACTCAAAAGCCTACTGTACGAGCAGCGTCAACAATGAGAGACAGAGAGACAAGAGGCGAAACAAGAGAGACAATCACAGCTACATTACAGTGCGCGTAGAATGCGCAGACGTGTTGTTGTGGCTCGTCATGGTGAGAGATGATACTGTTACATTCATTGACATTACGTACATTCCTTTGCTACTAACTTCAGCCCTTTGTTGCCGTAGTGCAAGCATGTGTACATACTCGTACACACCCGCTCACTCCCTGACCGCCTCCTTATCACCCCGCTACGTTGACAGTGCCGATCGGTCGTGTGCTGCGTGCAGGATGCAGGATGGCGTCACTGACAAGACACTCAATTACATGAGAAGCCGACCGTCAAATACGGCTGACCAAGTCATGGCGTCCCTGGAGTCTGTGCCGTCAGAATCCCGTTTCCACGGAGTAATCTCCAGGTGAGGCTGGGTGGCGTTTCTCCTCTTGCCTTCTTCATCTTCGGCTCCTCCACTCTCCTGGTGATCCCACGGAGAAACCAAGAGCATTTTACGGGGCTTGATCTCGTTTCGTAGAGTGTGCAACTTGCCGTATTTGTCCTTGGTGGCGATGCGAACCACACTGTTTATCTCGGTCTCGGGATTGCTTCTTTTGGCAATTCGAATACCATGACCGTTGGGATTCACCTCGTCCTCCCCGCCGGGCTTGCCGTGGGTCACGGGATCAATCACACTCACTCGACTCTCCGAGGTGGTGATCTGTAGACAAAAGCTCTGCTCCGTGACCACCTCGTTCATCTGGCAGAAGACTGAGCTGTACAGACTCTCGAGACCCAGGGCACTGACCCATAGGTGTGCAAACTCGTCAAAGAAGGGCGCAGATTGAACCAGAGCAGCTCTCGCGATCCCTGAAGTGTCGGGGCTGTTGCACACTTCTTCGAACCGCTCTTTGCACTGTTGGGCGGCTCCAGGATGACGAGGAGAAGCAGGCTCGGCAGTCTCCGGAGGAGGTTCGTGCACAGACTTGAAGATGAGCGCCAGTAGCGGGTCAGCTGTGCCTATCATGTCGAGAAACAACGGAAGTCGACATTTTCGAGCATTGATTTCCTTGATGACGAGATCCGGCGAAAAGGTGAATGGTTTGGTGTAGTTGGCGGGCACCAGAAGAAAGTAGTCGACCAGAGCATGGTATTGGGGGAGTCCAAACGGAACCGAGGTCTGCATGAATTGAGACACGTCTCCATCATTACACCCTGCCGAAAGATACTGGGTGCTGTTGAAGACAAACAGAAGGGTGGTGTTCATGGGAATGTCGACTTTGCGACCGTCCAGATCAAGAGTCCGGCAATCTTCTGATAGCTCCTGCGAAATCGAAGCAAAGGTATCGGCAGTCATGGCTTGAGGAAGAATCTTGTAGAATGGATGAGAGTCGCCCTGGTCGTCTGAAACAACGACACTTGATCCATTCCCAAATGATATCTCCTGCTGAAGGTGGGTTGTTCCATGCTGTTGCTAGTGAACTAGACAGTAGTATGAGCAGCAGTATTGGTGTTGTTGTTGTTGTTATCTTCATCTCTGTGTGTGTATACTGAATAGCTACTTGTAGCTAGATGAGAGACCACCTTATATTCGGAGGGGTTGTATATACATTTGTCTACCTTAAGTGATCGAAAGGGATAAGGTGACTGGGTTCTATTGTGATGGGCGCTATATATTCGGGTTTTAAGTGATTGCATCTTCGGCTCCTTTGAGAAACTAGTGAACCGCCGCTAAGATATCACGAGAATTCGATCGCAAGTATCGTTCGGGCACAAACGAGTAAAACGAGGTATCCGTGTATGTGTACACTTCACATTGTTTGCTATTGAAGCCCTCTTGTAAGATTCAAGCTGTTCCTGTTGCGTCTTTGCAGCTTCACCCGGTAGCTCTTGTATTGTTCGTCATTCAGCTGCACAATGGCTATGATAATGGTACTCGTACCAGTACCGGTGCCGGTATGTATTGGGAGATGAGTCGACCCATTTGTTCAGCTCAGTTAGTCGGGATTTATAGATAGGCAACACAAGTGTAACAACTGGTGATGACACTCCATCACACTCAATCACACTCAATCATACACTCGACATTACAAACGAGGCCATACGATCATGACCTTCCTCTGCAGGAGAATATATTGCTGCTAGCACAGCTTATGTACACACTAGTCTAGTAAAAGAAGGATCCGAAGAAGCCCTTGCTCTTTCTGTCTCGAACGGCCTTGGGCTCCCAAGTCTTGATGTCCTCTCGGATCTTGGCGACAGCCTCCTCGGCAGTCAGGTTTCGGCCAAGAACGTCCAGGAACTGTCCCTCGGGATCCATAAGGTAGAAGAAAATGGAATGGTCAACAAGGTAGTCCTGGCCCTCCTTGACATTAGGAGGGGTGGAGAAGTAGACTCGGTAGGCCTTGCAGGTCTGCTTGATCTCGTCGTAGGTACCGGTGAGGCCAAGAATCTGGGGGTGGAACTCGGCAAGGTACTCCTCCAGAACCTCAGGAGAGTCACGGGCAGGGTCACAGGTGATGAACAGAGGCTGGAGCTGACCGGGGTTGCTCTTGTTGACCTCGTCGATCATAATGGCCATCTTATCGAGCTCATCGGGACAAATATCGGGGCACATGGAGAATCCAAAGTACAGAAGGGAAAACTTGCCCTTAAGATCCTCACTGCTGAAGATACCGCCCTTGTGGTCCTGGAGAACAAAGGGGCCACCAACAAGGGGCTTTCCGTAACCTCGGTTGGCCTCAGCCTCTCGTCGCTGAGTCACCTTGGCCTTTTCACTCTGGAAGAACCAGTAGATACCCACTCCAGAAGCGACAAACAGAGCAAAGACCTTGAAGTCGAAAATACCCTTGTATTGTCGTCGGTGCATCTCACCGGGAGAGGCGCCCTTGGAGACGGAGATTCGAGACAGAGGCTTTCGCTTGGACTTCTCAGCTTCAGAAGAAGTAGAAGTTGCTGCAGGCTCTTGCTCACCCTTGGGAGGCTGTGTGGAGTTCCATCGCTTGTGGAGAAGGGGCTGTGTGAAGGGTCGGGCGACGGCCGCAGACTGCAGCGGCTGGAGTCGTAAACGGGTCAATGTTCGAAGCATTGTGGGGTGTTGTTGAGAGGTGTATGAAGATCAGGGCAATAGGTGGACTCGGGTAATTATGTGCTTGTGCTGCATGCGATAAAGTTTCAACGTGTTACCCGGAAGTGGCTAGTGTGGCGTTCTGCCTGAGGCGTTTCGATTTGCCAGCAATCGACCTGTGTGGTTAAGGTTTTACAAGCTGCCACGGAGTCATAATCTGTGTTCGTAATTTGGGCTTACTAATACAACTCTATTAAGACCGACTTATTTCCGGTCCGGTAATATTGTCGTGTTGGAGATGGTGGTTTCGATATTGTCAAGCTCATCCAAATTGACAGGTAATGGTTGGTAAACCGGAAATGCAGGGGCTATTAATATCGGAAAAGCTGGGCCATGACAGGTGATACTGATAGATACAAGAGTGGGTACGAACGAGTGTCCGTATCGTCTCGGACTAACCTGGCCCGTATTCAATGCTAAGGCCGAACTACGGGAGCAGACAGACTATAACTTAGGATGGATCTTGCCACCGTAAGGACCCGTGACGTAGCAAAAGAGTGCATGGATGGCCAAGTTGGGACAAGTCAAGAAGAGTGTGCGGTGTTAACATGTGGTGTGGTAAAAAATGTTATACTGAAAGCTGGAGCTAGAGTGAGATGTTATAATGAGGGTAGTGGTTGTGGGGATTGTGGTTGCGGTGGTTGTGGTGTTTGTAGCTGACTAGTAATGGTATATCAGGCGGAGAGCTATTAACCCTCGCAATCTCATCTAACAGCAATAATCTAACCGCAACAATGGCATTCTCCCCCTCCTACCTCCTACGTCACTTGGGTAGCATGCCACCAGCCCCTGCTAATAGAGTTCACAATCACAGGACTATCTCCCTGCGCACCACCAAACAAGAGTCCCATCATTTCTCTCTTGAAACCAAACAACACGTTTACATCTCTCTAGATACCGAATGTCGCACTCTCAGAGAACATACGACCTGCTGATTAAGCTGCTGCTTATAGGCGATTCCGGCGTGGGCAAGTCGTGTCTGCTGCTGCGGTTCTGCGAAGACCAGTTCACCCCCTCCTTCATCACCACCATTGGTATCGACTTCAAAATCCGAACGATTGACATTGGCGGCAAGCGGGTCAAGCTGCAGGTCTGGGATACTGCTGGCCAGGAGCGATTCCGAACCATCACCACCGCCTACTACCGAGGCGCCATGGGCATTCTGCTGGTGTACGACGTGACGGACGAAAAGTCCTTCAACAACATTGAAAACTGGTACCAGAACGTGCAGAGCTACGCCAACGAGGGCGTGGAGCTGATTCTGGTCGGCAACAAGTGCGACCTCGAGGACAAGCGAGTCATTTCCACAGAACAGGGCCAGGCTCTGGCAGATAAGTTTGGCATTCCATTCTTGGAGGCCTCGTCCAAGAACAACATCAACGTGGAGGAATGTTTCTACTCGGTCGCCACCCGAATCAAGGACACCGTGGCCAAGACCAAGGGCAACGACTCTGGATCTGGAGGCGTCAACATCGCCGAGGGAGAGGAGAACTCCTCCTCCAAGTGCTGTTAACTGAAGAGGGTATATAGTATATTAATTGCGTCATGATGAAGCTGGGGGAGTATTGATAGGGGTGTGAGATAGGTGGCAATAATGGTGGTGAATGATAAGGCGCTTTTATTATGCAAACAGGTCATTTCGTTTGTATTATGAAAGTGTAGATGGTGATATATGTTGTTCCCTGAAAAAGCACTTACCCCCAGAACTCCTCGGTGACGGATAATAAGAGCACCTCAACCATGCTCTCAGGGCAATAGACCGGTCTACACGGAAGCTGCCACAAACACATTTTATAATGTCACTACCACGTCTACTTCGAACTACAAGATGAATACTACGACTACGAATGAGAGCACAGTATCACGTTGTTCTCTCTGGCTGTGAGTATGGCAGAATGTATGGCAGAGTGAATGGTGAAATGAATGGCGGAACTAACAGTTCGTTTTACCCACGACAACTAATTGCTCACTCGCGACACTCTTCACTCATCGCTCACTCTTCACCCACATTCACCCTTCTCTCAGTCCTCACTCTCTTGGACTTCGCTCATAACCTCGTTCAAGATCTCGTAATATCCACATCTTTATGCTATAATCCTTATTCAACACCCTTCTTGTTGAAGTAAACCCACTGGTCCTCCAGAGGCTTCTCCTGAAGCTCCTCCCAGGGCTTCCACTCGCTCATCTTCTTGGCGAGCTCGAGCTCCTCGTGGGCCTGGATAACCACCTCCTCAATGAGTCCGGCTCCGATCTTGGCCTCGATAACCTCGCTGACCTCGTTGGCCTCCACAATCTGCTTTCGGTGAGAAGTCAGGTTCTCGATGGACTGTCGGTAGACCGAGTCCTTGGGGTGCTTGTCTTGCAGCTCCTTGAGGGTGGCATCGTAAAGGGCAATCAGTGCCGGTCGAGGGTTAGGATGCTGGTAGATACCGGTCAGACCGATAGGAGCTTTGTTAGTCTTGTTGCTGGTGACATTGGTGCGGTCATTGTTGGTGTTGTACCGTCTCTCTCATGTTGTGCCATGACCCGATTTGTCTTGTCTCTCAAAAACATAAATACTCACTTCCCTCTCGCATCTGAACGAGGACGCTCTGGCCACTCTTCTGGACTCCCTTGGAGACGTTTCGCAGGAGCTGTGTGTATCGCATTTTTTGGGGTAGTGTTCTGAGCCTCCGAGCTGAACCGTGATCTTGACGCTATTACTATTGAGCTTGAGATTTTACCCTTCGTTTGGTTGGCCAGAACCTTGTTTGGGGGTTAGGGTTGGAGGGGTACTAATGATTGGGAGTTAGTTAGGGGGGTAAGTAATAGTCAACAAAATGATGGAAAAGCTGAAATACACTGAAATTTGAGCCAAAAAGTGGATACATCAATTTTTCATACTATCTTCACCACTATCGCATATTTCCCTCCTCTATATCGCCTCCCTAACACCATATCAAATACACCCCCTTTGATGTTATGAATCTCATCTTAAGTTTAAGCATGCACCATCTCTCCACACACCTTAGCCCTATCATCCCATCATCATCTTACTAACAACACACAGCAAATGGGTGTCTTGCTATCTTGCTTAAGAGGGCCCCTAGAGGAAGATCCTCCTGGAGTGAGTACCGTCTGATTCCTCCTTCATGTTTGCTCAACTAATTACTAACCCAGATCTCCGAAAACGAACCTCTCCTGGGAAACAACACAATCGACACCACTGACGAAAATGCTGTGGACCCCTCAGACCGCCAGAAACGCATGTCTAATCTGCATCAGATTGTGACGAGCACCGGGTCAAATCTCATTGACGTCGGAGCCGTGGCCCAGATTGAATCTCCGAACGGAATCACCCAAAAACGAAGTGCTTCCGACTTCAAGCGCCAGCTGGACCCTGAAACCGGCATTGTGGTACTTGCTAGCGATGCATCTCACGTCAGCAAGGCCAATCTCAACGAAAAGGACAAACAGGTGGTGGTCAAGCATGTCGGCAAGTTTGTGGAGCTCATTTCCAAGGAGTCCAACGTCAAGCCGGTCGGAAAGCTGGTTCAGAACTTTTCCGAGATTCAGTCTTAGTTGGACGCAACCAGCCGTCTAGCTCAGTGTATTTATATGTATTATTGAAGATCATGATCATGAGCGTAGCCATGGTCTTTATGTGAACACCCTCTCGAGGAAGCAAGATGATAATGTACGAGTGTATGAGTAAGCACTGGTAGACTGTTTAAGAGCTGTGCCTCTCAGTGTACAAGTACGAGTACAAGAAGCCCAGTGATTGTAGGACACGCCTTATTCAAACGGTTCAGGCATGTCATCAAACCAATACACTCAGTCCCTTCCTCATATCTCCTGTTTCACGCCAATAATATTCAACCTATAATACACCCGGCTGAGTCAATAAAAATACACCTAGACCGCATCCTTCATTTCCTTATCTTCGCTGCTGTTGTTGCTGTTGTTGCTGTTGATGTTGCTGTTGTTATTGGTCTCTCCCTCAGCTCCCTCAGCAGTCTCCTCTTCTTCCTCGTCCAGATCCCACTCCTTGGCAGTGAGACAGTACTTCTCCGGTGGCAGACGCAGACCGTAACCAGGCTGCACCTGTGGCAGAGCTCGTCGGTTTCGCTCCTGGGCCATCTCCAGAAGCAGCTCCTTGGGTGGCGCGGGCTTGAACTGGTAGTTGACTCGAGCAGCAATGGCCAGTCGCACGTCTTCGACGGAAAGCGCCGAAGTAGAGACTGCCGCCGCAGCAGCGTTGGCATTTCCGCCGGATCCGCCCGAAACTGGACCCGTTTTGTCGTTGTGAGAGTTGTTGGCGGCCGCAGCATGGTCTGAGTACAACAGAGCATCGTGCAACACGCCTTGTGTGTATCTGTAGGCAAAGTCCATGAGCTGAAGAGGCACTCGTTCCTGGTACGAGGTGACGCCCATGGACGCGAGAATCAGATGCAACAGTCGCACGTCTCGCGGCGTCGCCACGTTTTCTGGAAGATCGCCCGATTCCATGTGTAGATGTGTGAACGAGCTGTGTGGTTGTGCTGAGTTCAATATTCTTCAGTCGTGCTGATAGAGTTGCATGTTGAACCCGTGCATATAGAGTTCAGGTTATGAGTGGTGTAATAGTGGTGAGAGAGGGTGAATGAGGAAGGTGAAATAGTTAGCACTGAAACACGCAATTGATGTGCTAATGAGACGAGAAAATATCTCACCAACTGCTAAGTGAGATTACGTAAGCATGAGCCGGAATTTTCTTTTGAAAATTATCCACGGAAGTGCATTCGGCGTGACATCATTATTACACACTGAACATGCACAACCCCGCCCCCCACACCTGGATCACATGTTAGAAAATGCCCACAATCGTCTCTGACTCATCAATCTATCCAATTGAACCATCTGGCGCTTCTCTACACCATCTTCTACCAACTGCCCACCTATCAAACCCCCTTTGGATGTCACATCCTTGGCCCCCGCCTGCCATTAACATTATGCTCTTAAACACGTAGCACTAACCAACCTCTCCCAACTGTACGAGTGTACTTAAAGACACCTCCTTCCTGTTACACTGCCACCACACAGCACAACAGAACACCATACTATCCACCATGAAACTGTTTGCCACCGTTGGAGTGCTGCTCCTGGCTCTGTTGGCCTTCTTTGTCCAGCCCGCCCAGGCCGAGCCCGACGCCGAAATCACTCACAAGGTCTTCTTTGACATCAAGCAGGGCGAGGAGTCTCTTGGACGAATCGTCATGGGTCTCTACGGAGACGTTGTCCCCAAGACTGTTGAGAACTTCCGAGCTCTGTGC
Source organism: Yarrowia galli (assembly GCA_900519055.1). Taxonomy (NCBI): domain Eukaryota; kingdom Fungi; phylum Ascomycota; class Dipodascomycetes; order Dipodascales; genus Yarrowia; species Yarrowia galli. The sequence continues at coordinate 1,108,577 of ULGS01000005.1, read as the reverse complement.
ACCGGCGAGACCGGCAAGGGCTACAAGGACTCCAAGTTCCACCGAGTCATCAAGAACTTCATGCTCCAGGGAGGAGACTTCACCCGAGGCGACGGTACCGGCGGAGAGTCCATCTACGGCCGAAAGTTCCCCGACGAGAACTTCCAGCTGAAGCACTCCAAGCCCTACAAGCTGTCCATGGCCAACGCTGGCCGAGACACCAACGGCTCCCAGTTCTTCATCACCACCGTGGTCACCAGCTGGCTCGATGGTCGACATGTTGTCTTCGGAGAGGTTCTGGAGGGTAAGGACATTGTCGATGCCATTGAGAACGTTGCCACCACCCGAGACAAGCCCAAGGTCGACATCACCATTGCCGACGCCGGAGAGCTCCCCGTCGAGAAGTCCGAGACCAAGGAGGTCGAGGAGGAGGCCGAGCCCGTCAAGGAGGAGACTAAGAAGGCTCCCAAGAAGGAGGCCAAGAAGGGCAAGTCTGACAAGGACGAGCTCTGACTACATGGCTCCAAAAAGAAGGCCCAAGAAATGTACGAGAAGTTCAAGGTCACGACTAACGCCGTGTACCAGCGGGAGAAGCACAATGCCACGTGCTTTTTTGTCTTTCTCTTCACCACCGCTTGCGTGATTGCCATCAAGACCCGAGGTCCCAGTGCTATCAAGCATCGAGCTGAATAGAGAAATTGTGTAATCAAGAATGTTAAATGTTTGTTGTGGGTGGAGCCGTACTGGTTTCAGGCCTGCCATCTGCTTGTGTATGATTTGTCAGTGGTTATATTATGCAATGTCTATATGCTGGAGTGAGGAGAGAGAGATAGCTAGCTACCAGTGTTGTGCTTTTGAGTCGGCTACCTCTTATTCTCATTTCTGGTTCTTGTTGTTGTTGTGCTTGTTGGCCATGTGAATCAGAGGAATGTCATCTCCAGAATCCTGGGCTTCATCATCATACTCGTAACTCTCCTGAGGAGGAGGTTGCAGATGTTGAGGAAGATCGTACTGGTTACGTCTCTGTTGTTGCTGCCGCTGTTGCTTGATGTATGCCTGGTTCTGGTCTCTGATCTTGACTTCTTTGGCCGCGCTTTCTCTGATCTTATGCAGCACTTCCTTGTTGAGTGGGAACTGGGTTCCGTTGCCTCGAAAGGCTTCACTGGGCTGGATGGGAAGCACCCACGTCCACCACTTTTCGCCCATGACGAGTTGGAAGTTGCGTTTCCAGCCCATGTCGAACACGTTGCCCACCGTCTTGGAGGTCGGTGCAAACGTGTATCTGTAAGCTGAGGTGGGCACAGCCGATCGGTACTGAGTGCTTTCCAGAAACTCAACGGTGCTCTGATTGTTGAACACGAGGTAGAGCGCAAAGGAGGCAAAAGTGCCGACAGCAATGGCGAACACCAATGCCAGAACCATGAGGATCATGACGTTGACGGAGATGGCACCAACGTATTCTGTGTTGTTGTCCTGGCCCCGTCTGGCTCCGATCTCCATAATGTGGTTGTAAAAGACGTAGCCCGTGGAACCGAGACAGAAGAAACAGAGCAGCGTCACGTACCACAGAAAGAGCACAAAGTACTTGTGGTTGTGGAAGCCGATGGCTGTGGCGAACCAGGGGCAGTAATGGTCGAACTTGAGCACGCATCTCTTGTAGTTTGAGCAGTGGTGAGATCGGTCCGGTTTCCACCCGATGCATTTGGTGCAGAATCGTAGACCTCCGTTTTCTTTGGCGCACACGGAGTTGGCCATTTCTCGAGGAGGTGTCAGATGTTGGCCATCAGCACTGCACGCATTCTGATACTCCACTAGGGGTACCGAGAAGTTGTCGATATCTGTGGGGCTACCAGGACCCACCTTGCAGACCTTGAGATAGAGAATGTTGCACATGACGCCGATGGCGACTCCGGCAGCTCCGTAGAACCGCCAGAAGAGCGTGTCGGAATCGAACAGTTGAGGCTCCCAGCATACAAGCCATGCATGGACCCAGCAGGCCCAGATGATGAGGAAGTTGACGACGAGCGGCAAAAAGGCCTTTGCGCCGATGAAACACCACCTTTCGCAGGCAAAGCAGCACTTGCGACACTGCATTTGTGGTGTGGAAGGTCGTGTCAAACGCGTGTGGAGGGTTTTGGTGTGGTGATGGCGATGCAGCTCGAGACTAAAGTTAGAGTGTGCTAGAAGTAGATGAGATCGGCCAGATCGGGTGAGAGCCATCAAGTGTTCCTGCCCCGTATCCGATATAATAACGTGGGTTTCGTGTGGCAATTTGTACACAAACGGACAGCGTTATATTCGCTTATGCACAGTGTCTCTGATACGTTGTATACTACACGTCACCAGGGAGGGTCTACGGTGATGATTTGCCACCAGGCTGTGCTAAGTTATTTACTGTAACGTGGCGCGTTGTCCGTAGATACTAGCTAATGGCACAGCCTTCTTACGGACGACTAGTGCAGCCTACAAATACGCACCAGATACCTTAAAGAATCAATTAATACTTAACAACTGCTCAACACGCTCAGTTGTACTTCTCGGAGAGCTGCTGGACGAGAGCAATGTACTCCTGCTCGGCCTCCTCCTGAGACTTGCCCTTGAGCTTGTCCCAAGAGTCCCACTTGTACTTGGCCTTGAAGTTGAAGGCACCGGGTCGGTCGGTGTTGTTGTCACCAACGGTGGCCTGCTTGTACAGTCCGTAGAGCTGTGTTAGTGGCGGTGCCTGGGTTTGATCTGGCAGACATGGTGTCATTCTGACACGTCATCGTACCATTCTACCAAACACGCGATTGTGGCAAAGGCATTGTCACAACCAATTCGTCTGTGTATCACCGTGATGCCACCCCATTGTCATCTCCATCATCTGATACTCACCTCAAGAAGCTCGTCGTCGGAAGGAGTCTTGGAAAGCTTCTGCACAGAGTCGGCCTGAGTTAGTAATGTTGCTGATTGAGCAATTGTGTAATTGCGCTAGTCGTCGGCTGTAGTACTCACAGCGGCGGTGAATTCGGCGGAAGGCATGATGGTGATGTGTGTGTGTGAGAGTGTGTGTGTTGGAAATGACGAGGATTAAAGAGGTGTATATGGTGTTGGATTTAGGGTTAGGTGCAGTTACTTAGCACGGGCCGAGGTCAAAATCAGGTCCCACAATTCTTTGTTGCAACCCAATTGATCCGGCTGTTTTTTTGTTGAGACGATAGAATGGCCCAAGAGAGGGCGTCAGTGTGGTCTGACAGCTTCGATTACCTAATCCACACCACCTACAACGCCATCTATCGACCCATTCACCATTCAACAACAGATGCGTCCCACCCCAACACGGTCAACACGGGGTTCAAGTGCATGATTAGCGCGGTTGTAGGGGTGAAAGGAGATGAGGTGGGGTGGTGGGGATTAGCGAGTGGTGGGGTGTGGGGTGGTACGAGTATGTACGGTATTACGGGTTTTGTCAGTTGTGCGTTCTCTGGTGCCATTTCCTGTCTCTTTGGATTCATCTCCCATAACTCTTTGGCCCTTGTACTGGTGGTAGACCCCTGTTAACAAACAGGCTAAGTATCTTCATCCTGCCACTTGGGTTATAGTCAACCATCACCACCAGTCAATCACATCTTGCACGGTCAAATCACGTCATATGCAACATACGATATTTGCACTGTAGAAATACGCATTGAACTCGATAACGTACCATCCCGCCAGGGGACACCCGAGGTACCGGTACCGGTGCGTACATACCGTTCCTGGACTCATACCGCCTATCATTGCACCATCCAAGACCTATTACTCGGAGCAGCAACCAAGAGTGAGAGGAGCAACGAAGAAGGGGATGAGGAAGAAGTAAAGAAAGGGGGAAATGCTATTCGGAAGAGATCACACCAATATCATAGGTCGGCAATAAACCAAAATCGACGTGATTCGAGCCGACCATTCTTTGTGTCTGCTAATTGCTATAATAAGGCGTTAAGACCCAGACGATCTACAATCACCCCTATCTTACATGTGGGATGCGACGTCAAGTAAGGTACTCCAACGGGAAGACGTTGGCAGGAGGAAGTCGGTCACGTGTTGTTGGTCAGTGGGTCTGGAGTGTTCGCTCTATGTCAGGACCACTGTCATTTCCAGGGAAAACACACCGTCTCCGTCTAACACATCCCCTCCTACCTTACTAAGCACATCCCAGCTAAGGTCAACATGGTATAACCCTCGGTTAGTATGAAAGGCTCTTTGTCAGACGGACTCAAAGTGCACAAAGGGCTCCGAGCAACGGGCGTGTCTCACCGGTGCCGTTTCTCCACACGAGCCGTGGCTTCGGTATATATGGTCGGAGGTTGCTGAATGGGAAAGGTGAGGGTGTGTCAGTGTCATCAGGTGTAGAAAGAGAGGGGCTAGAGATTGGAGGGGCTAATGGGAGGATCGAGCGTGACTCCTTCGTTCGAATTTGGTCGCCGGTTTTGATCAGGTGCTTTCATATTGTTGTCCAGCTTCTGTTCTCCAACACCCTAAGAGTATGATCAGTCGTATACACCCACCAAACAGACACCATAATGCAACCAAAGTGAGGACCCCCCACTGTGGCCAAACGGCTCCTTTCAATCCCTATAATGCAACCCACACTTCCCTCCCTCCACTCAGTAACTTTCCACACCGACTTTGCAAGCAAAAACAGTGCGGGTACGACGTTTACTTCCGCTGTCGTAAGTTGAAGAAGGTTGAAAGGGTTTTTAGGGTGTGAGTGCATAGGCGCCTTTGGGAAAGCCGGTGAGGTTCTGTGTGCATCTGTTTGTGCGTCAGTGGGGGGTTTTCTAAGGCAGGGGCGCCAAGCTGGAGTATGCCTGTAAGCATATGGAAACTCTCGTTTGGGAATACCGACATTTGCGGATTTTCCCCATTTATTGGTATTTATGAAAGCCACCCCCCGTTCTGGTCTTTAGGTTGAGGGTGTAGAGATTATAATAGAATATAAGTATTGGCCCCAAAAGCTTACGCAGGTTTGTATGGTGCACATTCTCTTTCCTGTTTGGGGAGAGGGAGAATGTTCAGTAATAGATCCGTTCATAGTTAGCGTCTAGACAAACTGTGCCCAGCTATTGACCCCCCGATTGCAAACACAACTCACCTATTACAAACAGCCAAGCTACTGTATCTACTCGTACTCGGCATCTCGCTTGCTACTCTCCCTTCCCTTTTCTTCCCTCACTTTTCGTTTCTCGCAGGGTTTAATCTGGAGGTGTAAAGTGCCCAACGACCGGCATTTGCTTTTTTCGCTGGTCATGCCACTTCCGAGATCAGCATGGGTCTCACCAGACCCTGCCGTGCTATGCAGGTCCATAGATGGCCGAGGTGTCTACATACAGTGTTCAGCTTTTGTTATGGGCCGGATTTACGGTCTTTTATCTATATGTACTATCAGCTATAGATTAGCAAAACTCGCTTGCGCTGGGACGGTATCTGACGAGCAATATTATCGCCCTGTCACATCAAATCTAGAATTAATGAACGTTTCGAGGCCTTCGGACATTTAGAGATGTACTAATTAGCGGTTACAGTTCGGTACATGGAGTAATTACGAAATTGTACGAGTGAGGAGTGTACAGGGAGTAATGAATTGGTGGACTACGGCCAGTCAGCCCGGGTTCATGTTATGCAATGTATTAATGTGATCTGAGCAATAAATAAGTGAAGCGAGTCGTGAGTATCGTTGAAGCCGTCCTTTTGGATCGCTTACATCTTAAGCAGATCCTTCCACAGGTTGGAAAAGTGCTGGGCCTCGTTTCCAGTGAGCAGGTAGGCCAGCCGTCGGACCACAAATGCAGTGTTCTTGGGGATGTAGGCAAAGACGGCCAGAGCCATCATCATGGCAAATGCAAGCACCACGACGTTGAAGAGTCGCTTCTCAACATCGGTCATCAGAGCGTGAGAAGAGTGCACCGAGTAGCTGTACCACCATCGGTTGGGTTTGTCCTGGGACATGGGAACAATGTCCTGCTTGGAGATGAGATCGTAGGGGTTTGACATGGTTGTTTGAGAGGTAAGAGGTGAGAGGTAAGAGGTGGGGGAGTTGCGAGTTGAAAAAGTAGCTGGTACCACTATGAGGAATTCCACGGTGGAAATCCACCATAGATATACCCACCGGCTTTATATGTGTCTTTGTTTGGGCCGGGGCGTTTCTAAAGCAATTTGCGTTATTTCAACAGACTAAGCTAAGTTAGGGTTCCAAGTGGTTTTCTCTACAACGGTATACGAGGGTGTTTGAGGGTGAAAATTGATGAAAGCGGTGCTCGGGGGTATACAACCGACTCTCGTCTATTCATATTGATCTCACATTACGGAAACATCTTTTCCGGGTCGCCACAAACCCCCACTCCAATATCCAACTCATCGAACCTAGTGTCCCAAAAGAGCTTGTCAGTTGCGGCTCTCATAATCTAAAAGGCTGATGTGCGGCTGGTAGATTTGAGGGCGTTTAGATATTTATTAGTATTGTGGCAAAGGTCCAGAGAAGTGGTATGGATCGTCGGGTTGGTCTCGGAGAGCTGGTGAAAAGCTCTGATCCGACCCTCCAACACCTCCTCCGCAAACTCCGTATAGCTCTCTCCTAGCCTCACTAGGACATTCATTTTAGACCGATTTTTGGGTTCCATACGCGCACGATAGCAGCACCTCTTGCTAAAGTGCGTCTTGAAGTGTTCCGAGAAAAGCAAATCGCAACAAGGTCTGTGGAAAGGTGGGTGGGACGGAACGGACGAAGGCAGGGCTGACTGTGTAAAGACTGGAGTCTTCCGAGGCACCACTCGGACAGCTCCCGATGTCACCCAACCGTCTCTAGCTAGCGACTTTTCACAAACTCTAGTCTGTTACATTGAGGTCATGGGACTGACTGTCTTCTCCTAAACCGGAGATAATGTATGGATGTATGCGGAAGTCGAGCTGGCCGGAGCCGCCACAGTCTCACTAATTAGCTGGCGCCTCTGTATATGCAGTCAGACGCACGCCGGCGGCCTTCGCATGTTTGTTTGGAGATCATACACACTGTCTTTTAGTCTAATAGCTGCAATTTAGTACAAGCCTTATTGAGGCTTTTAGCACCAGACGAGTTCAAAACAGTCATCAGAGAGGTGACGGATGGCGTATAACGGTTCTTGTGACGTCTTGGCGTTGCCCTGGAGGCGGTAGAGTGGTATTGTACGTACGGAGACATCCAAACAGCTAGTCTCACTCAACACCAAGCTACCCAGACCTATACAAACAGCAACAACCAGCTTCTCACCTATAACCTCTACTCTGAACGACTGCTTACCGTCTGCTTACCGTCAAAGCTAAAGCAATTGCCCCTGGCCCTGCCTGCAAGTCACAAGCCGTGGTTCCGAGCAGTATGTGCGCAAAGCAAGTGAGCGACATATCTTTGAGATCGTGTGGTCACGAGTATGCTAGATGCGAGACATGTTCGAACAGTTATAGGGGATACTTATCGCGTGCTCCACAACAAAAAGACATGTCCGTATCTCCATCTCCTATCTCACCCCCTCAATAAATGAACTACTATAGTCCGCGTTCGGACAGACTAACAGCTGGAGCTAAGATCAACAGGGATACAAATATGAGACAGCGGGGGGACTCTACACTTGCGGGGTGCCGTACACCGAGAAACATGACGAAGAGCAAGATAGAGCTGAAGTGAGCGTTTGTAACGCACCATGAAGCAGATGACATCAGGCAAATAGCAAACCCCACTGTCGATACGCACACTATTGGACTGTACAGTGGTCTTGTCGTATGACCAGAATGGGAAGCACACCTTGAGTCAATAATCGTCTTCGTTCTCAAAAGGGGCTTCTCAAATACAAATTGGTCTTATTCCATTCCAACCCTCGTCTTCGGAGGAGCCGTCCACTGATTCGGTACAATAGCATCAATATAATGCCGAGGCTGGTGTTGAAAGTTACAATTGTGTAATTCGAGGTTCTGAAACATGACTAAAGGCGTTGAAACGTCTACAATGATGTTAGGTCGGTTCTGCACATTTTTACCGAATTGTCGTGAATTACTCAATTATTCGCCTTTAATGCGCGATAAATGGCTAAATGAGGCGGCCCAAAGGTCGTGTGAACGCTCAGTTGGGAGGTTAGCATTTTAAGGGCAATTAACGGGTGAATCAAGTCCCAGAAATTGCCTGGAAATCCAAACAGATTAAGAACAAAGACCATGAGTGAATAAAGAGAGAATTGTGACTATATTAAGCCCAGATGGCTTACTGGATGACTACCACCCCCTCCCAACCTCTCCACACCCCTCTTCACGTTCATCCAGCACGCCAAATAAGCTCTGCTTAGTCATCTTGAAAAACTTAGCTGTACACCCACCTCCACGCGAGATCACCAATTAGTCGATACTCAAACACCACACACACACAAAAATGAGCCGAATCGCCGTGAGACATTTCAGCGTGGCTCGACGAGTCATGTCAAAGCCCTCGCTCGGCGACTCCTTTGATTCGCTGGTTTCTCAGGCTCTCAACGAGGAGACCAAGAAGCCCGAGGCCGGCACTCAGCAGAAAAACTCTTCTCGAGACCTGCTCAACCGTCTGGGCGCTCTGTCCAACGACTCCAAGCGTCTCCAGGGTCTGATGAACCCCCACAACATGCGAGACCGACTTCACACCCAGTTCCAGTCCATTCCCCACACTGGTATGGCCCAGCGATCGTGTGTTGATGTCAAGGAGGGAGGAGTTCAGACCGCCATGAAGCGTCTGGCTGCCGCCACCTCTTCCAACGTCAAGACCCACTGGTTCCGACAGAAGCACTACGAGCGACCCTGTAAGAAGGCTTGGCGAATCAAGACCGAGCGGGCCCAGCGAAAATTTGACGCCGGAGTTAACGCCATCTTCTACCAGGTCCGACGAGCCAAGCAGCGAGGATATTAGTTTGTATATAGTATTGAATGTAAATATGACGAGTACGTGAGTGGGTGGGGTGGTTGTAGTGGTGGATGTGGTTGTAGCGTGCTGGTGTAGGAGGGTGAGGTGGTCTCTTTTGGGACACCTCCGAGAAGGTGATCAATGAGACGGTGTAGATGAAAGCGTGGATTGGAGTGTGATTTGATTGGGATGGCCTCTACAAGTAAATGATCTTCATCTTAGACAGTTCAAGCTTGGTAGCTCTGTCAACCCTCCCTCATTTGGCTTACTGTGTAAGCAACTTGTGCAATACGATAGAAACGTTCAAACACAGAGCGAGAAGCCCAACAACTCTCCTACTTGTAGCTTGCTAACAGCTTCCATGGCACCCGTCCATTGTAACACCGGAAATACTAATAGCAACCTCTCAGAATCAATCCGAGTTCATTAGCACACCTCTCTGAGCTTCAACCAAGGTCCCCTATGTCCACTCCTCCAGACATTCCACAGTTACAACCATCGCGATAAAGCCCACCTAACAACACAGAAAATTGACCAATCTGTAGAACTCGCTTCAGCGGTCACACCAGTGTATCGTACTCCACACCACTGTTACTTCATTTCTCATCACCCTGGCCCGACTCTTGAAGCCACTTTAGCAGAACCGTGCAATGGTCCTATACTTCGATCTCAACAGCTCATTTGTGACATCCAGTCCATTAGTCAGAGTAAGAAAACACCAACTACTAATCAATATGTTTGACCCTTCAAATTCCTCGAGAAAACACTCATTGTCACCACTTTTCTACTCCCCCCCCTCGTTTTCGTCACTCACAATGTCAAGGCACAGATCAAACTCAAATTCCTGGGACAGATCCGAACACCGTTTCCAATTAAGGTTTACGATATCGGCCGGGGGTTGAAGATCATATGCCGAATTCTACAAGTTCTATAATTAACCCGCTCGCTACGTCCCTGCTCCATTTTTTTCTCATCAAATGCATTACTCCAATGTACATAACCTATCCGATCCGTTTTCCGTTCCGTTCAATAATAAAATGTTCCGTTTCCCTAGTGGGTTAGCCCCAGACCGTGGTAGTCGACATTCCAAGAGAGCTCTTCTTGGGCCACGGTCGCTGGGAAGATGCAAGGGTGTCCGGCTTGGTTCCAATAGGAGCAAACACGGACGGAGGCGACGACTTCTCCTTGTCGTTCTTGTCTGTGGTGAGGGTGTTGTTGGCGTTGGTGTTGGCGACAGTGGCAGTGGCGGCTGTAGAAGAGGTACCAGCGTGGTTGCTGCCGTTGCTGCTGTGGCTGTCATTCTTGCTGTGATCCTTCTTGCCGCTGCTGCTGCTGCTACCGATACCGAGACCAGCAAAGGGGTCAAAGGTGAAGGAGATGGGCGAGGAGGTGGCGGAGGACTCGAACGACGGCTTCTCAAAGGCACTCTTGTCGAACGACTTGCTGCCAAAATCCTCCTTGTCGTCAGCCTCGTCCAGCTCCAGCGACATGTCTCCCAGACCCTTGATAGCCGAGTCCACCTCGTCAAAGTCCGAGACCACGTCTCTGTCTCCACGGGGTCGCTGGACCTTGGTGAAAGGGCCGACAGTAGGTTGCAGCACCGGGGTCATGGACGAGGTGGCCACAAGAGCAGGCGACGTCATGGAGCCCACAGATCCCACCGATCCGAGCCGAGAGTGACCCTGGAAGCTGCTGTAAGACTGCGAGCGGTAGGTCTGGGGGGCGGCGTGGGCGTGGGCGGGGATCTGGATCGACTGCTGAGGTTGTGTGACTGAAATGGGGGCCGCAGAGTTGGTCAGGCTGACATGGGGGACGTTGTTGGGTGGACCCTGGCTGCCCAGCTGGGGACTGTAGTAGTAGTTCTTTCTGTGCTGTTGCTGCTGAGGGATGTACTGCTGCTGATGCTGATGCTGATGCTGCGGCTGTTGCTGCTGCTGATGACCCATGCCCTTGTCATAGTAGTACTGGGTCTGGGGACTCTTTCTGTACTTGGCCTGGGGGTTGGACTGCTGGTAACGACCATAGTTGTTGTGGTTGTTGTGGTTGTGGTTGTTGTGCGAGTTGCTGTTGGAGTGCTGGTTGTACAGCTGGCCGCTCTTGACCAGGTTTTCGATGGCCCGGTCGACCTGCTCAAACTGGTGACAGAAGGGGTAGTAATCGCAGGGGCGTTCTATGGTCGTCATAGCGAAATGCCAGGTATGTGTGTCTTGTGCGCAGTTGAGAGCGAAGAATCAACACACCCAAATGTGCGAGGTCATGCATCAAAATCTTATTTCGAGCGGAGTGAGCAGGAAGCACGAAGAGTCAACAGGCAGGTGGTGGGAGTATAGAGTGGAGGCGTGTGACCTTGGGGAGTTCCAAGGAAAGAACACTCAACTGGTCACGGGTCGGTCGATCTTTATATATTGCCAGCTCCTGTTTGTGTCTCTACAGCATCACCCCCCACTTGTTCCATCAGTTTCCACTATCCGTCCCAGGCACGAGGGTAAATCACAATACACTATAGAATAGCCGCACCCTATCCTCGTACAGCCACGAGAATTTTCAATATCCGATAATTACCGTCTGGAAGGTAGGTGGGGTGAATATCGAGTATTTGAGCTTTCAAAAATCTGGACTGAAGACATTCCGAGACCATACCACAATATCCCAGTGCCTGAACTCCCCTATATTTCACAGCTCTCAACACTCCCATTGACGGTGTTTGAGTGACAGAGTTTCACACCATAACTCGGTGGGTGGGAGGATAATAAGTGTGTTTGATCTCCATATTCTTTTGAAACACAACTGTGTTCGTCGATACGGGAATCAGGATTCAGGGGTGGACTGCAAGAATGAGGATCTGCCGCGGTGACATAGAGGACATTTGATAACTGGAAACACAGCTCGTTCTCACCTCTTCCTGATCATAGATCATGTCCTCCCATCTGCCTCTCGTGCTTGTCGTCGTACAATGATTACATACGCACCTGGGCACATGACCATACCGACTCGCATTCCTCGTGTGTCACAGACGTCACCCAGCATGCTAACATTCCGGGAAGAAGGTAAATCGGCGTATGGGTGACATGCCAGTTATATTTGGGGATCTCATTATTTACATGGTAGCTAGTATGAGCCGAATAACAGCTCACCCCTCAGTACACCTTATACAACCCCTCAGATCTAATCCACACTATTGTTAGACCATGGAATGAAGCCCATGTGATTGACATGTATTCTTGAATGTACCACCTCACAATTATTGCTGTATATTTACTGGGCATTTTCAAGGAGGAGCCATTATTTTCATATAAAACCGGACAAGCTTTCCGTGACCATCTGACCACCCAATCTCAACGGCCGCTTAACAGCTTGGCATTAATATTTGACAGCTGTACACAAGGGAAAGACGTGCAGCCAAGCGTCTACTTGAGCCTTTATTCGACCCGATCAAATCAAACTCGTCCGTCACATCGGCTTTCTCTCTGCCCCTCCAAACTCTCCTCCTTAAGTCCGCATATTCCAAAGTCCACAAAGTAGCGCATCTCCCTTCTTGGGAATGGGTCGTTGCGCCTATAGCGGACAGAGTTGGCTGAAATGGTCCCAGTTGGGCGCAGTCTCCCCTAACTCGGGCAAGGCTATATCGGAGCTAAAAGACCAATGTCAACAAGAGCTTTTTTGCTAGAGCCGAGAGGCTATAGAACGCGTCACGGAGCCCGAGATTCAGCTGGTTGTTGCTCGGACTTTGTGCTGTAGGTGCCAAAGCTCAAACAAAGACCCTGTATGTTGCTCTAGCTCATGGCGATAAACCCCTCAAGTGCACGGTACCTACTTCTGCACGGTACGGATTCGCACATGAGGTAGAGTTTGACAAAGTTGTATAGACGTTTCTGGGATGCAAGACTCTTCACCTCCTCATGTCCAACTACAACTACGGAGACGCCCAAAACCCCTACGGGGACCCTTACGGAGGCGAGGCCAACGCCGCCCCTCATCATAACCCCTACGAGCAGCCCGACGCCGCCAACTCGTACGAGCTTGAGGCGGTCGGAGCCAACCCTTATGGAGAGTCGCGAGATTCCGTTCTGGATGGCCCCAGCTCCACCAACGTTGCTGGCACCCAGGGACGAGCTCCTCGGACCCTGACCGAGCCTGCTCACCCCGTCGAGTCCTCCCACTATGAGCGAGACTCCACCTACGCAGTTGCTCCCCAGACAACCGACTATAGCACCGGTCCTCCCCCTGCTGCTGCTGCTGCTGCCCCCGCTGCCGCAAAGCCCTCTATGGTTGCGGCTGCTGGAGGAGGCTCCACATCGGCTCGAAAGCCCTACAAGGGTGGTAACGATATGGGAGCCTTCTTCGAGGAGGTGGACGATATCAAAAAGTCGCTGCTGCAGTACGATGAGAACATCGATACCATCGAGACACTGCACAAGAGATCTCTCAACGAGATTTCCGAGGAGCAGGGCTCATACACGCAGGATCAGATCCAGAGCCTGTCCGACGAGTCCATGTCTCTGTCACAGTCGCTCAAAGACCGCATCAAGAACCTGCAGAAGCACTCGTCTGGCGACTCCACCAAAAAGACCCAGGCCGAAAACCTCAAGCGTCAGTTCATGAGCTCCATCCAGCGATACCAGACCGTGGAGGCCACCTACCGACAAAAGTACCGGGAGCAGGCCGAGCGACAGTACCGTATTGTACAGCCCGAGGCCACCGACGCCCAGGTCAAGGCTGCCATTGATGATGCTCAGGGCGAGCAGATCTTCTCACAGGCCCTCATGACCTCTAACCGACGAGGAGAGGCCCAAACGGCTCTGTCCGAGGTGCAGAACCGACACCGGGAGATCCAGAAGATCGAGCAGACCATGGCCGAGCTGGCACAGCTCTTCCACGACATGGAGATCCTGGTGGCCGAGCAGGAGGCCCCCGTTCAGCATATCGACAACCAGACACAGGCTGTCCAGACCGACATCGAGCAGGGTCTGGGACATACCAACAAGGCCGTCATCAAGGCCCGAGCACTGCGAAAGAAGAAGTGGTGGTGTCTGCTCATTGTCATCTGTATTCTTGGTATTTCTCTGGGTGTTGGTCTGGGTGTGGGTCTCAACAACAACAACTAGTCCTTGTCTTCAGACCCTCTTCTTCTTCGTACACTTTTCTGTACACTATCACTAATTAATTGTATCTTATGAATGGGTTAGGTGGGGAAGGGTTCGCGTATTGTAACACCCCGTAGAGCAACTATCACGGACTCAAAACAAGTTGAGACTTTCCCAAAAAGAGAGATCGACACCGGTGCAGGGCTGTTCAAGGTTGTTATGAGTTAATAATGGGCTGAGCCGTGTGTCCTAGGAACAAGCAATAATATTCAGTAGAATGTAAGGCAAAGTTCTCGTGCAAATGATTGGTATTACGTCTCAATCAATTCGTCATGTCTCACTTACTAATTGCTGCTCTCAAACGTGGTGCCTGTAACATACATTCCGGGGTACAGTCTCAGATCAAAATAGGTTGCTGAGCAATAGGATATCTGACAATCGTCGATGCAGCCAAATTGAGGCAGCAGGTCGTAAGGAGAAGAGTAGATGTGATTAATAAGCACTTCCAGATTGTTCCGTTTTGCGTCATTGTCCAGATTGGCTGTATGAGGGGTCTTGGGTTCAGACATTGGTTGGCTGGTTCCATCTAGTTAGCTTTAGTTAAGACCATGGAAGTCGCAGGAGGGTCAAATCAGTGCTCCTAGTGTGACAGTGATTAAAGAAGTGTTTCAGCAGATAGAGGGTGACTTATGAAGTCCGCAGCGTTCTGTTTTAATCACACCTCACCTCACAAAATGAGGCGTTGTCAGGTTCCTGAGGATAAATGCGATAGTGCATTTACTTAGACACAGATAACCACCAGCCTGTTTGGGACCCTGGGTATCCCTCCAAAGACAATCGAGCATGATAGAAGGTGCTCGCTGGTTGACAGTTTTCGAAAGAAAGCTCCATTAACCATCAGTCGCCTTCCAGTTACAAGTAGGTTCAACATCCAGTGATGAATTGATTTCTAATCAACTCGAATTACTGGCCTTTTGCTCCCATTTAATGCGCAAATAGCCCCATAAATATTACACCATAACAACCCAAACATCGCAATAGTAATGAATTGTAGCATCGATTTCGGGGCGATCTCGAATCGGAATGACAACCCTGTCATAGATAACAGAATTGGGAAATCGTTAGCCTCAAAAAATTCCCTATCAAGAATTCTCCCACTTCTGCCCTTGTTGTACCCTGCCACACCACAACTCATAACCTATCACAAGGTTTATGTTTTTGTGCATCATCATCAGTGTGCCAAAAAAATCGCTGACGCTGAAACAACACCATTAAGCCATGTCTAGCGTGTTTGGAAGCGCAAGAACTACGACGGGTTTCGGCGGCCTGACCCAAACGTCCTCCGCCGGCACCATGCAGGATATGGCCAACGACCCTACTCTGGCCAATCCCCCCGAGGACTCTGTTTCCGACCTTTGTTTCTCGCCCGTGGCCGATTATCTGTCGGTGGCGTCCTGGGACAAAAAAGTGCGAATCTACGAGGTGTCTCCACAGGGAGAGTCTCGTGGAATGGCTATCTACGACCATCAGGCTCCTGTTCTGTCCACACACTGGTCTCTGGATGGTTCCAAGGTAGCCTCTGGAGGCTGCGATAATGCCGTCAGAGTGTTTGACGTGCAATCGCAGCAGGCCCAACAGGTGGGACAGCACGAGTCGTCGGTGCGATGCGTGCGATTCGTCGCCGTAGGACCCTCAGACACACCTATCCTGGCGTCCGCAGGATGGGACAAGAAACTGCACTACTGGGACCTGCGAACCCCCAACCCTGTGTCCACCATTGCGCTGCCCGAGCGAGCGTACTCCATGGACACGTCCAAGCAGCTGCTGGTGGTCGCCACCGCCGAGCGACACATTCTGGCCATCAACCTCTCCAACCCCGGAGCCGTGGCCAAGACGCTGCAGTCGTCTCTCAAGTTCCAGACCCGAGTGGTCTCCTGCTGGCCTGCTGGTGACGGATTCGCCGTGGGCTCCATCGAGGGCCGATGTGGGATCCAGTACGTCGACGAGGTGCAGGCCAAGACCAAGAACTTTTCGTTCAAGTGCCACCGACAGACACCCAACCCGGCAAAGAACGAGGTGGACATCTACGCCGTCAACGCCATCTCCTTCCACCCCATTGAGGGTACCTTCTGCACAGCCGGCGCCGACGGCTCATTGACCTTCTGGGATAAGGATTCGCGTCACAGGCTCAAGGGCTACCCTCAATTGGGATGCACCATCCCTGCCACAGCCTTCAACCGTGATGGTTCCATATTTGCGTACGCGCAGTCATACGACTGGAGCAAGGGCCACCAATATAACAACAAGGAAATCCCCCACACGGTGCGTTTCCACCAGACAAAACAAGAGGAAACCAAGTGCAAGCCCAAGCGAAGATAAGCTGCAAAGGCGTGAAGCGAGGTGTGGTGGGCAAGGTCCCAGGGATGGTCAAGTACAAGTAATGCATAAGAAATTGATAGTAGAGTGTACGAGTAGGGCCGGTATTGGAGGCTAGACTGAAGAGGAGAAGGATGACACTGGAACTACTAACTGTGTGTTTCACCCAACAGTTCCTCGAGGATAGATTAAACGTATGAGAGACAATGTTGAGTCAATTGACATGGTAGTTCGCGTAAAGCGTCTATGACTTGAGACAAGAGCAATTACTTTCAATGGAGGGGTATAGATGTCTCATTCTCGGCCGGATAATTGTTTTTCCGAGCTGTGAACTTGAATTAACGGTAGGGAGAGGCATCAAGTGGGAACAGTCCGGCTTTCGGGCGAATCTACGAACTTGTGACTTGTTCCTGAGGCCGTTGAGGTGGTACTTCGCCCCTGAGGAGACACCGGCACATGCTGTGTACCTCTGCGCCTGCGTCATTGTGCTGTACGGGGAATATCCAGCAAACACCGGAAAAGGTCAGATCAGTCTACTCGTAACTGCGTCAACTTTCAGATCCACTTGTCCTGGGAAACTGCGCGGGGTAACGAACCCTTGCATCGTGCTATAATAGAGAGAGTAGTGTTATAAAGTGATTTGAAACTGAGCAGAATTACAACTCTGGATATCACCCAGTCTGGAATCTGCTAGAAAAACATATCTTCGATCTCTACCGCACTTTCCTCAGTTCCGACCTCCGATCCGTGCCAAGAATGAAGCTGTGTGTTTACGTCATACAATAACAGAGCCGAAGCGAGCAACATAGGATTTTGCTTCATGGGGCCGTTCCACAAGCAGTAATGGAGTCTAGATGCAACAAGATTAAACGTGGCTCTCATCTTAACAATCCAGTCCAAGCCTCCCTTGTGTGCAAAACCTCCGTGGAACGGAAAATTGTGGGGTTTCACCAAGCTCCTCTCATTGTGAGGGATATAGTTTTGTGTGGAGAAGTTGCCCCAAAAGAAGGGGGGTTTCGGTATGTGTAGGATATTAGTAAGCTGTAGATCAGCTAGATCAGCTACAAGTAGAACGATTGTTAGTCCACCGGATCTCACCCCACCCGGCAAACGGCTATGGACTATAACTCTAGTGTAAAAGACAAGCTCAACGTGAAATCTCAACGTTGGGTGGATCCAGCCGATGTTACAATGATCCGGGGGCAGAGTTTAGCATAAGACAAATGTGGGGGCCGCGGACTTAGCGTAGAGTAGACCACGAGTGAGACATGCTCGCGGGGGAGTCGACTGTTGTATTTCAGGGGTGTTCTGATACCTTCAGGTCTTAGTCAAAGCTGACGGATATATTGCACGTCTGACTATGGTACTGTCGATTAGATCTGTAGTTTAGCAAAGTCCACAATAACCTGCACAACTGCCTCGCGCACTGCGCACACGAGCAAAATTTTCATCTCGCTTCCCTACAGCTTTTCGCTTTCTCCAATATTTCATCGCCTTAGCGCCTCACCCGTACATTCCTAACGTAGCCTACCGGTAGGTTGTTGTGCATCGGGACTGGACATCAGACCATCACCTTGAGCAGCACGTGGTAGGGCCAAGAGGAAACAGATCTCAGTCCGGAACTCGGAAATCGAAAGCTGAGCCCTAGAAGTTTGGATGTCGCAAGAAACACGGATAATTCCCCGCCCCCTGGCTCCTCAACTTAGCGAACCAGGATGCATGCCAAGCCGCATAACTACCGCGTTTTTCCGACGGATTAACTCTTCGGAGAGACTCGGATTGCTACAAACGTACATGAGTAACAAAAGAAACACCTATAAACGATCTAAGGTGTTTGACTAATGACGCGGGGAACCCGCTAGAAGGCTCTACTTAGCACCAGACTTGGACCAACGGGCGTATAGCAAACACGTGTGTTTGCAGTCCCCAATGTAGCAAGTTTTGTGGGGTCATTTGTGCGGGGAAGCCACACTCTTTTCGCCACATGGTTTCGCTCCAAGCACTGGCTCTTCTGAACAACATCAAGTTTTTCCCCGGAGAAATTTGTACTTCTAGTTTGGAGTCTAACCTTGGAGAACATGGTGACTGACGACCGTCCATATGCAGATGTACCTTGATGCAAAAATAGAGCAAGGCAGTTGAGCAAAGGGTGGCAAAAGCGTCCGATCAGAAGAGATGACCGAGTCGGGTTTCCAGAGTGTCCTTTCAAATCTCCTGGAGTGTCAGAAGGCCCAAGTATGAGGCTCTGAGAGCGACCTCTTCTCTCTCTAACAAGGTTGGTGACATCATAACACAACAAGTAAAATTATCTCGCCGGACCCAACGATGTTCATCTTTTCAAGTCGGCACGCAAATATCAGCTGGACCCTCGGAACAATAGGTGACTTTCACACTCGTGGTGCGCCCCGCATTTTTTCAGAGCGTACGCTTATGCTAAAGCCTGATCATATCTGTACGTGGGGGTAACTCATGTCATGGAAAGAAGACGTGTAGGAGAACCCATAGGAAGAGGTAGCTCGACGATGTATCTGGGAAGTCACCGTCAGCTCATTCTGTCACGTTTCGCGCGATTTCCTCGCCGAATACCTCTTCTACCGTGTCTCACACCACCTCTACCCCAACATTTGGTGCTCACATGGCCGTAAGGCAACAGTTGTATTTTGAAGCACTCAAGGTCTCTTTTTGTGCTTTCGCACGCTTGACGTCTGTAAACTTCCCCAGTCCGCCCCGCCACTCCGACATCGTCTGTAGCTTGTTGTCAAACTCATCTATAGCCTATATGGCCTCTATAACGAGCATTTACAATATATATGATACTGGAGACAATCAGATGGACCGTTGAAACAAATGTACCCCTCCTACACGCCAAGCTCATCGACACACAAAGACTCGCGCAGGAGAACGATGACCCTTGACAGGCTCCGGAAACTCAACTGCCGCTCTAGGTTCAACTGCGGCGCAAAGTTCGAGTTGACAGAAACAGAAGAGAAGGAAGAGGCATAGCAGAAGCCTCTCGGTGTTCTAAGCTCGGGCCAGAGCAAGTGTGCCTCCTTCCGAACTCCGAAAGATATATAAATATACGTGTCCCCGGATCTTCCCCAGTTTTTTCTGACCAGTTTCTCGACTGACCTTGCATACAGAACACCTCTAACAACACACAATGTACAAGGTCCATAACCCTTATCTTACGGCGGCGGTAGCCACCATGGGCGGTATGCTCTTTGGTTTCGACATTTCGTCCGTTTCAGCCTTTGTCGGTGAACCCGAGTATATGAGCTACTTTGGTCACCCCACCTCGTTCCAACAGGGAGGTATCACCGCCTCTATGGCTGGTGGCTCTATGTTGTCTTGTGCCTTTGCTGGTGCCATCTCGGACCGAGTGGGCCGAAAGCCTACTATCCAGTTTGCTGCTGCCTGGTGGATGGTTGGAGCCGCTATTCAATGCTCGGCTCAGAACATGGGCCAACTGATTGCTGGACGTGCGATTTCTGGTATTGGTATTGGTATTGGCTCTTCCCAAATCCCTGTCTTCATCTCTGAATTGTCTCCCAAGAAGATCCGAGGCCGACTTGTTGGTTGTTTCCAATGGTCCGTCACTTGGGGTATCCTCATCATGTTCTACATCTCTTTCGGTTGCTCATACATCAAGGGTACATCTTCCTTCCGTCTAGCCTGGGGTATTCAAATGATTCCGGGAGCCATGTTAGCGTTTGGTATGATGTTCTTGGACGAGTCTCCCCGATGGCTGGCATCTAAAGACCGATGGGAGGAAGCTATTGAAATTATTCGATCTGTCAACGGCAAATACGGCACCGAGGAGGACATTCTCCAGGAAATCGAGGATATGCGAGAAGTTGTGCGAATTGACCACGAGTCTAAGGATGTCATGATCTGGGACTTGTTCCGAAAGGACTCCATTAACCGAACCATGGTTGGAATCTGGGCTCAGATTTGGCAGCAGCTTACTGGAATGAACGTGATGATGTACTATGTGGTCATTATCTTCAAGATGGCTGGTTACACCGGAAAGAGCGCTGTTATTATTTCAGGCTCCATTCAGTACATTATCAATGTTGTGATGACAATCCCCGCCCTGCTCTTTATCGACAAGATTGGTCGACGTCCCCTTCTGATTGGTGGTTGTCTCTTTATGATGACTTGGTTGTTTGCCGTCGGAGGATTACTAGGAACCTATGGTATCCAAATGCCCCACGGTCTACCCGCCGACCCCTCGAAGAACCTTGCCGCCGACCCTTACACGACCATTTATATCCCCGACAACCAAGCACCCGCTCGAAAGGCCATCATTGCCTGCTGCTACCTGTTTGTGGCCTCGTTTGCACCCACCTGGGGCCCCGGTATTTGGCTCTACTGTTCTGAGATTTTCCCCAACAAGCAGCGAGCCATGGCTAACTCTCTCACAGCTGGTTTCAACTGGGCCTTCAACTTTGCCCTCGCTCTCTTTGTTCCCACAGCCTTCAAGAACATCAACTGGAAGACCTACATCATCTTCGGAGTCTTTTGTGCTGTCATGTGCATTCACGTCTTCCTGCTCTTCCCCGAAACCAAGGGTAAGACTCTTGAGGAGATCGACCTCATGTGGGAGGCCAACATCCCCGCCTGGCGAACTGGCAGCTGGGTGCCCGATCACATTCCCTCCCATTACCCTGCAAGCGGTGATGACGAGAAGCCCACAGACGAGCTTGCTGAGGCACCTTCTCACGAGGAGAACCAAGCTGCTTATGGGGAGAACGAGCCCAAACCTCAGTATACCGAGACCGTTTAGACGAACTAGTCAAGGTCTAACCACTCCGTATATCTGCATTATTTAATGACTAACGATTTGAATGTTTAACCGCGAATAGTAGTTGACTCGTACTGTACACCGTGTAAGCAAATAGGTCCTTGTATGGGTATACAGCCTCAAGAGCCCCATTTTGTGTTTGGAACAATGTGAGAAGCCGAGGACCCTAACTGTTGCCTCAGGAGATTGCCTTTGTGTTCATTTCGCTTGTTGTGGTGTTTCGGACAGCTCTATTAAAGTTGGGGATAGCTGCTGCAATATGTATGAGTCCAACGGGGCACAAACACGTTGAAATTAAGGTGATGATTTTCCCCACACGACTCCAACTCAATTTACCCTTAATTTACAGTGGGTGTGGCTACAATGCAATGATAGCCACCGAACAGTTGGCCTCCACCACGCCATACACGACACTTCAAAATCACGACACTAGGGTCGGAGGTAACAACTCACACGGCTCAGAGACAGCCTGCGAGCAGTGATGACTATTTGATGTTGCTCTATGTCCACTAAGGGAGTCATCACCCCCGACATTCTGTGACAAACATGGATGGCACCATCCGTTTATCGACGCTACACGAACGACACCATGGACTCCAAGAGCCTGTTTGACTAGAGGCCTATTTGGACCCGTTTGTCCACGGACGCAAACATTCGCTCTCTACGCGAATCTGCCCATAGTCCATGAGGTCGAGTTGAACTAACGGGTACCAAGCTTGCATGGATAACGCCATGAGCATCGCAAGCGGTAGTCCAACGCAACGAGAGCATCTATTGGATGGCTTTGGAACATCAAGTGATGACTGGTAGAGTCGTGGTGAGTAACTTCAGGCACACGAGATCACAGGCAGTGGTGAGGCAATACAACAATGGGGTGACAGGAAAAGAGGATCACTGAGATCTGCTGAGGGTACTGGTTGAATGAGTTTGACTGACTCGGGTGATGGTTTGTAAGAAGGGAACCTTCGCAACCTCAACTCCACTGTCACTACAGTGGCCCACACATCGAAGATCGCTTCTTCAAGTCCACACTCTCGACCGACATGGCACGACTTTAGGACCACTTCTGCATGATGGGGCATATTGAGGGGTGTTGTGTTGGGCTATCCGGTAGAGCGCATGATCTGAGCTGGCAGTATTGCAATACGTGCCGGATTGTCCCTGGATTCATGTGTGTTCATCATATCTTCAAAGACATTGACCGCAACTGATCTTACCACTCTCACCGTCACCTGGAGTCCTTCTTCATGGAGCCTGGACCTGCTTCCGTTCCCCTGCCCATACAGTAGCTACGGTACCTCCAGCGCAACCTCAACACTCTTGACCCAACTGAGGGACAAAGCTGCTATGGAAAATTCAGTCAAAACAATGTTCACTAACCCTCTCGAGTCCAGACATCAGACAACTACCTCAAGTACGAGTGGTAGAAGGTCCAGATTGCGGTATTTCTCCCTCAGCACTCCGGGAATCAAGATCCAGACCTCAGATGCTTCGATCTTATGACAAAGCTCGCAAATCCCCCTCCCCCTAGCTTCTCATTTTAGCAGCACAAAATGCGCGCGCCAAGATGCATGACTGCCGCGTTTTTCCGACGGATTAACTCCTCGGAGAGACTCGGACAAGTACAGACGTACATGAGTTGACAACGGGCGTCTAAAGGGGCCCTAAAACGGTTGACTAATGAAGCGGGGAAAGCGCCCGGGGATTTTCATGGACAACCAGACTCAATATACGCCCGTATAGCAGCCATCTGGGTTCGTCATCTCAACGAACCAGTTTTGTGGGGTCATTTGTGCGGGGAAGTCGCACTCTTTTGGACACATGGTTTCACTTTACAGCTCCTGGGTACAATGTTAGAAATAGAATCAAATTTTTCCCCGGAGAAATTTGTACATAAAGCTCAGAGTCTAACCTTGGGGTCTGGACTGGGGTCATTGCTACTGCACATGTACCTCGTTACAAACAAAGCAATGCAGGATATGAAGGGGTGGCGAAATGAAATGTCAGGTGACATGATCAAGCAGGTCTTTTATCACCGATTCAACAGTGCTGGTAAAGCTGACATTAGCGAGTGACAAGAACCACACCCTCTCCCAACTGATTTGACTAAGTTGGGGACGTCGTAAATTGCACACTGTAACAGGTGAGGCTGTCTTTCTGGGAGCGTCAAACCCCAAGTGTAAGTGCTCTTAACGCTATAGTCTCCGTCCAGCTGGGCCGTCGGAACAATAGCCGACTTCCACACTCCATAGGCCGCCCCACATTTTCCGTCCGTGCGCGCTTGCACTAAAAGTCTGTTCATATACTGTGCAGTGCGTTTTTTGGTGCCTACTAACACATGTCATCATAATAGGAGGTATATGATTACCAATAAATGCTGGACAGTTCATCGACGTCATCGATAAGTCATCATCAGCTAATTCCAAAACTTCTCCTCAGCTTACCTCCTCGGTTAACACCTTCTTGGCCCATGTGTCTCAGCTATACCTGCCATTTCCAGATCCAGAGCTCACATGGTCATGAAGCACGGCACACAATTCCCCCCCACAAGGTTTTGCAGTTCACAAGGTCTCTTTTGGATTTCGCATGCTTGACCAATGTAAACTTCCCCCAACTTGCCCCGCCACTCCGGGGTTGTCTGTAGCCGTCGACGATGTCCTTGGAGGTCACCTCGATAGTCCTTGCAGCACACAACAACCTGACTCAAGAGACAACGGAGGAACCGTTGAAACATAGACGCTGTCCCTACACGCCAAGCTCATCGACACACAAAGACACGCGCTCATGAACGATGGGCCCTTGACAAGCTCCGGAAACTCAGCTGCCGCTCAAAGTTTAGCTGCGGCGGAGAGAGTTCAGATGCTAAGGTGTTGGAAAAACGAAAAGGCAAGGCCAGAGAGCAGCAGTCTCACTTGTTGTGTTCCAAACACGGATCCAAATCGGCGCACCTCCTCGGAGCCTCCGTCCGAAAAAGATATATAAATAAACGCGTCCCCAGATCTGCCCCAGATTCTCCTCCTTTCTAATCAACAGTCTCTCTAACTGACCTTGCAACACATCAACAACACAATGTACAAGGTCCACAACCCCTACCTTACGGCGGCTGTGGCTACCATGGGCGGAATGCTCTTTGGTTTCGATATCTCGTCGGTTTCCGCCTTTGTTGGCGAGGCCCAGTACATGGAGTACTTTGGCAACCCCACTTCCATTCAGCAGGGAGGTATCACCGCTTCCATGGCCGGAGGATCCATGCTGTCCTGTTCTTTCGCTGGTATCATTTCCGACCGAATCGGCCGAAAGCCCACCATTCAGATCGCCGCCGCCTGGTGGATCATCGGAGCCGCTATTCAGTGTTCCGCCCAGAACATGGGTCAGCTCATTGCTGGCCGTGTCATCTCTGGTATCGGTATCGGTATCGGTTCTTCTCAGATTCCCGTTTTCATTTCCGAGCTGTCCCCCAAGAAGATTCGAGGTCGTCTGGTCGGCTGCTTCCAGTGGGCTGTCACCTGGGGTATTCTTATCATGTTCTACATTTCCTTTGGCTGTTCTTACATTAAGGGTCCTGCTTCTTTCCGACTCGCTTGGGGTATCCAGATGATTCCTGGAGCTATGCTGGCATTCGGAATGATGTTCCTTGACGAGTCTCCTCGATGGTTGGCTTCCAAGGACCGATGGGAGGAGGCTATCCAGATCATCCGATCCGTTAACTCCAACTACGGTACTGAAGAAGACATTCTTATGGAGATCGAGGACCTCCGAGAAGTTGTGCGAATCGACCACGAGTCCAAGTCTGTCATGGTGTGGGATCTCTTCCGAAAGGACTCCATCAACCGAACCATGGTCGGTATTTGGGCCCAGATCTGGCAGCAGCTTACCGGTATGAACGTCATGATGTACTACGTTGTTATCATTTTCAAGATGGCCGGATACTCTGGAAAGTCTTCCGTTCTTGTCTCCTCTTCTATCCAGTACATTATCAACGTGGTCATGACCATTCCTGCTCTGCTCTTCATCGATAAGATTGGTCGACGACCTCTGCTCATCATCGGATGTCTGTTCATGATGACCTGGCTGTTTGCTGTCGGAGGTATGCTTGGAGCTTACGGTACTCAGATGCCCAATGGTCTTCCTGCTAACCCCGAGAAGAACCTCGCTGCTGACCCCTACACCACCATTCTCATTGACGACAACCACAAGACTGCTCGAAAGGCCATTATTGCCTGCTGCTACCTGTTTGTTGCCTCTTTCGCTCCTACTTGGGGTCCTGGTATCTGGCTGTACTGTTCCGAGATCTTCCCTAACAAGCAGCGAGCTATGGCCAACTCCATCACTGCCGGAGCCAACTGGGCTTTCAACTTTGCTCTTGCCATGTTCGTGCCCACTGCCTTCAAGAACATTAACTGGAAGACTTACATCATCTTTGGAGTCTTCTGTGTCGTCATGTGTATCCATGTCTTCTTCCTCTTCCCTGAGACCAAGGGCAAGACTCTGGAAGAGATTGATATGATGTGGGACGCCAAGGTGCCTGCCTGGCGAACTGCCTCGTGGGTTCCTGACCACATGCCTTCTCGATACGCCGAGAAGGATCTGGACGAGAAGCCCTCTGAGGAGCTTGCTGAGGAGCCTTCCCATGAGGAGGCCCCTGTCCAGCCCCAGTACACTGAAACTGTTTGAACATTCAGTGTCTAATTATATTGCACTATTTAATGACTAATGATTTTGATGTTTATACGAGAGGGAGTAGTTAGAGATTCATTGTAGTGAATCTCTTCGGTACGTTCAGACTTCACATGTTTACTTTGATCCCCAGGATCAGCACTCCTTAACTCAACTGAGAAGGACAAAGCCGTGTCGGAGTCGGGCCAAGGTTAGCGTTGGTCTTGAACCGTAACAGTGTAGCATTTTCTGGTCTTTGTCCCCATTTAGTACACTGAGCTAGAGGAGGCGAGACACAATGGTGAGGGGATTTCCCGCCGTTATTAGCGCGTTTCTTGGTACTGCAGAGTAGCAGACTAAAGACAAGCCGAGGCACACTTGGATGAGCCATTTATTACATAAGAAGACGAGCGTATTCGTATGTGCACTTAGAGACTCCACACCTCAGCCTTACCCACCGCAAACAAGATTACTCTCAGTGTCTGTTTTTAGGTCTGATTTTACCTCCTTTACATTCCGAGGTTAGCCTTACTCCTCATACAAGTAGACTTGGTCCTTTTCTGGGGGCTTTAACGTACAACCACGTAACTGGAGCGCTCACAACTCCATGGTATTGCTTCCAATCAGCTCAGCTGCTTCAAGCCTGAACTCCAACAGACGCCATATTTCACGTCACTTGGCTTCCCGCGCGGTATCAGCCGCCACACTGTCTCCTGACGCCCCCCATTTACTCTTCTATGACAAACAACCTTGACTTGCAGCGAGGAGAAAAAGAACTGTTAATTCTATTTGAGAAAAGGAGGAGCGGTGACAGGAGAGTGGAGGTGGGGTTGTACGGGAGAGAAGACGCGTTGTATTGTTCTTCCCCGCTCAAGGAGGCCCGTCTTAGTGTTTCATTCGTATTCCTCTGTCTTAGTCAGATTACACTACTCTCACTGGACCTGCTCGTTACGTCACATCCTCGGACTCCACCCAAAGCCGTGTCTAAATCGTGTCTGAGACATGTCATAATGCGGGGTGGACTCAGGTGCTTCGAAACAATTTCGGTTGCTACGGAACAACTGTTGCTGTTGCCAAGCGAAGTGGAGTGTGAGCGAGAGGCATTATCACGGAGAAACTGCAGTCCAAGTATTCGGAGGATATCTGAACAGATCCGACCAGCACCATATTCTTACGATGTGTAGATGTACACGTACTGTAAGCCGCCCAACGACGATCATCTGATGCGCTTGAACTTTTCGACATCAGCCCATCCCACGGGTACAGAACGCACAAAAACGTCAAACGTCAAAGCACTTTACACCCGTTTCATGTGGACTGCAAAAGCTCGTATTTCTGTATGGACGGAGGTCGCATGTGGTCTGACTCCGTTTGCTCTAATAGTGGGACACAGATAGTTGCTAGTCCCTGGTAGGCATAGTTGAACCACTAGCAATCAGTTCACACCCGTCTTCAGTTATTAGTGTCACTCTGAATATGTCTACTCTCAATTTCAGTATTCAGGATTTGCAGCTTCCTGTCCTAGATGCCCTCGTTCACCACACTGTTCACATATCAGCGAGTATAGGCAACCACCTTCTGCACAATTGGAGGCAGCTTAGAGAACGACATAACGAACCCATCACTATTGTATCCAAGCTGGAGAACGTGACATTTATAATGGCGACAGATCTACTTGTAGGACACCCCCTAGCCACCGATTAAGTTCACTTGATCTCTGATAAGATGCATACCCTCTCGCTAATCTCTCGCTAATCTGTAGACTACCAGGTACATCTCGCTACGTACTCACGACTTCATTAAAGGGGAAACACCCCTGTTAGTATAGATATATTACACTAGTGCTAGAACAGACGTGCCGAATGTTTGTTTTTCGTATCGACACGCCCGCATGTATGTACTGGCTCGGACTTCAATTCTATCAGTCTGACAAGGTGAGATCCACCACCTCGACCACGGTCTTCTGAGGCCGGGGACCTCGCCGAACGGCGTTGCTGCGGCCCAGAGGAGTGCCGTTGCCGTTGGCATTGGGGCTCACAGACGTGGCGGCAGTGTCGGGACTGGCTGAAGCGAGCGTGTTAGTATTTTTGGAGTTCGAAAAGATGCCCGAGTCCCATGAGGGCAGGCCAATTTCGCTCTGCGAGTACGACTTTGGCAGAGTGGGCAGATTTCGCGGCGGAGACGTGCTGTCTGAGCTGGAATCGTCCACCATGGTGATCACGTCCGGATAGGCAGACGCGTCGCCAAGAATGCCGCCGTTCCAGGGAGGAAGGGCAAAATCGAGCGAGGTTCGTCGGCGTTTCGGCTCGGGGATGGAAGATGTAGAATGCGTGCTTCCCGACCGTTCGGGCCGTGTCGAAACCGGAGATTGTTGTTGTGCTGGCGAGGAAGATGCCTGATCATTAGTAGCTGGAAGCACAGGCAGAGGATGCTGATAATGCGAGTCAGACGACAACGGAGGAAGTTCCAGAGGTGCGTGTGTGACAGAGGTGGCAGATGTACTGCTCGTTCCGTTTCTGGAAGTGTTTCCTAGACTAGATCGAGCACTAGACCCGTTTGTGTGAGCAGTACCGTTGGTCTGAGGTCTAGATGGTGTGGGAGAAGCCGGAGTAGCTTCAACAACACTGTTGTTGTTGTTGTTGTTTCCATTATCGTCATCGTCGTCAGAGTCTAGAGAGACAACGAGAGGCGGGTCAGGATGCCGCTTTTTGAGCCAGTCAGGTTCGGGACTGCTGGCTTCTCCATCACTATCGTCCTGAGGAATCTCATACGAGCCATCTTTCAGAAGAGACACATTGTCTGCAGACTCGGGAGCCTGGGCGAGAATCTCGCTCATGAAGTCGTCAACAGCTAGAGAAGCGTACGACATGGGATCGTCACAAACAGGACATCGCCACTGCGCAGCCTGGTGCTGCATTTGCAGAAACGAACGTCCATCGAAACACTGGACGTGCTTGCAGAAAACGGATCGAACAGGGACTTCCATTCGACTGAAGGACACGGGACACTTGAGTTTCAGTGGATAGTTGTCCACCACCACGTCTTCATCACTGTAAAAGGACCGAATAATCTGCAGCGGTTTTTCCCGCGGAATGCGTTTGGTCTTAATGTCGTTAAGAACCTGGGTCATGGATTGGGCCTCCACGACATAGGCCCAGATGCCGTACCGAATCTCGGCACAATGCGAATAATATGTTTCCAGTCTCTGAGTTGCTCTTTCGGGTCTGATGAGATCGGAGACATCTGGAGGAACAGTAGTGCCTCGTTTGTTCTTCATACCCCGAGTGTTGGCCTCCACGGCCTTGTCGTTGACCTTGAGCTGCAGCGCGATGGGAAACTCACAGGATGCGGTTCTGGTGGAGTTTTCGGGCTGCAGAATCTGGCCAAACAGCCTGATGGCGTATTTGGGGTGGATCGTGCCATGTTTGCGTTGCTCGGCTTCCTCCTCGACTGCCTGGATGTAGTACTCTGGCAGTTTGAAGTCCATGCGAGTGCATCTTTGTTCGGCCGATTTCGACAAGATCATGCCGGGTAAAAGCGCCTCTTTGATCTTGTAGAACGGCGAATCGGCAAACGTCAGCGGCGGCGGTAAACTGATGACGAGATCGGATTGCGGTAACATGGTCTTGACCTTGGCAGCGACCGTTTGTGGTTGTGGTTGGCCATAGTAAGAAGAGACACTGTTGTAGGGTCCTCGGCTCACAGCACCGGCTGCTGCTGCTGGACTGCCCTTGCCGTTGAGCTCACCTTTGATAAGATCGTACATGGTGGACGCCCGTTGTGAAAACACGTCGACAGTCGCCACTTGTGTCACGTAGTAGGTGAGTCGTTCCTGAAGAACTTGTTTGAGACCGGTGGTGCCCAGATTCAGGCTCTTGAGCACGTTTTTGAGCATGGGAACGGTCATTTTGCTGCGCGACAAAACAGACACAATGTACGCATACCTCTGCTTGACTTCCTCAGAAGCCACGTGGAGAAAGGGGGGATCCATGGAGTTTGGTGATGATGATGTGTTGATGTGGGCGTTGGTGATGGAAGAGGTGTAGGCCGTCGGAGGAACCACAAAAGGAGAAGGAGTCGTCGGAATCTGATTGAACATGCGTTCCGCAGCTAGATCCGGGGGTGGAGATCGCTCAGAGGGGCGCAAACGGTGACTTTCGCCACTATAAATATGTCGTGATCAAAGGACACACACAAAAATCCATACCCACCACATATCCCAGGTATGCGTCCATACATGCAGGTAGGGTAACCTAATTTGGGTCCGAAACATGTAACGGCGATTTAGAGACGATACTTGTGTGACAACGTGTGCTAAAAATGAGATACCCTTGCTCTACTGATCAAGGGCTACATTATGGTATCTTCAAATCCCTGAAAATCGAGACCCACTCGAGTTACCCGGAAGTTGCTCTCAAACTCCCCTCGCGTCCCAAACTCGTCAATATACCGAATACGGCTAATGTTAAAACACAAACGGAAAATTGACCACCTTCATAATCGACCCAGATACTTTTTCTCGGCCAGAATCAGACTGTTGCGTGGATTTCTAACAGAGTATTTTCGATTGAGCTCGTCACGTGACGCACTTTATGACATTTAAGGTTCTCAAAAGTTTTTGGGTTCCCAAACGAGTAATTTGGACAAGGGTTGTGTCACGTGGATGTGGCAATTAAGGTTCCATTTCGGAGTTAAGCTTAGTAAGCCGATTGTGGTACACCAAATTGCGACAATATCCGGGCATTTGATTGTTATATAAATATAGTGAAATTGGTCATCATCATGTGGACGACTTATCCAAGAAAGGGGCTCCGTTCTTGACGAGAACCTGCTTATCAAAGATCTCGTCATAATCAGACACCTTTCTCTTCCAACTGGTGATGGAGTTGGCTTCTGTGTCGATTTCAAACACTCTCATTCGTCTCACGTATCCTCCGTAACCTCCATAACCACCTTCTCCCAGTCCTCCTCCATAACAGAGCCAGACTGGAGGAATGTCATCCTTCTTGGCAGTGACATCGTCCCACATGCAAAAGTCGTTGACATGGTCATGACCCACGGAGATGACCGACACTCCAATTTCCTCAAGCAGTCTACGCACTCCCGAGTTGTGTTTGGGGGCAGCTGCTCCTTCCTTCCATTGTCCAATCATCTTCTTGCCACGAGCATTTCTGTACTCCGTGGTGGGGATGTGGAAGAAGGCCATGGACATGTGGATATGGGTGTACTTGTTCTGAAGAGGTTGCAGTTCATGGTGCTCCTTCTCCAGCCACTCCAATTGTGACTCTCGTACCCAATCGTAACCGGGGAACAGCTTCTGATTGGGGTGTTTGGCGTGAGTGTCGAGGAAGTAAAGTGTGACGGCAGGGTTGTCTGATTTGGGAGCCAGAACCTGAAGCCAGTAGTTACCCACTCCATCGATATCTTCGGGTCCAGCTTGAGACAAGGAGTAAGGAAGTGTCTCCATGAGCGCCATCTGTTGAGCTCGGTTCCAGTTTGTATCCTCGTCGTCATGGTTACCAAAGACGGCAGCCCAGGGCACCTTGCGACGAATCAGAGGGTCCAGGACCTTGAGTAGTGCTGTTTCGGCGTCAGGAGCAGCACTTCCATAGATCTGATCGCCTGTAAGAACGACCAAGTCGGGCTTTTCGCGGTCCAAGAACGCCTCAATGTGTTGAAGAGACAGAGGATCAGCCTGACAGTCGCCCTCGGGATCTGTACTGGAAGACACATGTTGTAGACATTTGCCAAAGCCAGTGGAGTAGTGCAGATCAGCCAATTGCATGATTTTGAACTTGGAGCCATGAACTCTGAGACGAGGTTTCTTGACAGTCTCAGAAGTGTCTCGTTGAAACGATAATCGAGGACGTAGATCTTTGGGTGTACCCTTTTGTTTCGAGTCCAAAATGTACTCGCTGGAAAGAGTCCATCCTGGACGAGGGTCCACGGCGTCAGGACCGTACAGAACGGTCAATCCCGTGACAGATTTCGAGCTGAAAGTGCCGAATTGAGCCCACATGTTGTCCTGGATGTACTGCCAGCCTGAAGCCTTGAGTTCCAGCAGTCTTTCTGTTCCTGGAGGAGAAGTTAGATGCTCCAGCACCCGTTGAGGCACCTTTCCCTCTGCTTCACTGAAGGCAATGTCCAGTATCGTCTGATCTCCCTTCTGCAGGTCCTTCTGAGCCTTCTTCTGCACCATCAGAAACGACTTGTACTTCCACGAGTCGCCCAGATGAAGGTCTTTGTTGATCACCTCCCAGCCCTCGGGGAACGAACACGTGGCAACACGTAAACACCGCATCATCGACACTTCTGTGATCACCTGGCCCTGGGAATATCTGTAGAGAAGCGCTCGGGCAGCTCCTGTAGTCTGGTCGGCGACCCTGCTCATGCCAAAGTACTCGGCCGCAAAGAACACAAGGCCAATGACCAGCGTTAGTTGCAGACCCAGTCGCACCCAGCGTTTCGGAAGAAAACTCATGTTGTGGCGAGAGGAGTTGTGTGTGTCTGGGAATTGATGACACTTCCCGTTTGATACTGCACAGGGGGGTGGTGGGGGTGTTACTTGAACTTTAAGCTTGCAGTTAGGTTAGGTTAAGTACAAAGTAAGAAGTGTGAGAGAGAGACACGGGTGGTGGTGGAAATATGGTGTGTTACTGGCTGGTGGGAGGAGGGTGTGTCTATGGGGTTTGGTTGGTGTTCAAACTGAGTACCAGGTACATACGATAGAGTCACTTGATCGTTTTGGTGTCTCACGAGTAATTGAAATTGGAGAGTGGTTATTAATAACCCGAGAGAGGTCATTATACGAACGAAACAGCTAATATCACGTAATTATTGTGGTGGAGACTTGATTGGATTATGGTCCTCATCTTTCTGAGCAGGCTGGTGGATCGTTTGTGTCTACACCTCGTTTTGTTGATTTTCTAGTAGTTTTATTTAAACTGAGCATGGTTGTGCTTTGTGTAGAAACAAGAGCAGTAATGCACTGATGGTTATAGAACTACTTGGTGTACTGATAACGGTTCTGCGTTCTTTAAGAGCAGTTCCAAACAGTCTATAAAGTGCCTGAATAAGACACCTCTCTCATCTGAAGGCCATCCCCCAATACTGTCACTCTACTACAGAATGACAATAGCTACAAAAGCTGAACATCTACAAAGTCGGTTCAAACCACAAGTATCGGTGCACCCTACCGGTACACGCTGCAACCCTCTCTACCCATCCATCACCTACAACCAGATCCTACCCCTCCACCACCACTTCTCAATTCGATAATGCAATAAATAACAGTACAACAATAACTTAGAAAACGTCGGGGAGACGCTCAATAATGTAGCCCTTGTTTCCAACACCCATGAGAGGAATACCAGGCACCTTTCGTAGACGTCGCTTGAGATCCTGATCGTTGGTGGCCACAATGTAACACTTGTGCTGGAGAACTCGGTTCACCAGACAGTCATCGGCATAGGTACCCTTGTGAGTGCACGTGAGTCGCTTGATTCGGGGATCTCGTGCCAGCTTGAGAGCAATTCTGTACTTGGGACCCAACTTCTCCAACTCAGCCATGACACAGTCAGTGACAATGGGGTTGGCCTTGGCGTAGAGACAGTCCATCATGGCTCTGTGAAGGTCCAGCTTCTTCTGGATGCTGAAGTTGATGAAATTCGTATCGATGAGAACCTGGTAGGGAGGCTTGATGGCCTCGTTGTACTGGAAGAAAAGAGCTGAAGACACTCGAGGCACTTCTCGCACCAGCTCTTCTTCCTTGTTCTTCTTGGCTGCCTGGGCCTCAATGTCCTCCTTGTTCTTCTTGAGTCGGGGATCAGAAGCCTTGATCATACGCTTGGTGGCGGCGAACTTTCTGGTCTTGGCGGCTTTTCCCATCGTGTAATATGTTGTGTAGATGTGTAGATGTTGCTGAGAGATGCCCGGAAAAGTTCACCATAGTTATCATGCATGGGGAGGCAAAATATTTTTAGAGTTTGGAGGTTAAACAGACTGACTAAGCGGTGGCGAGGGATGTGGGGTTACTGTGTTAAGAGATTTAGTTGTAGTTGGGAGTGTGTATAGCGACTTCAGAAATGTAAAACAAAGCTGGTAGCTTTGAAACATATTTTTGGACAAAACACTCACAGAGCTTTCAATAGTTCCTTGATCAGTATTGTAGCTACTTATATATGACCTCAAGATCTTGGGGATGATTTTGGTACCATGAAATTCCCTTTTCGTTCCATTTATCAATCTGGTGGTACTCTTTGAATCATTTCCCACCATCCGTATTGTGAGTATCTCCGACTGCAAGGTTAGGAGTCCAGCGGTATATGACAGTGTTGTAACTCATGATTGGAGGGATTGAAGAGGCTAGATTTTGGCATACCACTCCATTGGTACGTCATCTATCATCGTCTCAAAAATCTACCACATATCTCCAGTATTACAGAAGATCCATCTCTTCAATCGTGTCAACTACATGTAACTAACCTACTCGACTTTTCAACAACCTCAACAACAGCACCGAAACCGCAAATTCAACATCAATCCTCGGGTTTCGACACTTCCACATCATCAACCAAGCCTTTCGGAACACTTCTCCATAGTTTTCCCCACCCCACATATTCCACAGGTTATGACCTCCTATATGCACCCCCGTATGTACAGTGCGCAGTAAGGCCAATCTGGCGATATCAGACGCACGACAAACACACACACAATGTCCATGTCGGCTGTGAGTATGGGCCTTGGGGAGAGGTTGCTTTTGAACTCCCGGAGTGACACAGACGCAATCTATAAAATGAGCGGCTTTCCCCTGCTTCTCATTCTGGTTTCTGTGTCGTCACAGGTGTCACACTCACCATCCATCTCGGTAACTAACACAGTGGCGCCAATTTTCTTTCTTCGACTTTACGCCAATAAGAGACCCGTACTCCGGTACGGATGAGGCTCTGTACTCGGACTCGCGGCTCACGGCGATTGCTCCGGGTGTGGATCTGGTCTTTTACGCCTCCGGAACCACCATCAAGGCCTTCGACAAGGATCTACAGGTCCAACGACACTTTGAAGCCTACGATCAGGGCTGGACCATCTCACGAATCAAGTACCTGGATGGCACGGGTCTTCTTCTAACGGTTGGAGAGCTACTGGGCCAACCCACGACATTGAAGCTGTGGAAACTGGGACCCGACAACACCCAGAAGAGCCATGCGGTGGTGCCCGTCACTAATGGAGGCAACACGCAACCGTTGACGGCAATGGCGATTTCGGCCGACTTTGGCACAATTGCCCTGGGATTCGGCAATGGAGCAGTTATCATGGTGCGAGGAGACATGATCAGAGATCGTGGACACAAACAACGACTGGTTTACGATAGCAGTGGACCTGTCACGGGGCTACATATGGCCGAAAACGATGCACTCGTCTACGTGACGACCGTGAGTCAGATTCTCACAGTTCCCACTTCAGGCAAGAATCCTGGACGGGCTGAAAAGGTGCTGGATTCGGCTGCAGGAGCAGATGTGGGATGTTCTGTGCTTGAGAACGAGAGTCATGGAGGTGGAGGAGATTTGGTGGTGGCTAGAGCGTCCGGATTGCAGTATTACTCGATCCATGGAAAGGGACCCAAGTTGGACTTTGACGTGGCCAAGAAACAGGTGTACAAACATGGAGCGTACCTCGCTGTGGCCACGTTGGAGAACTCGGTCAACCGAATCCTGGTTGTTAACCCTGAGTACAAGTACGTGGCGTTTTCCGGAGCGCTTTCGGCCGCTTCTAGATCCATGTTCACTCAATGGGGTCAGTTGCATGTTCTGGACACCTCTGGAATGCTCTACAGAATCGAGGAGAAGCGGGTGTCGGACCAGATTGAGGTTCTGATGGCTCGAAACCTCTACTCTATGGCCGTGGACTTTGCAGTCAAGCACAATGTCCCCAAGTCCGAGCTTCTGGCCATTCATCAACGGTACGCACAGTATCTGTATGATAAGGGCGAGTATGCTGGCTCTATGGACGAGTATGTGGCTTGTCTTGGATTGGACGATACTGCCACGTCTCGAGTGATCCTCAAGTTCTCTGATTCACAGCTTGTGGCTCAACTGACTCGTTATCTGGAGGAGATCTACGATCGAGGACTGGCTTCTCCTCAACACACTGGCCTATTGCTCAACACTTACGCCAAACAGAAGGACACAGCATCGATCGAACGGTTCATTGAAACCACCGCCAACTCCAAAACCTACGACCCTGAAATGGCCATTCGAATCTTCCGACAGAGTGGATACCATGCCCAGGCAGCTTACCTTGCTGCCCTTCATGGAGAGCACTATCTGGCTGTTCAGATCAAGATTGAGCTGCAGGATTACAAGGGTGCTCTCCGATACGCCGAGTCATTGAGTCCTGAGGATGCCATTCGAGTGGCTATTGACTATGGAAAGACTCTGTTGGACGTGTTCCCCAACGAAACCACAGCTCTTCTTATCAAGCTGTTCACTGGCCAGTACCGACCCAAGTCATACGACATTTCGACCCATGATTCTACTGCTGTCAGTGCGGAGGAAGAAGAGGAAGGAATGAGTGCTCGGCTCACAGCTCCCGTTCTGCAGTCGTACCGAGCCTTTGTGTCTTACATGGGCGTGTCTGAGAAAGAGCAGCAGCAGCAGGTATCTGTGTCCGATGACGATGACGATTCTCGACCTCAGTACATTCCTCCTCGGCCCAATCTCATCTTCCCAGCATTTGTCTCGCATCCATACGAGTTCATCATCTTTCTGGAGGCGTATTTGGCCGAGTACGACCGTCTGGGCTCTGAAAAGGACAAGAAGGAGATTGTCTGCACGCTGTTTGAGATGTACCTGAATCTGTATGAACAGCACAAGGATGAGGAGTGGGAAAACAAGGCACGAGATATCGGAGCCGAGTACCAGCATTACATTGACCCCAACACAATGCTTCTGTTGTCGCACTTGTCTTCTTTCAAGGAAGGCTACGTCATGGCCAACACATACAACAAGGAGGCCTCCAGTGGCTTCAAAACCGATTTGTTGAGATCGTGCATTGCCAGTGGAAAGACGGAGGATGTTGTCATGGCCCTGCATACTTATGGACCCACCGAATCCGAGCTCTACCCCATTGCTCTGAACTATTTTGTTTCTTCTCAGCAAGTTCTTGATGAAACCAAGGACGAGTTTGTGGCTACTCTTGCCAAGATTCGACAGGATCGACTCATGTCGCCTCTACAGGTCATCCAGGCTCTGTCCCACTCTTCTGTGGCGACTGTAGGACTGGTCAAGGATTATCTTCTTGAGGTGATTGAAGGAGAGAAGACGTCCATCAACAACAACAAGCTACTTTCGGACTCGTACCAGAAAGAGACGGCTGCCAAGAAGTCATCGGTTGAGAAGCTCAGAGAGGAGATTTCCGTCATTCAGGCCACCTCCTGCAACACGTGCAAGATGACTCTGGATCATCCCTCAGTGCACTTTCTGTGCAAGCATTCATTCCATCAACGATGCCTCAACGCCATTGATGGCGAGAACCCCGACTGTCCTGTCTGCGGCAACGATTTGGATGCTCTCAAGGCTATTCGACGTGCCCAGACTGATGTTGGAGAGCGAGGAGATTTGTTGACAGCTGCTCTTGATTCAGCTGAGAACAAGTTCAAGGTGGTGTCCGACTTTTATGGAAGGGGTGCTATGGAGAAAGTCAACTACGTTTAACGGTAGCGATGGCCTCTAGGTCAGAGCAGACAGCAACTTGTCTTTAGCAACTAGACACGGCAGTAATGATTAATGATAATGACATGATAATGAACTAAATACCGTAGCAATCACTAATATCCATTCTCTACAAGTCTAATATAACAATGTCTAATTCATATAATTTAGTATGGGTGGAGCACTATTGCTCCTAAACGTCCTCTCGTATCACATCATCTCCTCTCTAAGCCATCACAGGATGAATCTGGCCCAGTCGATCACACACACAAGGAGCTCTGACGTAACAGTCCAGGTTCCAGTACTGGGCCTTGAGCTTGTTGGTGAGATCTCGTCTGGTATCAAGAACCTGTTTTTCCGAGCCTGCCGAACACTGCACCCATTCGATTGTGTTCTGCTCCAGCTGCTGGCACAGGGCCGATCTTTCGTTAAGAGCCTGTTCTCGGCCCTCGTGATCCTGCAGCTTGTCTCCTTCCGAGTTTCGGGGCTCAGGGTACTCGTACTTGAAGGTATCCTTGCCTCCGAGGTCTGCGGGGATCTGTTCAATGTCAATGAACTCCTGCAGACCCTTGACGTTCTTGGTGAACTTGATCTTCTGGGCCACGTTGGGGTCGATCCAGCCCTTGATGATGTTCCAGACGCCCGAGAAGACCCAGGGAGAGTTGTGGATCAGCAGAATGCCAAGCGACTCGGGGTAGTAAGCCTCGAAGCACTTGAGCACGTACTTGACGTATGCGTAGTCCATGTTGAAGAGCGAGAAGCCGGTCATGTCGAACAGGAAGACAATGGTGTCCACCTTTTCGTCCAGCATCAGCAGAGTACTTTCAAACAGATGTAGGGTGAAGTTCTCAATGCACTTTGCGCTCTGTTTGTCCTTGGAATGCAGTCTGGGCGTGATTCGGACCACGGGTCGTCCGCTCTTGTCTCTGCCGTGAATGTAAGCCTTCTTTGATCGCAGCTGGCTCATGAACTCGACATCATTCGACTTGAGAGCTCCGATCTCGCCTCGGAACTGCAATTCGTCGAGTCCCGATTCCTTGAGTCGCCAGTGGAGGGTCTTGCCGAGCATCTCCACAGACTTGGCCACATCAAACTGACGGGCTCGAAGGAACCGCAGCAGCATGTTGTCGATGGTCATGGTTCGCGACAGGTTCCACAGCACCAGACGCACCTCCTTGGAGGTCATTTCGCCGAGCAGCTTGGGCACCAGAGGCTTGGGGTCGAATTGGGGCGAAGCAGCGGGAGCCTGGGGTTCGGCGATCTCCATGGCCGCCAGCAGAACCGACCACATTTGTTTGAGGTTTTCCTGCTGTTCGGGCGTGAGTGTGTCGAATCGGCCTTCACTGGATTGTCTGGAGGATACTGAGGGCATGGCGTGTGATGGTTGTTGTGTTTGTGCTTGTTGCGTCTGGTCCCTTCGTGGTCACGGCATCTATATATACCAAGGCCCTGTTCCTCTCTCTCTCTTGTCTATCTGCCGACCGTTAAGTTCCCATTGAGCAGCAGGGTTCTAAGATTAACCTAATGTCACACTTTCACTTTGTGCGTCTTGTCTGGTTTGGACTTGCTTGAAGATGCGATGGGTGGGTGGGCTTTGGTGGCTTCTGAAGGGGGTTCTGGAATGTGTGTCTCTTTGTGTTAATCACATGACCGTCAATTAATATCTATATAATAGTCGTCTTCCCCCCTCCTCTTCAACGGTCTTCAATAATTACAACCCAAGACTAACACCTTCTTCAGCACACACACCTATCTCCGATTAACCTCTGGCGCATGTACATTCAGCTGCTGGACCAACCCCTGCCAGCTGCACTCCCCAACGTTACCCACAATACCAGAAGGAGCCAAAATGACGGTGGCCCTTTTTCCGGCTTTCCACGACGCGTGAACCGTGTTTGTGGGGTTGGAGGGTGGCCTGGAAGTGTGCCCATTTTTCCGTCACTTATCCAATGCTCTCAGAAACCACTTTACGACAGCCGCCCTCTGTAGCTTGATCATGGCTGAGCTACGCCCACTAAAAAAAAAGTCGTGTGCGGGGTACTTATCAGTGGGTCCAGAATCAGGGTATAGACATAGACACAGGGCCTAGGGGGTGAGGGAGGGGATGATGAATGGCAAGACCCACGGACATGGGCCACACCAGAGTCTTGTGGCCACAACTCTTGTACATACCTTTAACACGGTTATTCTACACCGTCTTCCATTCTCGTGTCTATGCATCCCCCTAACTTAGCTGGATCATATAATACTGTGACTACAATAGAGCTCTTCTGGAGCGTGCCAGTGCTAATGTACTGGTACTAAAAAGTAGTGACATTGAAATTTCGTCTTTTAGACTGGAAAATCTGATCTATTGACAGGGCTGGTCCATCAAGGAGTATTTCCACGTTCTATACGATCCCACTCGGCATAACCAAGGACATTTATGACTGCGTTTACTGCGTATACTGCGGACAACTTTCTGTGGAACAAAAGTGCGGTTTTTACAGGATAGGTAACTCCGGCTTGAAGGGTGTCTTATTTGAACCCGTCTGACTTTCAAGAACCGCGCTTTGACATTTGACATTTGAACAGGGCTACAGTTACCTGTTGTACGAACATCGTATTTACAGCAATTATCGCACTTCTGTCTTCACGTGAAAACCCCGCAGTTCTTTGTCATTGTCTTGTATTTACCGACATCTCTGAGACATGACTAAGGCATGGAATATTGATTCGACGACGAGGATTGAGACACACGCACATTGAAGGAGCCTTGTCTAGACCCATTGTAAACATTACAAGCCTTTCAACGGTGTTTTGGTGTTTAAAACAGCTGATTGACGCGTTCCATTTTGGAGCTATAATTAGCAGTGTTTAGCAGTGTGTTTGGTGATACAATGGAAATCGGCAAACCGGCTCGCCGATAATTGTATTGTACGTACATGAGTGATGCAATGGACCGATACCGGTGCATACGATCCAGGTGTGCATTACAATGCGATAATAATGCGATAATAATTACTTCTTCATTGGCTGTGGCAGGTGTTCGATCTAGGAACTAGCCTTAGGGCCTACCAGGTACCAGGCAGTACAATTAACCGTTCTAACAGCACAACTAAGGCAGATCAGCCGCCTCGGTTCGGTCGCTCGGTATCTGGCCTCTCGGGGCTACAAAACCATACCAGCTGTAAACCCAGGCACAGGATTGTCACGCGTCGAAATTACTCTATCTCGTGTGCATTCCAACAAAAGCAAACAAGCCGAGAGTACGAGTATGAGGGAAGAAGGACGTAAGGACGTGTAGCGCGTTGCGGTGTTTTTCCGGGTGTGTGGTCACGTGATCGGATAAATGGAGAGAGTGGAAGTGTGGACCATTTCTCGGGGTTTGAGATAGTATTGACTTGACTGAATTACTTGACATTAGTTGAGCAGAGAAGTCATGTAGGGGCTCATTTTCGGTGTTACGGACATGCTAGGACGAATCTGAGCATATCACGTGATAGATCGTCTGCTGTTTACTAACAAATGAACCATGGAAAGTGCACTCCACTTATTGTCTCTCTGGTAGGGTACTTTTGATCTTTAAACGACAGTCATTTCTAGTTGACATTGTTCTTACCGTTTTGATCATGCTGGCTCTAGAAAGAACTAAAGAGGTGCCGGAACTCCAGGAGAGTTTTCATTTGACTAAGCGAGCCCCCCTAATCAGAT
This sequence comes from Yarrowia galli, assembly GCA_900519055.1. Taxonomy (NCBI): domain Eukaryota; kingdom Fungi; phylum Ascomycota; class Dipodascomycetes; order Dipodascales; genus Yarrowia; species Yarrowia galli. Next base: position 1,067,366 of record ULGS01000005.1, on the reverse strand, counting down.
CCCCCTTTTCCAATTTCCCACAGCTCGTATATTCCTTGTTATAAAGACCTTCATCTTACCCTTTCTACAGTCCAACCCAACCGAGAATCGAACACTTCTCCCAACTCTCATTCTGTGGCGCTGAGTTCTGCCATTTGAAACTGTGGCTTGGGACTTAGACTCTCCCACTGACACAGTTTCGAGAGGTGTGGATGTTCGTCATAGGAGATGGGATGACTTATAAGAGGCGCAATTGGCTATGGACAATATGGAATTAGGTCAATGGCTTGAGAGCAACAATCATCTTCTCGAACACAAACACAAACACCCTTGTATATATAGCGGTTGCCCCTCCCACATCTTCCATCCACTATCTCCACCTCTCCTCCCAGTGGCTTGATAACACAATTCACACCTCCAAGGTGTGGCTTGTATGTCTCGGGGTGGTGGGCGGTGTCAAATATATAACCTGGGGGCGCGCGGAACTTGGCCACCGCATCGCCACTTTTGCCACATCTCCATCCTTCTCAATGGAAATCGCTTCTTACATCCAGGGCTCTTCTGAGTCTTCCTCTTCTACCAACGGCAAACCAGCCTCGGCCAAAAGACGCATCATTCTCAATGCCTTCATGCAAAATACCCCCAACCATCTGGCTCCGGGATTGTGGCGTCACCCTGAAAGCTCAGCCTCAAAGATCAACAGTCTCAGCTACTGGACCGACCTGATTCAGGAACTGGAAGCTGCCAAGTTTCATGCAGTCTTTCTAGCTGATGTCGCTGGAGTCTACGACGTTTATCAGGGTAACAAGGAGGCTGCTGTTCGTTCTGCCGCTCAATTCCCCGATAGTGATCCTCTCTACCTGGTTCCAGCAATGGCAGCTGTTACCAAGTCAATTGGTTTTGCTATTACTAGTTCCACTACCTATGACCATCCCTATGGACTAGCTAGACGATACTCCACTGTTGACCATCTCAGTGAAGGTCGTCTGGGCTGGAACGTGGTCACCTCGTATCTTGAAAGTGGTGCTCAAAACCACGGTCTAGATACTCAATTGCCCCATGATGAACGGTACGCGGTTGCCGAAGAGTACATGAACGTTGTCTACAAGTTATGGGAGGCCTCCTGGAGAGATGATGCTGTTGTTCTCGACAAGAAAACCAACACTTATACGAACCCCGACCTTGTCAAGTACATTGACCATAAGGGCAAGTATTTCCCTTCTGTTCCCGGTCCTCATATCGTTCAGCCCTCTAAGCAACGAACTCCCGTCATCTTCCAGGCTGGTATGTCTTCTGCCGGTCGAAAGTTCGCTGCCAAACACGCTGAGGGTATTTTCATCACCGGAAACTCACCCCAGAGTACCAGAAAGACTTCTGATGAGATGCGACGTCTGGCTGTCGAGTTTGGACGTTCTCCAGAGTCGGTCAAGCTGTTTGCACTAATCTTCATTTGCGTGGACGAGACTCAGGAAAAGGCTGAAGCCAAGTACGAAGAGCTCAAGAAGTACGTTGACTTGGAGGGAGCTCTGGTTCTGTTTGGAGGCTGGTTCGGACTCGATGTGTCCGTCTATGATGATGAGCAGGATCTCCGTAAAGTCACCGACAACAAGGTGCTTGCTGGAGCCATTACTGCCTGGGCCAACACTTCCCGAATCGGCCCCGATGTGCTCTGGAACAAGTGGCGAGTGGCTGAGGAGTTTGCGTTTGGAGGACGAGGAGACGTGATTGTCGGTGATCCCAAAACGGTCTGTGATCGACTAGAGAGCTGGGTTGAAGATGGAGACGTTGACGGCTTCAATCTGGTTCATGCCATTGCCCCTGGAACCTACAGAGACGTTGCCAAGTGGGTGATTCCCGAGCTGCAGAAACGAGACCGATTCTGGAATGACTACGATGTGCCTGGTGGAACTCTGCGAGAGAATCTGTTTGGACGACCCAAGGTGTTTGAAGACCATCCTGCTGGACAGTACAAGTGGGCTGAAGGTGAGTGTCCATTGGTGAACGGTGAGAAGGTCGAAAAGAATGGCAATGGCCACTCCAATGGTCACAAATCCGGAGATGAACCTCCTGTCAAAAAGCAGAAATCAGAATAGGTGGGCATGGGTATGTATATGCAGGAAAATTGAATGAGCGTTTGTACGAAACGAGTATAACGAATGAGGCATGTAAGCAAGCACGGACACCTCGGCTGTATACATTGTTTCTGTAACACTGTAGAGTGCCTCGGCTCGCTAATTAGATGATAATAAGCGACTCCCGATTCGGATATTACGCACACCTGTTGCATTGATGTTATCTGTATGGAGAATGGGCGATATTACGTTACTCGTACTCATATCAACTGATAAGCCTTTTGCTGTAGTGAATACATTGATGTACAACACATTTGTGAAGTACAGTACGAAGTAATTGTAGAGTACACCATAGACACTCACGAAGAGCTGTAAACGGCTGTAGATCCCAATACTCATACCCATCGTCAAACGCCCCACCACCTATTCGCCACCAGCCCCACATTGCCTCCAAACACCGTTACAGTGTCTTAGTCTGGCTGAGACTTTGGTCACCCTGTCTTGAAGCGGGGGAAGGTGTGAGACATCAGATCGGATGAGGCGGATCAGGGCAGATGTAACCGACACAGAACTGGAGTAGACTAGGCCAGGGTGGCAAATTGAGGATTTGTGGACACGTAGACACGGTTTTGGTTACTAATCAATATTACTGTACTCCCTCCACCTTACTGAGCCAATCAAAACTGTCTGATGTCAAACGCTCATCTCTGTGTCGCTTTTAACAGACCATATAGCCGTGCGATATCTCTCTCCACCTTTAATGCACATACGCATTGATATGCTTCAAATGCTATGCATGATTACCCCACACATTGTCAAAGTCTATATAGGGAGAGTAGTATTAGCGAGAGTGGGATACATATATGTACTCGTAGCAGTGTAGTACGACAATATCAGCTACACTATCACAACAGCTACACCACTAACAACCACCATGATACTCATCGAAACATTCATTGGAGCAGCGGTCTTTCTGGCCGTATACCTTGGGTTTGTGCAACTCGACTTGTACCGAAGAAAACGCAAGTTTGAGACCTACGACTTTCCAGTGGCACGTAACGGATTTTGGGGCTGGAAGGGACTACGACATTTTCTGCACGTCTTCAACAATGATCTCGGACCTATGGGATGGAGAGGTGTTTTCGCTCAGTATGGAAAGACTCTCAAGTTTTATGCCTTCCCCAGTAACACCATTCTGACCTATGATCCTGACAACATCAAAGCCATGCTGGCCACTCAATTCAAAGACTTTTCACTAGGTCTTCGAAAAGAGGCGCTTGCCCCTTCTCTGGGCTACGGAATCTTCACTCTTGACGGCTCCTCCTGGTCTCATTCTCGAGCTCTGTTGCGTCCGCAATTTTCCCGAGAACAGATTTCTCGTCTTGAATCTGTCGAGAATCATGTCCAGGAGATGATGAGCATCATTGACAAGCAGCAGGGCAAGTCTTTCGACATTCAGCGACTCTTCTTCTGTCTGGCTATGGATACAGCTACTGATTTCCTGCTAGGAGAATCTGTGGGTAATCTGCAAGAGATTCTGCATCCTGAAATGCCCCGAGCAGGTGCCAGTTTCCAGGTGGCGTTTGATCGTGCCCAGAGACTGGGATCTTTGCGAATTATCTGCCAGGAGGCCTTTTGGGTCGTTGGAAGTGTGTTTTGCCGACGAGAATTCAACAGAACTAACAAACATATCCACGACTTTGTTGACCAATACGTGGATAAGGCGCTTTTGGCTCGAAAGGAGAAATCTGAAATCTACACCAATCCCGACAAATACATCTTTCTGTACGAGCTGGCTCGAGAAACTACAAACAAGATTACTCTACGAGATCAGGTGTTGAACATTCTGATTGCTGGACGAGATACCACTGCCTCTACTCTCTCATGGATCTTCATGGAGCTTGCCAAGAAGCCCGAGATCTACCACAAGTTGAGAGAAGCTGTTTTGGACGACTTTGGCACCTCTTGTGATTCCATCTCTTTTGAGAGTCTCAAGAAGTGTGAGTACTTGCGACAGGTGCTCAATGAAGGTCTCAGATTGCACCCTGTGGTCCCCATTAACCTGCGAGTTGCCGTTAGAGACACCACTCTTCCTCGTGGAGGTGGTCCTCAAGGAGACAAGCCCATTTTCGTTGCCAAGGGTCAGAAGATCAACTACGCCATCTACTGGACTCATCGAGACAAGGAGTACTGGGGAGAAGACGCTGAGGAGTTCCGACCCGAACGATGGGGCGAAACTGCTGCTGGAGGAGTCCTTGGAAAGGGCTGGGAGTTCTTGCCGTTCAATGGAGGTCCCCGAATCTGTCTTGGACAGCAGTTTGCTCTTACTGAGATGGGATACGTGATTGTGCGACTGTTGCAAGAGTACAGCGATATCAGTGCGGAGCCGTCTGTGGCTGATGTCAAGGTCCGTCATTCGCTGACAATGTGCAGTGCCGACGGTATCAACATTTCGTTGGCGAGGGCAAACAATGAGTAGCCAGAGAGAAGTGCTAGTGTTAGGTGTTAATGAATTGCTGTGCAAACTCAGTAGGAGTACAAGTTAGGTCAGCATCTCGTATTGTACGTCTTAAACTTGTAACTGTAACTCCATTGAGACATGTAGTGGCTATTGCATCTTTGTATACGCTTCAGAGAAGTGATGGACATGCCATGCGAGTGAGGTAAGTAGTATACCGTGGCATCATCTGAATCCTTGAAAGATCGTGAATCGAACGGTACATATATAATCACCACTTCCCTCAGTCTCATGCTTTCGCAGTCTCATCGTGTCTCGAAACTCTGTCTAAATTTCGAGTACCGTCAAAACTCAACTTGTACTGCTCTCAGCTAGATTATAACAGTACCATCGGATTCCCAGTCCTCATCTTCATCATCTCCAACTTCTCCTTTTTCTTTACCGTCTCTGTAGCAGCCAGAAATCACCTTTCAAAATTCCACTCACGTGACTTATTCAGCCGCATATCTAGTCCCAACGGTTTTCAGACTCTAACGGTTGCGGCCATATCCTGGTGAAAATACGGCTTCCCGTCCGATCAGCCATAGTCAAGCACCAGAGAGCCTAGTTAGTATTGTAGTGGGAGACCATACGAGAATCCTGGGTGCTGCAATCTTTTTCTTTTTGCGTAGCGAGAGAGCTGTCCTTTTTGCAATAACTAAAGTAGCCTTCACTCTTGTTGTGACTAAAGAAGCCTTCACTTTTTGCTGTATGTCTTACCACAGCGAATGTCGTGGTCACTGGACGTCAATATCCACAAGATCTAACCACACTCGTACCATCCTAATCAATCACCGAGAAGATGCACAAAGGGGAGCGAGGTTGGCGTATAACCTGTCACAGGTGCGTGCATTCTGCCACACATTAATTTACCAGAGACATGCACATGCACTCTGCAGAATCTTAGTCTTGCTTGTTGACCTACAGCAACTTGTACTTGGCGTTCTCGTTGCGTCCGAACATGACCGTGCAGTCTTACATTCTTAACGACGGTAATTGGCGACTTGGCGTGTAAGCGAGGGTCCTTCAACATGTTTCCATATGTATCGATATGTATGGACTTTTGGGGGCTGTGTAGAACAAGGACAGATACATGAAATTCGCCACAGTCGAGTCTCTGTCTGGGTTTGAGTCTGCCGTTTTCAGTTTTGTCGAACTCAAAGAAGCCGTTGAGAAAGACGGGGGGGCTAGCACACGTACGTACTTGAAAAGAGTGTGGCGAGGTGAATACGGTCAGCGGACATATTTTGATCAGCAACGCCGTTATTTTTAATGCCGGCTGGTTCTGCACCATCTTACTTTGCTGTGCGTGTGTGTGGAAAAGCAAAGCCACTGCTGTGCAGTAACTGTATTTGGCGCCTTAATCAGGTGCATGAGTTAATCAATATGTTGTAAAAAAAAAAAGAAACTGAGGTGGTGCAACTGGGAACAACGGTTTCGATGGAGATTAACGAAAAGGGAGGGGAAGAAGGAAGAGAGAGAAAAACAAAATGAAGAGCTCTGAAACGCCCACAGACTGCCTACGATTGTAGAAATGGACCACGTGCTCTGGGAGTTGGGGCTGGTCTGCGTGATGGCGGAGATTTATGACTGACGTTGGAATACAACAAAAAGCAAAGTGCACCGTTGAAAAAGAGAGAGAGAGAGAGAGCAAGATGTGAGACATTGATACGAGATTGAGCGGTAACGGTGAAGAGTTTTCCGCTAGTGTATTATATTGAGAGGTTGCTTTTTGGTAGTTTTAGTCATCTTCTTGTAGCTAGACACTGTTGGTTCTGATGCTGTACATTTGCTTATCAATACAATCACCCAATGATCAGATCCTAGAACTCGACCTTCATCAGATCACCTTACAGTATGTGGTCTCTCACACCACCCACATCTCGTAAAACTGACAAGAACAGACACGTACCCGTACCGTACCGTACCGTACGCGCAACTACAGCACGGAATCGGACCTAATGAAAGCAAGGGTTACTCGTCTCGTATAACCACGGCATCCGCCTACCGATGCCCTACATGTTGCTTGCACACGAGTACTGTAGCCTACTCGTACTTGCTTGTACAGTGCTCGTACATTGCAGCGCTCGTAGTATTGCAAAAGGTGGGCTAGCCACATGGGTGGGCAGGTGGAAGGGCCCAAAGGACCTCCAAGCGAGTTCTGGAAAGGCTGAGGATGCAGGGTGGAACGGAACAGAGGTGACCTTTCGGCGTTATTGTTAACTCCGTCGGTGGGTTACGTGCACGTCTGGAATTAGACGAGCGAGATGGTGTACACCGTATGTGGTTCAAGGGTCTGGTCTCATGTGCGTTTCGGAAGTACTCTCAGTTGGTTAATCCGTTCCGTCAGCATTGAGTGTTCAAAACGCGGTAGCTTGTTCTACAATGACAGCAACTTTTGTGTGAGTAGGTGCGAGTACAATACAGTACCGTTAGGCACTTCTTAGGCTCCATGACCTTCTGTGGCCTGGTACCTTCTCACCACATCCAATACAAACACCTGTAACATCTATACACCCACCCTCAGTTCACTTCCTGTGTCTCTCGTCCAAGACATAAATATTTCAGTACATACAAAGTATGAGAATGGAGAGTTCCGGAATCATAAGCACCGGTAGCATCCACCGATATCGTCACTGTTAGATCAAAATAGGCCATGGCTTCACCCCACCTACGGCCTCTTCCAGTACATGATCTCATTGTAAATCAACGTCTTCAGCTGCTCCACACTCAACTCATCCTTGTTCTTGTCAAAGTCGAAAAACTCGTCTGGAATGGGCTCGGCTGTAGGCTCATCATCGGCGTCATGATACTGCTCCAGGTAGGGATGCACCAGAGCCTCCTCCACAGTGATTCGCTTGGCAGGGTTGAACGTCAGTAGCTTCTCCAACAAGTCAATGGCCAGAGGATTGGCTTTGGGGAACAGTTGCGAGAATGGCAGCTTCTTTTTGAACGGAAGCGACCGAATGTACTCTCTGGCTCGCCGCGACTTGACAGAGTAATAGTCCTCCATGGTGGGTGTTCCCAGAACGTCCAGAATCATGGTCAGCTGAGAATGGTAGTCTCTGCCGGGGAACAAGGGTCGGCCTCCCAGCATCTCGGCCAAAATGCACCCAATCGACCACATGTCAATGGCCTTTGTGTACTCCTTGAAGGTGAGCATGATTTCGGGCGCTCGGTACCACCGGGTAGCCACGTACTCGGTCATGAATCCGAAATTGTCTTCGGTGGATGCTGCGGATCGGGCAAGTCCGAAATCGCAAATCTTGAGGTCACATGACGCGTTTAACAGCAGGTTGCTGGGCTTGAGATCTCGATGCAGCACGTTGGCCGAGTGAAGCGCCTTGATGGCTCGAAGAGTCTGGTACACAAAGTACTGGCAGTGGTCATCTGACAGCTCCTGGGTTCGAATCACCCGATGCAAATCTGTGTCCATGAGCTCCTGGATCAGATAGACCTCTTCAAACGACTCGAATGAGGCCGGCTTTTGCACGTCCAGAATGCCAATGATGTTTTCGTGGCTGAAATGGCGCAGCAGCTTGATTTCTCGTAGAGTTCGTAGACAGAACATGGACCGGCCAAACGGCGTGATCTTTTTGATGGCCACTTTTTGGCCCGAGGGTGTGTGCAGCGCGGAACACACGATTCCGTACGCTCCCTCTCCGACCATGTCCAGAATCTGGTAGTGGTCGGACACGTTGAACGCCAGAGTTCTGGCTTCAGGTTTTGCTTTGCTCACTGGGTTAGTTGTGGGTGGTGGAGGCGGTTATGATCTGCAATAAGCTGAATTAAGGGCTCTGGACGGAAAGATAGATTGGCCAAAAATGATCTTCTTATGGAGCCATCTGAAGGGCGTATATCTGATCCAGTGTCGGACACAGTTTGAGCTCAGATCCTCCTTGGTAGACAGGACCCACAAGGCACTCTGATACTCCAGCTCTGAGTATATTCAATGCCACGTTCAGATCGCGAGAACTCAAAGGTACTGAACCGCGTTTCCTTCATCAAGCTACCCCCTGTTCCCATAAGACTCAGATCATTGATTGCACAATCTTTGACTGTCTTCGAACCGTCGCCTGAATCGTCGACCAGATCCTTCGTCTGCTTTCCCCTTTGCCAATCCCCGTATCTCCGTATCCCCCTCTCCTGTTGTACTCACTTTTGATGTGTGTTTTCTCGTGTCACGATGTCGTAGTTGAATCTGACTTAACTGTCGGTTCGGTCAATGTCTGGCTCTGGAGCTCTGGGTTAGTACTCCGTGCTGTACTGAATCTTTCTGCCACCTTTCTCCAACGGGTGCGCTAACGTTAGAGCCATCTAACCGGAGCTAGTGGTCTGGATGGTGATAGAGAACTGAAAAAACGGAACAGACTGAGATCAGATGAGGTGAGTGGAATGATGATCTGATGAACCCAGTGATAAGTGAGTAAGTGCATCAACTGACGAATCGAATGACGTGTAGAGTGATGAGCCGAACACATCAACTGAACTCGTCAACAAGACTCAACCAGCTGTCACCACCAACTAAACGCATCCTCTGGTCAATCACCACATCACGCCCCACCACCTTATCCATGTCACATCACATCCTTCTTAAAGACACGTCTCCCAACTCTTCTTAACTCTTCTTAACTCCTCCCTTCACCCCAACCCAACCCCACACCACTCTCAACTCTCAACTCTGATACTCACGGTAATGTTAGTTGTTGCGTTTGTGTCGCTGTCGAACACTGCTGGTCTGTTGTCAAGTGTCGTCGTCCCTTTTGGTGAACGTCCTTCTGTGTCGGTAACAAGTGCTAGGTAATGCCACCGTCACCTTATATGTACTTGTCGTGTGGCAAGCTGTGCGTCTGGAGATGCAGATTGGTGTGGCCGAGGTGCGTCTGGGCCTGTGGTCGTGGAGACGGGGAAACTGGGTGCTGGACACTGGTGTGTGGGCCGATGCTGGTGGTCGCGTGGAGAATCGATTGCGGGCTGGTCGCGTGCAAAATCTCGTCTTTCGGCCAGTCGAAAAACACGTCTCAAATCAACACGAGGGCGGTGAGAGTGTGAGTTGGATGTGCGTGCTTGGACGTTGGCGTTGGCGTATTAGCTAAGCTGTGCGGAGTCTTGTGAAGTGGTTAGGGCTCGAGTGTGTGCAACTGCTGGTGGTGGTGGAGCACAAAATCAATGTGGAGAATCGCCTGCTTCAATCTCGAAAAGAATCGGTTTCACACTGACAGCTGATTCGCAAGGAAACCTCGTTCTCGTTTTCAAAAACTGGACCCTAACTCCCACATTAACTATTTGGGTTTCAGTCCCTCTAAAAATAACCTTTTGGGACTATGTTCCGTGGTTGGGCGGTAAGGGTAGCTACCGTCTTTAGCCCTGGTACGCGACACCTCTGGTTACGATATTATTTGGAGGGATGCACACATCCTATGAACCAGGGAGAGTGACCGCCCAGGATGTAGCTTGGTTGCATGTATAGCTGGTGTGAGCCAAGGTCTCTACAGCTGGAGTCACGTGATAGCAACATTCACAACTCCCCCATTCTCTGCCTCATACAACATTCCCGCACGACTTACACGAGCCTGCATATTCTGAAACACCCCCTGAATGAATTCATTCAATAGACCCTCGATTCGAAACGCAGCAGCGAGATTTTTTTGGTGTGGCTGAGTGAGAGAGGGAGCGGCGGAGTGAGGGTGGTTGTTGGCACGTGATGTCAAGGCCCTGTCCCTCGTGTTTCATGTACAGCAAGTGAGAGGGGAGGGTAGCGATAGTGTGGTAAAAGTAGTTGGAGGAGTGCGTAGATACGACACGAGCAGAAGCTGATATGACTGCTTGCGAGGTACGGCGATATGTGACAACACTCCTGTGGTAGTTTCCCTGCTGTCCAATGGTCTATCGCTTTATTTACTCATCTTATCCTCTCATCTCATTCACTTGTCTAATTGTGTAGCTCATTGCTACATCATGGATCTCAAACACACTAACGATTCATATTCATTAGACTGAACAAATGATTCCATAATTAGCTAGCATCAGAAGCATGACGTGTGACTATTGATATTTGTGAGCTCGGCCGAGTATTGCTTTGGTCTGGTATTGTTTGACACCAATCGTTAGAAGTGGGCTATGAACCTGTCTACGCTGGAGCTCAATCTACACCTCCAACAGGGACATCTCCAAGACACCTCTCACATGGTAAGAGCTCACTTACTGTACAAAAACAAAGACAGAACAGCAAGAACTTACCAAATACCAACCTGACCTTCTTCTCCTCTTCACACCCACCCACACAAAGAACTACGTCGCACAAAAAACTACTCCCTGCGACACCCCAATCTGAGTTGGAGCTAGTGACTCAGATATACGAGCAATATCAGCTGATCAGGGTAGAAAGAGCAAAGCAAAGGCAAGCTACTGGAAGCTGGTGTATTAATAGCAGCTTGGCGTGGTAGTAGTATTGTACATTAGCCAGTGTCACTGTTACGTTAGTCATAGGTACATGAGGTAGTGTTTGGTAGCACCTGTAGCTGCACACATCACGACTGACGGTCTAGGCCCTGTCTAGAGGTTTCAATCATCCATCCAAGGCTTCTCTAGATTCTCAAGTATCGTACTGGACTATTTGTCTTAGTACTCATCTGTGCTGTAATGTACAAATCTCACTGTGGTACTTTACTGTAGGACTCTTTCTACACTGCTGAAATCAGCTTCATCAGCTTCATCAGCTCCAACTACACTCATTCGGTCATAAGTAAATGCAAATAAATAATCTATGGGATGCAAAATAAGGCTGTGTACAGACGGACTGGTTACATGAGTCCCTCGAGCGACCAGTTGAGAGGCTCGAAAAACTCGCCCTCGTCCGAGGCGCTGGTCTCGCTGATGCTCTCAAGGGAGTCACTATCGGAATGCAAAAGTTGGTAGTGAAGAGGCAGCGCGGACTGCGACAGCGAGTCGATGAGGTTGGACAGGTTCACGTGGTCGTCGTGGGCGTACAGAGTGGGATGTTGCTGCAGAAGAGGGAACTTGGAGGGCGCCGATGCAACGTGTTCGGTCATGGGCATCATATCCATCAGAGGCATGTTGTTCTGCTGGATGGGCTCCATGAGGGGAGTGAGGGGAGACTCCATGGGCATTTCCTGCTGATGCTCGTGCTGGGAAATGTGTTGCTGATGCTGATGCTCGTGTTGCTGCTGGAGCTGCTCCTGCTGAATATGCTGCTGGGGAATGTGATGCTGCTGGTCCTGCTGCTGCTCGAAGAAGTAGTAAGGGAACTGGGGCTCGTCAAAGAACTCGGGCTGGGGAGTGTACTCGACGTTCTGTGGTTGTTGCTGCTGCTGATGCTGCTGGTGCTGCTGGTGCTGATGCTGATGCTGCTGTTCAATGATGGGCTCAACGACAGACTCAACGACAGGCTCCACGACATGTTCAATGTCGGCCTTGGCGATCTCGTCGGCCTTGGACGAGTCCTCCTGCTTCTGGGCGCACTTGATGACGTGGCGCTTTCGAATGTCGGCCCGCGTGAAGTTCATGGTGCAGTGGGGACAGTCGTAGGGCCGTTCTCCGGTGTGGAGCAGCATGTGGCGTCGGGCGTGTTTGGACTTGCAGTATGTCTTGGGGCACCAGATGCAGCGGAACTTGCCGTCGGCGGTGGGGATTCCCACGAGCTTGGACTTTGACTTGAGGGGCATGATGTGATGAGATGGGTGAGGGTGTGTGTGTGTGTTTGTGTTTGTGGTGGTGGTGGAGATGTGGTGGTTTTGTGTGTCTGTGTCACAAAGGGCGTGTTGGTGTGGGAGTGGCGTGGAGTGAGGTAAACTGGGCTGTGATGGGGAACGGTGGGTGTTACTCTGCGTGATCTGTGGTGCAGAAGTCTTTAGTAAGTGTGATGAGATGAGATTCCCACCATGGGAAGGCTAGGAATATATACATCGTCGAAGTGTAGGATGGCCTGGGACAAGGTTTGGAGAGGTGCAGACCAGCGGTAGCACGATTGGTGAATGGGTTCTTTGTCTGGCAAAGGCTAAGAGAGACGAAATGAGCAATTTGACAAAGCCCAGACACACAAAGACGCAGACAAAGATAGCCCGAACGAAAAGGCAAAGACCACCAACTGCATGAGAGTCGGAAAAAACAAAGTCACAGCAGGTGCGTCTCCCGGCCACAGCACAACAAAGGGTGTGGGAAGGCAGGCGAGAAACGAAAAGCGTTGAGCGCGAGACAATAGGGCATTTGCCACACAAACGAATGCACACAGACGAAGACGCAGACACAGACGAACGCACCCAGACTCAGCACACACAGACACAAACGAACGCCAGACACAGACACACAATGAAAAGGACCACACGAATCCTGTACACACAATAGCCGGGGTCTGTGTGAAGGGAAAAGTGTGAAATGCCAAGGGAATAGGAAAGCAAGCCAAATCTGGGAAATGCGAACTACTGCTGTGTGTATACCAGGTCTTTGTAACACTTGTAGCCTGGACTCCGACAATTTGACTCGCCGTCTTTTGGGACAATACATTTGTGTACAATTGGTTTGTGTGGGTGTTTTCTCAACACTAGGCGTGATAAATTATACATTGACATCATCATTAATAGTCTGCTGAGCTCTTCTGATTGGGACACACACTTCCACACACACACATTTACACACACACAGTTGCTCACACAGTCGATATTTTAGAACGGAAAATTTTGAGCTCAGAAAACACAATATAGCTAATAGCTAACACGTATAAAACTAGAACTACGCCACGATCGATGCAAACACAAACACAAGAGCAGAGTGACGAAATAGGACACGAGACGTGGTCTCCCTTTCCGTCATTTCGGCGTCTGACTCACTATCTTTGGCCCTTCACCTATTTTTACTTCGTGTATACCTGCCTCAGCCCCCATGTGAGACACCTAAAGAGGGACTTGGTTGGTCTCTAGCTTTGAGGTGCACCCGGCTAAACTTGCACTGCCAACATGCACGTACTTGCACCCATGCCTTGCAGCTGAGATGCATGTGCAGTTGCAGGACATCGGTCATTTGAGACTCTGTCGGTGTTTCGGCATTTGAACGTGTTGGTCGAGTTTTGATCAGATGGCTTTGGGGTGATCTCTGGAAGTTTAGGAGCGATCTGGGTACGCTCTGGGGATATGTGTTCAGTATCAAATTAGAGAAATCGAATTGATTCGATTAATTGGGCATTTTCCCGATTTTTCTTCAAAATCACCCAAAAAATCCAAATAATGCCCCTCAGTTCACCCGTAACTCTCCACAACTTGGTGACACTTCCTTAAACCCGACAGCCGCCCGGGCCATGGTCTGACAGACCTCTAGAATGTGCCTGGAGACCTTGCTAAGCCTCAATGTCACTTGCTAAGCCTTGGCTGTCAGAATGTCACGAGTGGCAGGTATGTCCGAAACGTCAGTCCCGGCTTTCTAGCCGGCAATACCGGAAAAATCTGCGAAAAATCGAATCAATGACGTATGACGAAACGGTCCAAACAGGGACGTATCCCTCCCGAATCTAGACACCGCCCTGCCTTCCAGGGTTTGTTTGTCAATGTTACCGTGGTTCTACCGTGGTGCTACTTTTTCCCCCCTTCCCCTATAGTCTGTGCTAATATACAACAAGGATACTTGTACGGCAAAAGAGGTCTCGTGAGCATCAACTTGTAGAGGTACCCGGTAGGGTTTATGGAGTCCCTGTTTGTGTTATCATCCTTCCGTCGAACACTTTTAGCAATACTAATGGGCTAGACCAATGTCATGTCACAGCATGTAAAAACAGACCCGGGGTAGTCTAGGCACTGGTAGATACTAAAACTCGATCAGTGGAGCTCTAGATCCACCGGTGGAGCTGTAGACTTGATGTGGAGCGTTCCAGACGTCAGCGAGGTTCGTTAGAAGTGTTTTCAAGTGGCTCCTGGAGTTGTAGTTCGTCGATTGTACACTGAGAAAACTGTCGAAGAATTTGTGCTACTTGTACGAACATGCCACTAATTGTGCAAAACACCATTACAAATGTAGCATATGATACAAATAGCACATTATTGAGCGTATAGACGATTCATAGACTCGAATCTATAGTCGGTGGAATGAACTATTCCCTTGCTGTACAAGCTGAGCTATAATGGTACATACTGGTGCTATCGCATCGTATCTACACAGCCATGACGCTAGTGTGATGCTACTGTACCATTGATTAGTGTGGGAGCTATGAAACTAGTCATTGTGGAGGTGTCACGGTGATGTAACAGACCTGAGTGGGTCATTGTGGTGAGAGTAGAAGTGTGTACGGAGTGTTTGGTGTTGTTCCAGGAACACTTTAAAATGTGCAATACTCGATTTTTGTTCTAGATGTGCCAAAAACGGATCTCAACCTACAAAGATGGTCACCCTCCCGCCCCATAATCCCATTGTCTCGACCCTTGTGTTTACCTTTGCTTTAGTAATAGCCCGACAAACAAAGTCGTATTGCCCTGTTTGCGGCCCTGCACCCTTTTGCCAGCCTGTTTCAGGGCCCTCGAACTCCGAACCTTTGAGTTTGCTCCAATTTCACACTAGTGCCCCGCCGGGGTGCAACCGAGCAATCTGGGGATGGAGGGGTACGTCGACCTTCAGGATTTGAGGGCTTCACATTTTTCCCTGATTTTCTACCATTTATTTCACCCCTCCATTTTCCCCCCACCTTTTCCCCTCTGGTTTTTACAACGCAATAACCACCTGTATTCGTAATACCAATAATTATGTATGTACCAGGGCAACTCCATATTGTCTGATTATTCACGTAAATCCAAAGACACGCTACTCGAAGAAAGACAATACGTAATTGTACACACAACCGGTACCTCGTCGTATCATGCCCACAAGCCAATAATACCAGGGCTGTATTGTTTCATATAGCACAAGAAGATACACTATCTTTTTTTTTTGCTTGCGCCACTGCACTTACTTCCATCAGAGGTCCAGAACCAAGCCCAAAACAGAAGACGACAAATTCTACGTCTCTTTAGGGTGCCAGGGATGGCGCAACCACGGAGATGAATATTTTTCTTATTTGGGGTCGTTTTCCCATTTTATCCCGATTATCTCGATTTACCGATGCTCGTCCATCAGTATTATCGCCAATATTATCGCCTTTATTATCTCGCCCTTCACATGCACATTGCTCATTACTCCTGTCTCGCAGTATGTGCCAGTGACGTCGGTCGCCCGTCTGGGTAGCAACTTGACTTTGCGAGATTGTTGAGTTCAGGAGGCAGGACAAGTGAAAGTCTAAATGGGATGCGCTGCTGATGCGGAGCTTAACCTTGTATCCCTTTCATCGAAATCAAAATCGGGGAATCATGCTGTGGTCGGCCGAGTCGCAAAAAGGTTGTGTCAGAGGCAAATACTTCGTCAGGAGAGAGGCAGGGGATATAGGAGACGAGGTACGTGAATGGCTCATGTACGAAGCAGCTGCATCATGCAAACAGCGCCCTAACCCCGATAATCCCTCTTTTCCTAGAACTGTTTCAGGTACTCTCCGAGAGGGTGCACGCCAAGACTTGGCACGCTTTTCTGGGCAGACGACAAAGAGACAATGAAAGCTCCTTGTTTCCCTAAACCGTCGAGCCCCAGTCGGGCCGCAGCACGCATGAGAGACGCATGGTCAAAGGTTAGCTCTATGTGATTGGGTGTCTTGGCGGGCAGCGCTCGGGTCGTTCATCCGGCGGCTTGGCGGTCTTGGCATCGGTCTTGGCATGCGTCCTATCCGCGACAAGCGCGGAGCCTAATCTCAAAAGTGGCAAGCGATTGTCAGGCAGGTGTGTGTACGCGACTTGAGGGGAAAGTGAATTTCAGATAATACTTTGTGTGAGCATTTTCGCCATGGAAAGCTACAATTATTCTCCTGGGTGGCGAGTCTGTCTTGGACTATTTGCGGGAATATTGGCGAATTGTTTGGAGTTGTTAGCACCCTTCATAACTGTCAACTATTGACGACCCCTGCCTCGATCGAGTTTTGGCGGTGCCAAGACGTGTGTTTCCTGCAATGTAGCTGGCATTAGTACCCCGCATACAGCCTCATAACGCTCGGATACGTGTTGGTTGGGTGAGGAAGGAAGGAAGAGTGCACGTATACAGTGCAGGCTTGAGGGGGTGAAGTTTAAAATTGAAGTTTAGTGTGTGCTTTGGAGGGGTAGTTGGGCATTTGTGGAGATTGGGGCTGTTTTGGGTGGAAATTAGAACGTCTGGATGGTCTTATTCGAACCACCCTCTTTCGATCTCTCACTGGGAACTTGCCTTGTATCTGTAGCAGTTCTGCCGGTCGAGTTGAGGGCATTATTATCCAGCCAATCAGCGTCTTGTCTGGGAAAGTATTGGGAGAGAGAAAGTTACACAGTCTGAGTTCTGGGTACGTAGGTCTGGGTTAAAGTGTCACTAATCACAAGTATGATAGTTGGTTGGGGAGTATCACACACAGAAACAATCATCTGACGTGTTTACCGAGATAGCACTTGATGTATTTCCATGCCATGCTCGTATTTCATTTCGGTTAATTATTTGGGCGGTCCGAAACAGGCAAAAACTACGGTACAAAACTAATTTGGCGTCTCTACTAGCCAGGCCAATTATCTGATTTAGCGTCATTCAACATTTTACTGTATATTCAC
This sequence comes from Yarrowia galli, assembly GCA_900519055.1. Lineage (NCBI taxonomy): Eukaryota > Fungi > Ascomycota > Dipodascomycetes > Dipodascales > Yarrowia > Yarrowia galli. The sequence continues at coordinate 1,050,168 of ULGS01000005.1, read as the reverse complement.
ACTCTCCAAGGTTTAATCAGGGCACATGTGTCGTTTGCTGATCTCAACTGCTTATCTCGCTATTGTCGTTCACGTTTCAAACTTCGCTTGCGGGCTCTCTCGAAGAAGAAGTTTTCTGATGGTGACTTTTTACAGCGAACTCTGACAGTGACGGGCTGACAAGATTCGCCGCTGGAGAGTTTGACTGGCAACAGACTCTGTCGAGAGATAAGCCGGGCGGTTGTGACTGGTGAGCGAAAGCCACACCAACGTGATTGTACCCAGGTACCTATTACTTTCGTACTTGTGGACACATGCTTGCGCAGGTACCTGGTGTACATCCCGTTCCGGAACCCATGTGCGAAGGGCCGAAGGTCAGCATGCCAAGAGTCTAGCAAGGGCTTTGTATGTACGAAAGTGCTGGTTCGGGCTCTTGTTTGTAAGCTGTGGTAGTCTAGGCGAACTGGTTATGCTGGTGAGTGCACCCTGCCATGTTTGTACTTCTGCGAGTAGATTGTGTACCAGTCGTGGAAGAGTTCCTATCCGAGGTGATACTGCAGTTTGTGAAATTTCATTGTGTGGACGAATTACATACCGTAGTCCAGATCTCACATGTTGAGAAGGCCAAAGGGTGTTCCGCACGTGCCGATACATTCCCGTAAGTGCTAATACATGTTTCGCACTTTCAGCAGGCTCATACCAAGGCCATGCCACACCCCGTATTCCGTACTCCATCGTATAGACCCGTAAGGATACATACGGGACACCTCCTTGGAAAGCATCCCTGACGATCATCAGACTCTGAAACGGGCCCTAGATGTGCCAGGGTACGTACGTACGTACATACAGTAGTGCGTACAATTCCGGCTTCATGAAACAGACATTTACATTCCCGCTCGCATGCACTCTGCGCACAGCCACGATCGTGTGCTTCAGTACGATCACATACGGTAACAGGCTCTACTAGCAGCAGCAGCAATGTCAGCCTTGCGGGGCTGCCACAGAATAAAAACGCGTTAGATCTATATAATAGGGGTTGTAGGGGTTGCAGGGATGAAGCAGGGTGTGGGGTTCAAAAGACGGGTTCCCCTTTCCCGTTCGGTTCATGCAGAATTACCCGAGGAAAGCACTGGGTTATCTGATTGGACGTGGTTGTGGCACTCTTACTCCCTACGAACACGAAGTGCTGGCCGGACTCTCCTTCTTGTTGAACGAGAACCGATCGGATCCGTCAAAGCCTCGAGGAGGAGCCTTCTTGGGCTGAACCTCTCTATTCTTCTGTCTGGCCTGGGCAGCCTCGACAAAACTCGTGGCACTCTCCAAAGGCAGCAGAGAGAACAGGGAGACAATGTAGGCGAGAATGACCTGGATGAAATGTCGAATTGACGACGTGGCCTGTGCGGATACGGGTTTCTGGCCCAGAACATGGCCCTGAGTCACATACACGGGTTTGGCAGCAGCTCCATGTTTCTTGATCAGACGCTCCACGGCTCCCAGATCGGCTCCTCGCACAGTCTCCAGCAACTTGCCGCTTTTGAACACTCCAAAGGTAGGCATGGCAGAAACACCTGCATGTGACGAGGCCTCCTGGTTGTTGTCCACGTTGACCTTGTAGAAGGCGGCCTGGTTTTTGTACTGTTCGGCAAGCTTGGCGTATCCGGGGGCAACGGCCTTGCAAGGTCCACACCAATCGGCGTAGAAATCAACCACAGAAACCGTGGCAGGGTGGATGGCCTTGAAGTACTCGTCTCCGGACGTTAGTTCTTTCATTGTGGTTGTGAGGGGTTGTGTGAAGGGTTAGGGGTGTTGTGTTTGTGTGGTCAACCGGAAGAAGGCGTTTTGTTCAGTCAGTTGCTCGTCTCAAGGCCTCGGTGACTGTGTCGTTACTGGTATTGTATGGTGATGATGTAAGACGGTGATGATGCACGTCATAGTGGCGAATTAGGGTTGCGATAGCTTAGTCATGGTGGGAAGGTGGTGTGGGTGGTTGAGAGGGTGTGAGGGGGGTGTGAGAGTATTGTTCTGCTTCTGGGGCTGGGGTTGGTCTGATTGTGGCTCTTCAGCTGGTTCTGATGAGATTTGGTGAAACTGTAGTGTCCCGTTCTACGTATCATATACTGTGTTCAAATAGAGAGTGCAAGAAAGAAGAGCTGTATTGAGACTGTATGTTTTTGAGCCAGAGCGACATAAGGACAACTTGCTCACAGTCCTCGAACAGACGAGCACACCGGGACACTTCTAATGGGGCCACAGCCTCCAGCGACCAGTCTATGAGTACATACTTACATGTAGGACACGTCCTGATGAATCAAGCTTACACACTGCAAGCTAATTATCCACACTTCCACTGTTGGGAGGATTGCAGCGTTTTGCTGACGTTGGTAGGTATCGGTGCTTAGACAGGTGAAAATATAGGAAAGACTCAATGTGGACGATTGATGACCGGTTTGAAGAATAAAAGGCACCACCCAATTCCCCAGACAGAATAGATTCCAACGACACCTCACAGAGCCATATACATCGCGCAATACCCGAGTATGGCACGCTCTCTAAAGGTGCACCTGCCTACCTTTCACCCAATCTGTTGGACCATACATACGTCACCTGCCCTCGACGCAACCGGCAGCTGATGTCTAGCAAACATGCCGCGTTCCGCTAACCCTTGGTCTTGCTCGTCGCACCGACTTGAAAGTCAGTTCTTCGGTGTTCCAAACAGGGACCTTGGGGGTACGAGCAGGAGGTACATACGTTCGAATGCCGCGAATGGAATACGTGCCATATGCCACATGTCCGTATAGCGTAGCAAGGTCAACATATGCTCGTCGTCGTAAAACGAACTGCATTTGTTGCAACTGGTCCATTCTTCTCCTCCATACGGTCAAACACCTTAATGGTCTACAACAGGTTCAGAACGACCCACAGGACGTCGGAGAAGCCAGAAGTTTACAAGCTGGGGCTATGGGTGTTTTGGGAACTCAATCCCGATGATTTACAGGCGGACACAAACAGACACAAAGACCGTCAATACACTTGTAGATGCTCTTCACCGGTCCGAACGCTGGAAGCAACACGATCCACCTGTTTCGTGTGTTCATGTTTCAACCGTGCCTGGATTCCGGAGAGTCTGTTCTTGAGTCTGTTCCAGGGTCTGTTCTTTGTGCTCGTCTGCCCGCGAACCTCCGAATGAGTCTCCGAGAGCCACCAGCTGTTGATCCGGGTCTCAGTCCTCCAGCCCCCCTGGCTCTTTCTCTGTGTCTAGGTCTTCGGGCAATCTCCGGGCCGCTGTGCCAACGTCGGCGACGCGGGAGGCAAGGTTGGAGACATTGAGCTAAGGTGAGTTAGTGAGTGTTAAGTTTACTCGTACAAGTCGGAGCGATGAGAAGCAGGGAAAACAGACCTTCATTCGAAAGGGGGAAAAAGCAAGACGTGTACGGGAGAGACACAGAGCACAAAGAAATGTCCCTGGTAGCTTGTTGCTTGTTGCTCGGGTTTGTGTTTGTACGAGATCCGCTGGTCCGCCGGTTGGAGTTGCCCTAAAGCATAGGAAAACGAACTTTTTCATTTGCTCTCTGATGTGGAGGGTATGAATTCATTCGGGGTTTGATATGACGTCAGGAGACAGACGGACACAGAAGGACTACAGCGACACCACATGTAGACACTGCCTGGGTGCATATGTGACTCTGTGGATGTATAGCGAGTTTTTGAAGCGAGTATTTGCAGCGACTTTAACAGAGTCACCAGGGATGAACTGATTTAACAGCAGTAGTTATATTGGATTAACTAGACGACTAATTCACTTTAGCACGTGTACACACTGTACTTAATGTCAGTTAACCAACATTGTGGCTGTTTTAGTCAATGCCTATCTTGTCTATCTTCCATCAAAAGCATTGTCCTCTCCAACACAACATAACAAGCAAGATGTAGCCCTTGAAGCTTCAATTCAACAACATCACCTGCTCAACAGACGCCGGCTCGTTTCTTTTTGTTCATTTCACTCTCCATCTGCCCTGCTGTTAGAAGCACCTGATGTAGATTGTGGCGGTGGCCAGATGTTTGGGGCCAGGGTAGGCTTTTTGCTGCGGTTTGATTGGTCCAAATAAGGTTACCGCCTGGCTTCCACCCATTGTTTTCCCCCTTTAGGCCTATTGTCTGACATCAAGGTGCTGCATACAGCATGCATGGAATGTACATGTGCATATGAACGGCACTCGGATGGGCAGTTCCGAACCAGACGATGATATTACACAAAGAGAGAAAAGAAACGACGTGGAAAAAACGCAGAGCTAGTCTGGGTTAGACATGGATGAGCTGGAAGGAGTCGTAAGCCTCGTTCGTGTGCACTACAGACGTGTACCCTGGACAAGAGAAAACACGGCCTTTGGGCGTCTTGGCAACAGGTGATGTTGAGAAAGAGGTGGCTCAAAAGCAGTTCATGAGGCACACAGACATACACAAAGAGCCCTGAACAGCCCACTGTCGTCTGGACTTTGTCTACGCACAGGCAGCAACTGCCATTATCGGTACAGCCCACCCTTCCCCTGAACTGTATGACGATTAAAACAAACCCCTACCCCATGAACTGAGACGACGTGCTGCTGCTCTCGCCACTGCTGCTACACTGCTGTGCACGATGGCATGTAGATCGTGGCTGTGCACGAGTTTAACGTGGTGTGGTTGTAAGTGAGCGTCATGTGAATGAATGGGGACTGACAGATGGCTATGCTTGTCACTGTATGGCAATCTCGCTTAGGTGTAGGTCAGGGTCTTGCAGTTCATATTACCTCAGCCACAGTGTGCAAGTACACCACCTAGTACATACGTCATAGAGGCTTAGTCACACCCAGCTATCAGGTACTATTCGTACCTTGCTCTTTAGCAGTATACAAACAGCCTTCACCTGGGGGATGAGGTATGTCTCGGAACGACTGGCCAGGAATGATTCCGGACAACCTAAGTGGCTGCTCGAGTGAGACACACTGCTGATCCACAGTGAGACCTCATTGCACATTGCGCGCTGTACCTGTAGGGCCGACTACGAGCATCGTTCTAGAATGAGTGGAGTGCAGTCAGCGGATATTCTTTCGGATTAATACCACACTGTCTGATATGTACATTTCAGACAAGTGGAGATAATGGGGGAAAAAGCAATGTTCGGTGGTTGTGTAGACAGACAAGAGGAAAAATACGAGGTACGAGTGTCGCCAGTCCAGGGAGGGTGGGTTTTCGGAAGTCTTCATCCGAGCTGAGACATTGGTGGCTGCTTCTGCAACTGCTGGGTGTAGGTGGGTGGGCTGGTTGATGCAGGTTTTGGTTATTGATGAATTTATCCGGAATAAACAGTGATTAATCGTTTGAAATTCACAATGAATTCGAGTCAATTCACTGAGACACCGCCGACGTTGTCTCAGTCTTAGTCAGGGGTGTCTGAAGCTGTGAACATCTGACACTACAATGTCAATCTAGATAGCGTACAATGGATTGTATCATTGAGATGACGTATGAAAGGGTAAACCACAAGTACAACACACTGCCATACCCGGTCAGACCCACACTGCCACGTCCAGCTGTCAATGTCATCAACAAGAGCAGAAGTAATCTCACCGAAAAGTGTTCGTATACAACCTAACTAGTCCGGTTTCGGACAGTCGGACAGCCATCACGACGCTTTTGCCAAGGACACTAAAGCACTTTGCAGGGGTAGCTTTGTCACTGTCTTGTGTGTTTAGTACCTGTCACGCGAACAGGCAGTTGCCGAGGTGACGTTTTCCCGTACCTCTCTTGTGTTCCTTGTGTCGCTTTCCCCTCCTCTCCTGGCTGTGCTTGTTCAGGTACACACCCTGCACCCCATAGTGCCAATGTACTCGTAGGCTAGTGAAAAGGGCTAGTCGTAGGAGTTTTTCCAGCAGACTAGTCCAGAGGTTGCATGGCGTCGGAGGTAGCTCCAAAAGTAGTATTGTTGAGCGGTGTAAATGTCCGGCGGTTACGCTATGTCGTGGTAGATATCGTATAGAACGTCAGAATGTATCGGAACTTGGACCAGCCCGACCACCGTCTCATTGAAGCTCTCCACGTGTCACCCAGATTTGACAACTGGATTGTTTTTGCGCCTGTCAAAACGGTCAGATGATTTTGCGGGTTTCGCCGGATGTAATAATACCTGGGCTGGAGGGATGGCTGCTTGACACTAATGTAGTACTGCAAGAATAAGTGACTAGTTGAATACTAGATAGTTGACAGGAGCCGTTTCTGTTTTTGGGGCCTTCTTTTGTGTCCGTTAGTAGTGTCTAATTTGTTGTGTTGTGTAACCTCTTCTCACACTAACACCTGTCAAGATCGGTATGTGTCCGTTAGACACTATTGTGTTTCACAGTACAATGGGAGTGAAAATGGAGTGTGACAGCGACATCCTTTGTGACGTTTGTAGCTATGTGGTATTACACTGTGACGTCTGGCATTTGACATCTATGTCGTAGTGAATACTTGACATGTGACGGGAGGGTGGTATACGTGACGTAGTAAATGTTCAGACCACGTAAAGGGTGTTACGCGCGCTACAAATGCGGGGGAAGTTGAAGGCGGTAATCTAGCGCCATGAATGTGTCATTCTTTCAACTGCCCATTGTTCTGTCTCAACAGCATAAAATATTCTCAACCACAATCAAATCCAAAGCTCGTTCCTGACCATTCACCGAAACTAACGCTAGTGACATTTTTTGCTACTGTATCTCCATTGTCCATTGTAGTATGCCGCTAGCAGCAAACTAGTCGGTGGCGCTACTGTAGCAGGGCCATACTAGTTTGTGGCACACTAGCAGCAGAATGTAGTGTTGAGGACCCACTGTTGCGCCACCACCAGCCTCACTGTTTCAGATGAGACCAGGGCAAGTGACCAGATAGGAGCGGACCGTAACGGGAAGAGAGTGACATGAACTCTCACCCGAGTTATACGTGGCTCGGGGTTTGCTTAGGTGATACAGCCAACTGCGGAGTTCTAGAACTACGAACTGCTCACAGCCTAGAACCAAGCAGCTACTAAACGGCACGGCACCTATAATTACAGACACGGAGACTTTGCAAAAATATTGCATCCGCCTAAAGCCGTGATTTTCAAGTCCTTGTCTCTTGGCTGCCTGCACTCTTTACTCGGCAGGGGCAAATATATCCTCGGCAAGGGCTCAAAAGCGGGCCCAGAATGTCACCAAAACAAAGCAGCCTGAATCTCATAACTGCATCTCCAAGGGCTGAATTCCTGGGCTAGTCTGCACGTAACAGCTATGGGCTAGCTTGAGTATGTGCCTGGTGGTGGAGCCTTGCCACAGAGATCTACAGGTACACATGTATGAGAATGTATCTGTATGTAACTGTCAGATTTGAGCTGTCCAGCCAGGGTCTACTACAGTATGATGTCTTAGTCGGCTTTCTGGGCTTTCAGTGGCTATTACAATTGTAAGTAAACCCACCCCCTTGGGGCCACACCCCCTTGGGGCCAAATGTCCCAACTGACCTTATCGAGCAATACTTGACATTGTTCCCAGAGCTAATACTGCTTTCGTGCAATACTTAGCACACCTACTTGTACTCAATCTATGAACATGCCTCATCTCCTTCACCCAGTTCCAAGAGTCCCGTCAGGGGCCCTGAACTGCAAGAAGAGTAATAACAAAACATGCTACTCATGGTCGGATAGTTCACATGGCATAGGAGGAATGGGCATTTTGGGGCTTGCCACAGAATACAGTAAGCTCTACCAATTGAGGTTCACCTGTTTGACATGGAGAAGACCAAGAACTGGGTGGGTTGTTAACGGAGGTACAAGTAGTCTAGCTAATGTGGAAGGGTAAGAACATGTAAATAGAAGGACCACACGGTAAGCCAAGTACAGTAGAAGAGGAAGTTGATTGTAGATCTCACACTATAAAACCAGAACATGGGGCACCTCCTAGAGAACGTTTGTGTAGTTAGTGGGGATAAACACATTGTTACCTGTAAGGCCAGACGACCCTTAATCACTTCCCAACCAACCATTTGTTATGATAGCTTGTCTTGATTAAAGAGTGCATGAGTTACACAAGTAGACCCCACTGTCTATATAGAGGCCCCATACCCCCTTCTTCCTCGTCTCTTCTTCATCAGTTCGGCTCCCCGTAAGTACATCCCTGCTTCCCCCTCTCTGTCTGTGACCATGCCCCTCTTGTCAATGAGGTCCCTTCTAAAGGGTACCGTCAGCGCTCGCCATCACCCGATGCTCTGGAGAGCCTGTGCTTCTTGATCGACTTTGTTCGACTGGAATGGTATTGTCTCTGACAGACCAATCTACACTACTACATTAACCCAGGTATCGCAAGAAGCAGACAAGCCTGTTGTCTCCGTCACTCTAGGCGAAGCCATTCTATGTCCCTACTTCCTGAGGACCCCATCTCGTGAAGTTGACTACATCATGTTCTAAGAAGACTTTCTTCAAGGCTCAGAACACCTACAGTATTCCTGACTAGACACAACCCATGCCACTCTTCTCACCACCATCTCTTCTCTCATCATCACGAATCATGAATGTTATTATAAAGGTTAGAAGGAGTCGACTTGTGGTTGACTCCAGACTACAGTACGATGTGCCTTTAACAAGGTCAGGGCGAAATGGCCCCAAGGGGGTGTGGCCCCAAGGGGGTGGGTTTACTTATGTATGTAAGAATCTCAATTAAAATATAGAGTAGTATAAGTAAATGGAAGGGTGGCTGTTGAATGGTAAGTAATATGGTAGGGCTGTAGGTTGAAATGGTAGGGCAATAGTTAAACTGGTAGGAAACTGATGAACAGCTGGCGAAGTAATAACAAAGGGTTAAGCGGTTTCAAAAGTATAAGAACACTGACTCGCATGTACTCGTCAGTGCTCGTAGGTGCCTAAAGCTGATAGCCGTACCTCGCAAACTGCTCACCAAACTGCTCCAGGCTCTCCAAATCCTCCACTCCACTCTCAATCTTGCCCAGAGTCTCTTCAATCTTTCTCTTTCGATCGATCACCTTGCGAGTCTTTCGGCTGATCTCTCGATAGATGGCCTGGCACTTTTCATCGTCAGTGGTCTGTCCTTTGACCCAGATATCTCCCATAAGTCCTCGAAATGGGGATCCAGGAAAATCTTCGAAATCGGGAAACTTCTCAGGATCAGGATTCAGAGTCTGACGAGGAGGAGTAGAAGGGATGGAAGAAAGAGAGTCTTCGTCTTCGTCTTCTTCTGAGTCAGTCTCTTCGTAAACCTCACCTCTCTGTTCAGCTGCTTCTTTCTTCCAGTTGTACGCTTCCACAACTGGAGCCAAAAGCTCACTTCCAAGAGCATACTCTCTGGAAACAGGTCTCATTCCAGCGTACTTGAAAGCCTGACGAGTATGAGTGGAATCGATGATATTTCGAGCCTGACTGTAGACCTTGAGCATCACGTGACGTTTGTCTGAGTGCTCAACAACAGAACCACCCCGTTTGACCATTAGACGCTGGAACTGGGTCTTTAGAGGGCCGGAGATGCCCACCTGGAAGGGCTGGGTCACGTGAGTGGTATGGGGAGGCAAGACAAACAGTTCAATCTGTCGTCGTCGACATTCGGCGTTAAAGGCGTCACTGACAAAGCGATGATCCACTGTCAGAACACGTCGTTCAAGATGTTTAGTATGAGGATCAAACGTCTTAGTCAGCCACATGAGAGCCAATTGAGGATAAGTGGTGAAGTCTTGATAAGAAGCCGATGACGAGAACAGGTAGGGATCGACTTCAGCGTTCCAATTGGGGCATTCGGGAACATTCTTAGTCTCATCTTTGCCTCCATTGAAAAGCACAAAAGGAGGACATTTATCTCCAGAGACAGAAATGCACTCGACAAACTTGGTCCAGGTGCCCAATTGATCGGCAATTCGAATCACTCCCATGTTCCACAAACACTCATCAGGAACAGTGGAAGAGTCATAGACCAAGGTTGGTAGTTCATCATACCAATAGTTGATATGGGACATCTTAGCCTGAGCAGTATCAGTCTTGGCCTTTAGGTCCTTGGTTCTGTTCTTAAAGGCCCTGACCCATGATTCTTTGGGTTCACCAGGCCAAAAGGCCAGACGAGAATACTCCTTACCCTTGGCCAGAATATCATGACGATTAGGAGGAGCTCCAAAGTCACTCTGACGTTCAATCCATTCGACAATGAGTTCTTCCTGAATAGGGGGAACAGCCTGAGCCCACTCAGAAGCCTCCTTGGCAGGCTGACTGCCATTCAGACGGTTCTGAAGAGTCATAACAGGAACATGGTACCGTTTCGACATTTTGCGAATACTTCCCTCACCATCCCGAACTCCCTTGATGGCTTTTTGCATGGACTCTTCATCCCACTTTTTTGTTCGTTTGGCTGGCGGCGGCGTCATTGTGTTTGTGTCAGAAAGGGAAGGCAAAACAGCGCAATTTTCTCTGGCTATATATTGAAAGCTGGGGGGTCGGTCCGTACACCCCTATGATTGTTATAGGAGAGCAGTTATCACCAACTTTATTTGAGCCGTGTGGAATGTGGGGTAAAAGTGGCCGAATCGGGCTGAAAATAGTACTGGAGAATGCTGACGGTGGGGGTAGCTGGTGGTTCAAATTTCGGCCCTATCTGATCAAAACTGAGACCACCAGAACGACTCAAAACAATCTGCACGACAGTTTCACGAAACAGGAACGCGATAGAGTTTGTTCGGTCCCGATCATGGGGTTTGAGATTTAGCGACTCCAGGGCGTAGCAGAGATGCTATAGCTGCTGGAAAGAGACCAGAGAGCTCCCCCAATCGAGGGGAATCTTCCAGTATCAAAACATTTGGTCTCCGGTCTCAGATTTACCCATGACTATATTTACTCACAACATGAAACCTTAATCTGAGGTGCAGGCGGCTGGCAAAGTCCAGGAATATGTCTGCCATCTAAACACAAGTAAAAGTGATCAGAATGTGGATATTATGGGATAATGAGAATAAGCAGAGAAAGACGAGTTGAATGGTGTGGGTTTTATCTTTGGTCACAGTAGTAATTGTTCGATCTAAAGGCTGTCGAAGTTTGCATGCTCCATGGGAGGAATGTACAAAGACCAAAGAGCACTCTATTACTGCCATATAGCCGCCACAGAAAATCCACGCAGATCAAAATGATCGCGAGACTCTCCTCTTTCAAACAATACCATTACCAAGTGCTTACAAAGACATGTTTTGGGGTCTTCCAAACAGTGGACTGTGACCCATGAAAAGTGCCAGTTTGGGGACCATTTTGGCCAGTTTTAGGTGTACCACAGAGCACCTATCTCACGAAGTACTTGTCGAATAAACGAATAAAAACAACCAAAAGAATCCTCAGACTGCGACTAGAACAGTGGTACTATTTTCTGAGCTATCCGACGTCTCTAATGTGCTTTTATCCTCCAACACACTTTCGGAAACGTCGGTTTCGCCCTGTTTGAACTAGTCCACCTTAAACTCGACAAGTCTCAAAACCTTAATCTGGGCTTCTCTACCAAATTCCACAAAACTCTGACCTTACAAACAAAACATGGAAAACCTCAAACTCGAAGTTTTCGACCAATTTCAAAAAAAGTCCAAAAAGGCCAAACTCGAGGTAAACTTGTCTGGAGGAAAATTGATTGGAGGATAGAACCACAATAAAAGGGACGGGTAGACTATATAATAGTACCATAGTGATGGGAAGCCTCTGAAGTTTCATATGGTACAGTTGATATTTCTCTAGGGCTAGTATTTGCAAAAGTCGTGATTAGTCAGCAAGGGAAATTGCCTGAGCCAGTACCAGGCATAATGGTCGATTTTCGACTTTTCGTGAAAAGAGGCCAAATCGGCGCAAAAAGTGGCCAGGCAAGTAGTTCAGCACTCGACGAGACGACCGGTATATCTCTTATGTCTCTGCGATGAATGGCGGAGTTGTTAGGAGAGATTGCAGTCATATTGGGGGTTACCCGGCCTTCAAGAAGTAGGGACAATGATGTATTTTGCTTCATAATGTCGATAAAGAGGTAGGGGTTGTTTGGAGTCCATCCTCTGTGATTGGACCATCCGTCTGATATTACTCTTACTCTTCTCCTCGCCTGTAATACCCTTATACTAGCGTCGTATCCTTGGGGCTATCTTTAGTTGAGGATTGTTAAGGCAGTTGATGGTGGTTACTTGGCTCAATTGTTAAACATCTGAGCGCACCGTATGGTGGAGCGAAGTGCAGAAGCAAAATCTAATTCAGGCCAGAACTACCAACAGAAAGCTCATTAAACAAACGATCATGGTATCAAAATACTCGCAGCGATCTCCCCTAAACTCAGGTAAGCGATGATATCAGGTTTAGACAGAGTCTATGATGATTGCTGTTGGTTGTAATGACGGTGTTGAATGAAGAGACGAGAACTCTGTCAGTTTCAACTGAGCTAAGGAGTGGTGTGTTGTTTGTGATGTGTCTGGAACGATGGATTCAAACCCATTTTGATCATGTCCCTCTTCGGCTGGTCTTCACAAACTAACGAAGTGGTGTATGTAGGGTGTCAGTGAATGTCAAGGTAGACCTCTCTGTGGGTAATGATTGGGGGCTGATGGAGACAAGTGGACTTTTCAGGAGTACTCCATAGTGCTACGAAAATGCAGCCGCAAGCTCTTTGACTGTTCATTCAGCCTGAGAATCCTCCCAAATACAACTCTTGGTTGGGTGGGGTATAGGGAGTCAAGAGAGGAGTTATAAGACACCTTGCCATGAGTTTTATGAGTGACTGAGAATGTGTCTGTACAAGCAAAGGGACTAAACTGTACAAGTACTTGTAGACACTGTAAGATCTAGAGTGCTCCCACTGTTGGAGCCTTTCTATCGACTGCTGTGGGGTCCTTAGCCATCTCTGTAGCCCTCTGTCATAGATATGGGTAAACGAAGAGGCAAGAGAAGTTCGTCAGAGTCTTTTAGAGGTATTGTGGACTTCTCAGAACGAAGGCCACTGCTCTGAAACGGTCCTAGAACTAAGTACAAGTATACAACTCATGTAGAGCACACTTCCCGTAGAATCAACTCGATCTTCAAAATACACGAAGGAGGCATCTGGCTCCAGTGTGGACTGAAACGAAACATTAATTCTTGCGCATAGACACATTTCAAAAACCACAGTCACTTCCTGGGAAGGTCCCCGTAACTCTAGAAACGTTCTCAAATCTCAGCATCCCCTTACCCAGAGGTATCTCTTAGTCCGTCTAGACGCCGCTCAGGAGATCACGTGACTAGAAATAGTTGAGCTCCAGAGCTGAACAAAAAATGGACCCCGCACTCTCCACAAGTCACGTGACTTCTCATTCTGACCAACAGTGGTTCTATGTGTGTCTCTAAGTGATTCCCCTTAGTACTTAACAATTAGACAATAGTCAAGAAGTGGGGTCATTGGGGGACACCTAATTCAATGTTCACAGAACGGCACAATCACGAGAGATATACCATTCGATAGAGCGTACACGGTTTGCCTACGAATATCAACTCAGAAGCACGTTATTCCGTACGGATCATGAGATATCCCCGGTTTTCTCCATTTATCCGATGAACCTAATTCTCGACCTTGATTTCTATACTAAAGGAATCAAAAATACTCGTACTATTCAACCACAACAACAAAATCACTATACACAGACGTCAAAGAAGAGTAATAAATAACGGCACTAAAAGTACATTAAATTTTTATTTTTGGGGTGGCATTTTTGATAGAGTCCTATTCAAACCGCTTAAGAGAGCTCAGCGGTAAGAATGTCGGAGTCACCGGCATCCATGATGGTGACGGCACCGACTCGGAAAAGTCGACCACAAGAGGTACCGAGCTCGTTGTTGCCGCCCTGGAAGTGGTGGACGGTGCACTTGGCGAGCATGGCGTAGTACTCAATCTCGGACTTTCGCAGAGCAGGGGTGTTGCCAGCAATGATGACGAGCTTGGCCTTACCCTGTCGGAGAGCCTTGATGGTAGACTTGTAACCGAGGGTGTACTTTCCGGACTTGATAGCAAGACCGAGCTTGGCGTTGAGGTTATCACCGGACTTCTTAGACTTGGGGGCCTATGTTAGTATTGGCAGCGAGGGGCCGAAGGTCACGAGCGGACAACAACGAGCGTGACACTGTTCATGTCGTGGGTTACACGGTTGATGTAATGACCACCACATGGCTAATGTGGTGGCCACGACTTAGATGGTGTAACGCCCACAACATTGATGGTGTAACGCCCGTCACATGTTCACTCCCGTCTCAGCTCAAGATCTTTGATCTGTTTGCTGGAAAACTTACCATCTCTGCGCTTTGTTGTAATATGCACTCCGGAAGTGTTGTGAGGAAAAAAGAGACTTGATCCTCAGAGTTTTATAAATGTATATGAGGTGCAGAGTTGGGAGCGAGTTGAAATTCCCGATTGGGAAGTCCCCAGATGTAGAGGGTAATTTGTGGTCTGAGGGGGGGACGGTTTAGAAAATGATGGAGGAGGGGAATAGAGCTGAAAATTGAGATGTAGACGTTTTGAGAGTGGTTTAATCGATTTCCAGTGTTATTTTATCCTTGCCTCCACTCTACCACATTTCCGTGGTGTCCCTATGGACGCCAAAAGACAGTCACAAATAAACTCTCTTCACGTGACTCCGAAACCAACTCACTCCCAACCATGACAACCTTTGCAAAATTAGAATACCTGTTTCTCTTGTTACAGACTACCGACAACAGGAGAATTCAAGGTGAGTTTTTGCGGAAAATCAGAGGTGGAGACACGTCGAAAGAGTGATCTGGCGGCAGTGCGACAGTTTGACAACCCACGACATGGACAGTGTGATGGACGCGACCAAGCCGATGTGATGGGCACGACCTCAGCAATGTGATGGGCACGACCTTAGCAATGTGATGGGCACGACATCGAGAGTGTGGTGGGTGTGACATCAGCAGTGTGATGGGTGCCAGCGACGAAATCAACGACGATTTGTTGCGGCTGTGCAACCTGCTCTGGACATGTTAGCGACTTGCTCTTGATGTATCTCTCGACGAGTATGCGACTTTGTTGAAACTGGCCTGTGTCGCTCTGTGTCAGTGTGTGTCACAGTCTGTCTGTGTCCAACAGGATGTTGTCCATTCGGACCTACGGCCCTCATTACCGTGCTAACCCAGATGAAAATCGAACTCGACTCCTTTTCTGGCAACAAGATCTACCCCGGCCGAGGTACCCTCTTCGTCCGAGGTGACTCCAAGATCTTCCGATTCTACTCCTCCAAGACTGCCTCTCTGTTCAAGCAGCGAAAGAACCCCCGACGAATCGCCTGGACCGTTCTTTACCGACGAAAGCACAAGAAGGGAATCACTGAGGAGGTTGCCAAGAAGCGATCCCGAAAGAACGTCAAGGCCGTCCGAGGTATCGTTGGTGCCTCTCTTGACGTGATCAAGGAGAAGCGAAACGCCCGACCCGAGGCCCGAAACGCCACCCGAGCCAAGCACGCCGAGGCTGCCAAGGAGCGAAAGGAGAAGGAGGCTGAGCGACGAAAGGCTGCCAAGGCTGCCCACGTTGCCGCCGGAGGCCCCAAGGTCTCCAAGCTCGGTGCCAAGGGAGCTGCTCCCAAGGTCCAGGCTACTTCTCGATAAGCAGCAAAAATAGTTAAAAAGGTTGTATGATTGAACGGAGACAAAAGTAGCGAGCGAGTCGTACCGAATGTTATCAGGGTGCGTAGCACGATGAGAATATGAGGTACGCACGAGCGAGTGTTACACTGTATTAAATAACGACCTATTTGTAGCAACAATGAACGACTCATTTGTAGCCATGGCGAACAACCCGTTTGATGCCATGTCCTATCTGACACTATTATTGACGTTGACCTATGGTGGTACAAGTAGCTGTGACTTGCAGTTTAGCACGTTGAGAATATGAGGTACGCACGAGAGAGTGTTTCATTGTATTGACAGCCCTCTTGTAGTTGTGTCTAACAGCTCAGCCATGATTAGCGACTGACTTGAAGCCATGTTCAGTGACCAGTCTGCCGCCATGACAGAAACCTGTACTTGTGCTCTGTAAGGTGGTCGCTGTGTCGCGAAGAGTAGCACGAGGAGAATATGACATACGCAAGGGTTACGGTGACCCTGAGTTAACGACATTTGTAGGCAGCCAGATTCTGACAATTCATTCAAGACTATGTCCCCCAGCCTACCTGTAGCCATGTCCGATGACGTCCTCCGCATGCCCAGTGATGTATCGGATGGATATGCTGTTGCATCATACTGTATCCTGCAAGTAGAGCCAGGACATGAGTTGGTTGCTGTGGATGCAAGAGTGCACCGAGCGAGGGTCGAGCTGTTACATGACACCCTGCTTGTAGACTGTCTGATTCTGATAACTTATCGTTACACTGTGATCCAATCAATGTTCGTCACATCCCATTCTATGCTCCAAACATCGAAGCTGCGAACCTGCGCGGGGAACAGTCGAGATATTACGATACTGTGCCGCAGAGTGGGAATATGGGGTAGCTACTCGTACACTTGCAGTCTGCGTCATGGCGATTAGAACAGCCTACTTGTATCTGTATGACACTGGTGGCCATGTCTTGACGCCTTCTTTTCAAACAAATCAGAACAAATCGCGAGGTGTCAGAGATCGATCGAACGGGTGGGGCGAAGCTGAAATAGCAGTTCTGAAGTCGATAGCCCTACTCGTACTCGTTCTCTACACATTGGTGGCAAAAAAAGTAGTTTTCCTCGCTAAGACGCAGGCGCTTCGCACCTGCAGAAAAAGGATTGCAGCACCCAGGATTCTCGTATGGTCTCCCACTACAATACTAACTAGGCTCTCTAGTGCTTGACTATGGCTGATCGGACGGGAAGCCGTATTTTCACCAGGATATGGCCGCAACCGTTAATAAATGAAGTGATTTAGTCCTACATATAGGGCCAAATATGTCACGTGAGCCAACTTTTTAGAGGCGCTTTTCATCATGAGAGAGAAGACTCAGACAATGTGAAAGGGGTTGAATCTACTAAACCAGCGACGCTGAATCCACTGGTACTATGTACTTGGCTCTGGAATTACTGAAACATGGTGTTCTGGCACCCGTGTCTGAGAGATGTACACAGTGATACTTAGTAGAGCGAAAGTGGTCAGAAATGGATGGTTTCTAAACAGTACAGACTCGACAAAAGTGTCATTCACTCGGGAAACTTTCAGCTCTATCCTAGCCGAATTACAGATTCTGTAGAGTAGTCATGTTCTCTACCTATGGGAGACACTGGATGAGACGTAATGGGACATAATGCCACAGAAAAACATCAAGCCACTGTACCATACTGACCGCCCAGTTCCAAGGGTCAATCCTAACAGCTTTTCGTACGTATCTGACCCTTACCTAGCGACATCTACACCCTTCGCCAATTCCTCAAGGCCGGGTAACCCCTATGACGAATCTGAATATGCTTAGGTCAGCACCATCACTCATCTCAGAAACAAAAGAGACATACCGGCCAACTCGCTGGGATCTGCAATATCTCCTAGACTACTTTTTGTAGCGAAATATCCGGCTGTTCAGAAAAGTCCAGAATCGGCCATTTCGCCTGGCCCCTACCCAGGTAGATTGGCCGTTTCAGACCTGCTGACTAATGACATATTTTTCTGAAAGTGATCGTAGCACCACAAAAGTTGTACCAAATGAAACTTCAGAGTGCGGTGATTGTAATGGTACCATTTCTTTTGCTACCCGTTACCTCTAACATGTTTCTATCCTCTTACAAAGTTTTGATAGCATGGGTCACCCTCCGAGTTTTGGAGTTTTGGGACTTTTCTCAGAATTGAACAGGTTGACCCAAAAAAAAAAAAACCTGGCTGTCAATCTGTGACCCAGTAATAAGGATGACGTCATCGTGCATGGTTTGAGGAAATGGAGTCCTAACTCGGCCAATATATATTCCACAGAGATGTGAACTGGATCATTCGATTCAGCGTCTTCTGATGATATTAATGGTACAGATAACTCCTCTTTTCGGTGTCACGTCTCTATAATGGCTCTATCATCGGCTTTCTGAGACGGAGTTTCAACTATACTTGTAGGCACAATAGCCTGTGTTTGCTACAAGTACTCCGTACAAGTATTGGGCTTACAACCTGTGTGCTACTTGTATGGTGATGTTACAAAAGCACTTGCAAAGGATCAACTGCCTGCTTTGACCATGTCTCCTGAGTCTCGTCTCTTACAAGTACAAGTACAAGTACACTTCGATCATCTACTTGTGCTACATATAGCCAAGGGGCTCATAGACTACAAGCTCGTCTTTGCCGACTCAATCCCAGTGTTTGTTCGACCCTATAGAGGACCTGGATTCACAAAGACAGCGGCACAGTGTCCAGTTCAGTCAGACATTGACAGTGTGCTCATTATTGGCCTTTGAGCAGGTCTCATTGGAATAAGCCCTAACACAAACAGTAACAAACAGGTGGCTGATAAGTACGATACTGCAAACACAGTGCAAGCTACAAGTACATGACTCTGTTACAATACAAAACCTCCATACAATACCTTACAATACAATACATTAGATAAATATCCTACCTCCTGTCCTCCAGTCCTCATCTCCTCCTCTCCTAATTATACCCCAACTGTCTAAGGAACGACGCTAGCATCTTCAACTCAAACCACCGAGCGCACCGATCGTAAATGGTGAGCTCCTTGTGGACATCCTCAGCTGACATGATGGTCACCCAAGAACCCGAACAAGGACAGAACTCGGTCAGTTCAAACTCCTTGACTCGTCGACACTTGTCGCATCGGAAATCCTGAGTCTCGTACTCGAGAATCATTCGCTGCAACTGTCCCACCAATCGCTGCTCCACAATGACCATATCATACAGTGAGTTACAAAGAGGACATCGGAAGCCAGACTTGGTACAGCACGAGTCCTTGCACAGATCCAGATCACAGGGGTTCTTGCACTTGAGACACATCATGTTGGTCAACTTGAGCGACATGGACGGGTCTCTGAAAGTACCCTCCTCACTGAACTCGTTGATGTCAAAGATGTTGAGCAAGTCTCGCAACAGCACCTGGACCTCAAAGTTGGCTCTGGAGTTGATGCCATAAATGTGGCACACGTACTTGGCAAACTCGACCACGGGGTTGGTCTCAGGCTGAATCAGAGAGCCAGGAAGAACAGGGAACTTGAAGGCGTCAATGGAGTCACCAGAAGAGAGAACATCCGACAACTTTTGAGCAAGCAGCTTGACTCGTCGAACCAGTTTGGGATGCAGGTAAGCAACCACACCCTTGCCAAAGAACTTGTCGTTCAGAAGAGCAGCATCATCCTTGTCTCCATCAGTCAACATGGGAGTGTCTGTAGGCATGCTGTCAACGCCAACAGTCCTGTTCTCAGGGTACTTTCGGAGCCGCAACAAATGAATGTACTCCTGGACCCATTTAGAGAACTCTTGCTGTAGAGTCTCTGGCAGAAAATTGGCAATATGCCAATGCATCAGAAGACTCTCACTCTGCTTGGAAGGATCAACAATCACGTCAGAAGAGTAACCTCCATAGTTCCACTTGTCCATCCACAGAAACGTGTCCCAGTATCGAGTGATGTCCACAGACACGTACTTGAGAATGGGATGGGTTCGGATCTGCCGCACAATGTAGTTGGAATACGAGTACACCAGCTGAAGCTCCGTCTTCTCCGTTTGCAACACCAGCTTGTGCTGATCAGCATACACCAGCTGAGCCTGGTGCTTTCGACACTCCTGAGCCAAGTAAAGGAAAGTCTTCTTGGTCAGGTTCTGAGTGTGGTACAACAGCTGAGGCGAGAAGAGACGCGACTCAGGAGCATATACCCACACAGTAAAGTTGTCGAGCAGATCCTGGGGAGGCCGTTTCTTGTCTCCGTGCTCCCACCACTCCTTGACCACCATTTTGAGCGTTCTGAGCGCATGGGGGTTGAAGGCGTTGGATAAGAGTTCATTGTGGACATCTCCTTCAGTGTCCTGAATCACCGCACTCTGCAACAGAGCGTTGAGCACCAGATGTTCGATTTTGATCTCAAAACAGATGTTGGTGTACAATCCGGGATTGTTGGCAACGGGGACCTCGGCTTGATCAGTGAGAGCTCCACCGGTCGAAAGAGCAGCAGACCACCACAAAACAACACTGTTCTGGATCAGTCGACGGGCGTAAGACACGTCAATCACGTCCCGAGTGTCCTGCACGTGACACAGAGGCATCTTGACGTACCGAGCCATCTCCACAAGGTAGGAGATGTTGGCTCCATGGGACAGGAACGAGGCAATGAGCCGTCGAACCAAATCTCGCTGCCATCCAACTGCGGCTGTAGAAGGAGGAATGGGTCTCAGACGCACACAGGGGATTCGGGCCAAAGCAGCCACCTTCTCACTGACGTTTCTATCAGGAGAATGGAGTGTAAACACCAATTGGCCGTTTCGAGAGCCTGCAAGCGAATCACAGGCCTTGGACACCTTCTGCAGCATTCGTCGATGGTTGGAGAAGTACTCAACCTCATACTGCATGGTTTCAGGGAAGTTGAAAACGGTGCAATCGTCCATATTCTGCTTGTACCGTTCTCCACGACGCAAACGAGCATACTCCTTGGAAATGTCGGGCAGTTTCTCACTGGAAGAAGACTGATGGACAAACACCAGAGCAGCTGAGTCATCCCAGGTAGGAGTGATGACAAAAATCTCCACGGCAGAAGAGACCACGTGGACGACATGGGCGTACGAAAGACCGGAATGTCGCAAGTAGGACCGTGAGTCACCTGACTTGAACCACTTGGACTCGAATCCATGAGTGAAACCCTTGGAGAGGATACCAGGGGTAGAGGCGTCCAAATGGAAGGTGGAACCAAGTTCAATAAGAGCACGTGATTCAGGAGACACGTCTGACTCGTAGATTTTGGTCACGTGAGGATCTTTCAATGGAGACTCCGGATTGGTCATCTCTGTCTGGTACATGTCTTCTGACATGACAGCTCGATACAAGTACTTTGGCTGCTCCTCCTCGGCCACAGCCATGGCGTTTGTCACGTCAGTAAACTTGTCCCATTCCAGAGGCTCACTGGATCCCACATACACCTTTCGGGGCACGTTGATCTGCACTCTCTGCATCTTGTCTCCAATGATAACAGAGGCTTCCACCTGGCCAGGTTTTTCGGCAGCGTGGATGGAAACCAGATGCCAGGCGTCCTGAGCAAGATGGGCGTTCTTGGACACCCATGAAGAGGCGATACCGTTATCAGACTCACCGAAAAGATGTGTTCGACGGTCTCGCTGAGTCTTCTGGTGCTTCCATTTGATCTTGGCGTACTTGATGTAAGCAGCGTAATCGACAAATGGGTCAGGAGCCTTGTGGGGAAGAGAAGGAGTGGACTTATCTGTCTCTTCGACGTTGGTTCGAACTCGTTTGGAAACCACAACTCTGGCGGGGACTCCAGGAGGTCTAGAAGGAGAAGGAGTAGTACCGATACTCTCAATATCACCGACCTGGATCTCCATCACCTGGTCGTCTTCCTCGCTCAAGATGGGCTCAGGAGTAGGAAGCTTGCCCTTGACAAAGTACGAGCCCAGAGTCGTCTGTTTGATGGGGTTGTCTCTGGCCTTGATGATGTCAGAAGCCCATTCAGGAGGATCACAACCTCGAACGGGGTTCTTGAGACCCAGCAGAATGGCAGGAATCACAACAAGCTTGTTGATGGTGGTAGCAAGACGTTCTCGGTAGTACATCCAGTCAATGACGTCTCTGGGATCAGTGGACTCCCATCGGGGACCCATCCATCGTTTCAGGAATCGCACTTTTTCATCCAGAGACTCGGTTTCAAACACAAGAGTGGGAATGGCTCGATCGGCAGTGGAAGAGTCCTCATCTGAGCCCTTCTTGGCCTCAGCAACAGGCATGGAGTTCTTGGTTCGAACGGCAATGACGTACTTGGTCGACAACTTGCCTCCAGTGAGAATGGAGTCGCCCATAATCTCTGCCAGACGTCGAGCAGTTGTCAGAGCAGTACTCTTTTGCTTGCCGTACTCATGTACAGGTTTAGACATGGACTTGTTTTCACAAACCAGATCAATGAGCTCTTCATCAGACAGGTTCTTGCCGCGAGAATCGATCACTGCAAGCCAAGCTTCGGCCACTCGAGCCTGAGCAGCATAACACTCAACCAGATTGGTGCCCTCCAAAAAGGTGTCCCACAGCTGAGACTGGAACTTTTTGATCAGAGAAAGCTCTCCTCGTCGCTTGACTTCGAAGCCCTTGAGCTCGACAATCTTGTTACGATCGTCAAACACCACATATCGCTTTTTGAGACCCTTACCCTTGTCGGTGGACGTGGGCATCATCATACACTTGTAGGGTCCATCCAGCTCGAAGAAAATGGAGTTTTCCGAATGAGTGTCGTACTTGCCAGTCTCAGGGTTCAGTTTCTGGTACTGATGGTTGGTAAAGTCTCGATGAACAAGATAGTTCATGATAGAACAGGGATACTCCAACTCATAAGAAGAACCGTCCTTGAACTTGCACTTGAACTTTTCAGGGAAAGTTTTGGGCAACATACACCAAATACCGTCCGTGTCCAGCTCCAGAGGGATACCCAGACCTTCCATTGTCTGTCGAGCAATCTTGATAATCTTGGCACCAGTGTAACACGTGACTCCCGCCATCTCCATGGAGTACCAACGAGAACCCTTTCGCATGACATAGCCGTAAAAGGAGTTGAGAATGACCTTGTGAGCAAGCTGCATGGAGTCGTTGGTGATAGCCATCTTTTTGGCCTCTTCTCGAGATGCAGGATCTGAAGCAGAAGCAGCCTCCTTGTTCCATTTCTTGGCCTTGGTCTTGTAGTCGATTCGACGCTGCTTGAACTCCTGCACCACATCGACGTAGAAGGGGTTCTCTCGCTGGCAAACAATGGTCTTTTGCACAGTAGTTTCCGAGTCTGTCTTTCGAGCCTTTGTTTTGAGAGAAAAGGCAGCTACTCGTTCCTTGAGCTTGTTGGCCTGCTCTTGACCAGAAAGACCGGCCCAGCCCTTTCGTTTCTGGAACTTTTCACGCTCAGTCATTCCTTCATCGTAGGAGATTTCCACAGAAGTGCCGTTTCCAAACCGACCTCCGGAATACTCCTCAACAAGACCCTGTTTCAAGTTGTTGACATCTCCCTTGGAAACAGGGTAGTAATCCACTCGTCGAGCCCACTCCAGTTCACGTGCACACGTCTTATCAGGACGGTTGTAATCACAAACAGCACAGTCCTTCTCATCCACCATGGAATCAGGCTGAAGACGGTTGGTGGTCATAATGTTGGGATACATGGACGCCACATCCACGTGGTAAATGAGCGGGTAATCGGACCGCTTGGGGTTGTTCTTGAGCTCCTGAAGCTGCTCAATGATCTGGTCTCGGACTTCATCGAGGTTTTCGAAATCAGCAGACTTCTTGCCAGCCTCAACAGTGACACAAAACTCGAGAGTCTCGTCCAGATTGACCAACAACTCGTCGATACTGTTGGTGTCAATGTCGAAATCAACCTTGATGTCGCTTCGAAACACTCCAGCAGCAAGAGACTCCACGTGACCTCCAGTGTACGTCTCATTATCGACCAGATGACCCTTGTAATGTCGCTCCAAGGCAGGTTTGTGCTTGTCGGGCAGAATAATACGTCCCTCATAAGCCTTGACCATGAGCAACATTTCACAAAGAGTACCTGTTCCCTTTCTGAGCACGGCATCGGGATTGAGAGGAATGATGCAACAAAGAGAAAAGATGAAGGGATGCACATACTTCATGTAAAGGTAATATGTGGCCACAGCATCGGAAACAGAGTACTCGGCCAGAATCTGAGGATGATCACGAGCATAAGGAGTCATCTTTTCAGGATCCAGTTCCTTGGGATCGTAACTCAGCTTCACCTTGGTAACAGCCTTGAGACCCTGAGAGCCCTGAGGAAGATAAGAGTCACGTTTGACCCAGTTGAGACAGTCCATGTGTACGCAGTAAGAACACTCATATCGCTCCTCATCTGCCTTTCTCCAACCAATCTCGTCGTAGAGATTCATGCCATGGAAGGCCGTTCTCTTGTCGATGAAGGGGAAATCGAAAAAGTCTCCGTTGTATGACGTCATCACCGTGGGACACACGTCTCGAATGTGTTCAAACCACTTTTCCAAAACGGCCTTTTCGTTGGGCTCGTTGAAAATGGTGAAGTTTCCGGGGAACTCGGGTTTGGGAGTGTACTCAAAGTCCTCAATGTCTTCACTCACCATTTCTCGGTTGGTGATGAGAAAACCCTCGCCGTCAATCATGTACGAAATCATCATGATTCTATCCACGGCCGAATCGGGAAAACGTAGGGGCGCCTTTTCCGTCTCAATATCATAAGCCATGACAACCGGATCCGCTCGGTACTCTCGCTCCACCATATGTTTGAGCACCGCCGTGTCGTTCTCCTTGGTCACCTCGTACCAGTTACCCACTCGAATGTCCAGATCAATAGCCACTCGAGTTTCAAACGGCACATCAAACTCCTTGATTCCTGTAATGGCAGACTCCACGTCTGTGCTGGAGTCCACGTCGCTGGGTTAGTCAAAAACGGTTGTGGGTAGTGATGTCTCTGAAATCACGTTAATTGCTCTTTCTCCTCCCATACTCACCCTTCAAGCTCATAAATATTCAAATGCTGCTCTGTCTGCTGTGTCTGTCGGTCGACGATTTTGCTTAGCGAGAACCGCGTCGAGCTGAGATCCTCCGAGTTGTGAAACTCCAACTTCACTGCCTTTCTCTTTTTTCCCGTGAGGTGGTTTGTCTGGGTTAGTGTGTGGGGAAATAATTGTGTAACAGACGCCACAACGGCCTGAAGGGATCAACTAGACGTTCACCAGATAGTCAACTCCAGTATGCCAAATCAGCCTCTAAGTAGTGACTAATGATACTTGTGGGGGAAGTACGATCTTTCACTGTGCCCAACTCTCCCATACTCACCAAATTGAGATCCTCCTTAGTGACAATCTCTGTGCTTGCGAGAACCCGCTCAAACATCTTGTCCATGAGATCTTTGACGGCACTCTCGGTGTGTGGTTTGCAAATGACAAAGAAATAGGGCCGGAAAACAACCGTGGACTTGAAGTTGCCACCTTCCTCGTCGTAAAAGTAATAGTCCACAGCCGCAAGACCCCGCTCGGCCGTTTCCGACTGTATCAGAGTCTCGTGCATGTTGACAAGCCAGCCTACTCGCTTCTCGTCGCCTGTGTGACGAGTAAAGCCCATTCTATCGTCAATGGCGTCTCGACGTTCAACAGCGGCAAACTTCTGCCCCAGCTGCTCGATTCGCTCCAGCCTTCGACGCTCAAACTCGTCGCTGCGCTGTTTCACCACATGGGTGTTATTGCCGTTGAAAGGTCGGCCCATGGGTGCTGTGTTGTTGTGTGGGTGGTGTGGTGTGTTTAACGTCTGTTTGTGTTGGTGGAGATGGAGACGCGTAAAAATATAGGTGTAGCTGCACACTCAACTTTATTCAAACCAAGGGGTGAGTAGTTGTACAGTGTGGCAGAAGAGGTATTGTGGGTTGTTTAAGATGAAAAGAAGACCAAAATGGGGGTATTTGAGCCCGGAATAATTGACCTGTGGCCTGAAACCATCGAAAAACCTCCTCCTACACCCAAATCAAACGACTGTACAAGTGCTCAATTAACGCCCAACCGGAAAGTGTAATAGAGCAGACATTTTCTGCACGTCTAAATATCGTTCTTTTCGGAGGTGTTTCAGAGCTAAGAGAAGCAGCACGATGGAAAGCCAGCCATGGAAACTCGTAACGTGATCTCGCTTTCCTCTTGAATCACTCCTGTCCTACGTTTCATCACACAACCTCCTCTAAGACACGTTTTATCCACTCCAAATAAGGTTTCGCGTTGCGTCGTCCCGATTGGGAATAGTAATAGCACGAAAGAGCAATACTGGATGAAGGGGAAGTGGGACGGAAAAACGGGACGCGAATTTGGGTTCAGAAGGTTGAGTTTGGTGGGATAGAGGGAAGAAATGGTTAGTGGCTCATTTGACTCCTAACCTGTAGCGTGCTCAAATGGAGTTAGTAGCTGAAACTTTCCTACTTGTAGTAGTGGCCAGAAGACTTGACAACTGTCATGAAGTCTCCCTCATGTTAAAAGCTGTACTCAGAAGCTCGCAAGAGTGACGTCATTGTGCCTGTTTAGTTTGCCTGTCATTTGTTTTTCTACACACGTTGGTACAAGCAGCTAATCGTGAGGATGTATTGCTTTATACGCTAATTGGTGAGACGGGTATTGGTCTTGAAGATAGCAGGTGTTTGGAAGCCTCTAGGGTCGTAAGTTACTATTGTGACGTGCGATAAAAAACATACCATTCAACTCAGAATCCTCTGCTGATTCCAATGGTACCATAATATTCACCCTGTTCAATACAAATGTCTTGAGATATACACGTTCTTCGTTTCCAGTGTAAACACACTGGAAGCCCACTCGAGCACACCACTAACAACACAGTAATTAGCCCTCTTTCAAAGCTCCTGCCTGTTATCTGTAAAGTTAGGTCTAGCATTCATCTCATTAGTTGCAGAGTATTAATTTGTCATATCGACCTAGTCTTGGCCCTCTCTGCTCAGTATGGCAATCACAACATGAAACACTTGTCTCTACACTCGTTATACTCGTGCTGCGCCGAGGGAAGGACTGGGTGCAGTTTGACTGCAGGTGTTCAAGTCTCTGAGGTGTAGCCGTTCGATGCTGTAAGGACGGTGAAGTGTCATGTACTTGTACTGTACGTACTTGACGAATACTCCCCGTTCAACCATCTCATACACGTGACTACGCAACTACCCAGGATCACAGTGCTAATTACTCATAATTTCAACCCGTCGATCTAAACCCAAAGAATCGTTATAACACCTGGCAGCATCTCAACCCTATCCACGCATCACGCGTATGTACGAGTACGATACTTGTACTTAGATATCGCATAATCACATCTCGACCCACACAACACACAAACCTCTGACGATGGACAAAAACATCGAAATGATGCACCGGAAACGGGCAAAGGACGTGGATCAGGGTCTGCCTGTCTCTTCGTCCAATTGGGCCGAAGTGGCTACCGACGAGATTGGTGAAGTCGCAGCTCAAAACTACACCTCCACAACACACGATCGAAAGACTCTATCCTTCTCACAGCTGGCACCCAAGGATCGACAACGGTTTCTCGTTCTTGTCCTGCTCTATCTACTCCAAGGTATCCCTCTCGGCCTCGCTATGGGCAGTGTCCCCTATCTGCTGAAGGAACATCTATCCTACGGAGAAATCGGAATCTTCTCTCTGGCATCCTACCCTTACTCGCTAAAGCTGCTGTGGAGTCCAATTGTCGATGCATGCTACAACAAGTCGTTTGGCCGACGAAAGTCGTGGATCGTGCCAATCCAGGCCGTGTCTGGACTCGTGTTGATCTGGCTGGGAACGTTCATTGAAAAACTCATCATGGGAGATCCCAATGCCCCAGGAGGCCAGCCTGTCGAGAGGAACCTGTTCAGAATCACAATGTTCTTCCTCTTGTTGGTGTTTCTCTGTGCTACCCAGGATATCGCTGTTGACGGGTGGGCCTTGACCCTGTTGTCCAAGGAGGCTTTGTCCTATGCCTCTACTGCCCAAACTATCGGTCTCAATACCGGCTACTTCACTTCATTCACCGTCTTCTTGGCCTTCAACGGTCCCGATCTGGCAAACAAGTACTGGCGATCTGTGCCCTCGGCCGATCCTCCAATCTCTTTGTCAGGATACCTCACTCTCTGGGGTCTCATCTATCTGGCCGTTACTGTCTGTGTTGCTCTCTTCCAGCCAGAGGATCGAGAAAAGCATGACGACGACTCTCTCGTCACAATCTACCGAACCATGGTGAAGGTGCTCAAGCTGCCCAACATTCAGATCTTCATCATTGTCCACTTTCTGTCCAAGATTGGTTTCCAGGCCAACGAAGCAGTTACTAACCTGAAACTGCTCGAAAAGGGATTCTCCAAGGGTGAACTTGCTCTGACTGTTCTCATCGACTTCCCCTTTCAAATCATCTTTGGCTACTACGGTGGTAAATGGTCTACAGGTAAGGAGCCCCTCAAACCATGGATGATGGCGTTTGTGGGACGTCTGGGATGTGGAGTACTGGCCATGCTCGTGGTCTACATGTTCCCTACCGAACGAGCCAAGTCCGGAGAGGGTATTGGATTCAGCTACTTCATGCTGGTCATCATCATGCATGTGGTCAACTCCTTCCTCAGCACCATCCAGTTCATCTCCATCACGGCCTTCCATACCCAGATTGCCGATCCTGTCATTGGAGGCACCTACATGACCACTCTCAACACAATCTCCAACCTTGGCGGTCTGTGGCCCAAGATCATTGTTCTCAAGGCCGTGGATTGGTTCACTGCTGCCACATGTACCCCCAAGGCCGGTAAGAGCTTTGCTGCCTTCTCCTGTGTGGCCAAGGAGGCCAAAAACATGTGTGAGCAGAGTGGAGGTGTCTGTGCCATCCAGACCGATGGATACTACATCACTTCAATGTTGTGTATCACCATTGGAGCCACTCTGTTCTTTGGGTGGATTTACAAGAAAATGCGATACCTCGAGTCGCTCCCGATTTCGAGCTGGAGAGTCTGAGAGGCTGTATATAGATAGACGAATAAACTACAAGGTACTAAAAGTGGGTCAATTGCGTTAATCATAATTCTCTACATACGCTCCTATCTGTGCAATAATTACTGTATGTACCTACATGTTGTAGCTGGTGGGGGCGCTCTACTCCTCAATGTAGAGGGCGTCCTTGGCAGCCTTGACAACAATCTCGGGGGTGGGGAAGGCGAAGTTCTCAAGCTCCACGGCGTAAGGAGTGGGGACCTCGGCTCCGGTAACTCGCTGGATGGGGGCATCAAGGTAGTCCCAGGCCCAAGAGTCGTTGACGACTCCACAGAGCTCGGAGCCCATGCCAAAGGCGGGGAAACCGGCCTCGACGGAAACCAGTCGGTTAGTCTTCTTGATGGAGTTGAAAATGGTCTCGGTGTCGAGAGGCTTGACGGTTCGCAGGTTAATGACCTCGGCATCAACGTTGTGGTGCTTCTTGAGCAGGTCGGCGGCCTTGAGAGCGGTCTCGACGTTTCGGGAGTGGCCCACAAGAGTGATATCCTTACCCTCTCGCTCAATCTTGGCCTTACCAAGAGGCAGAACAAAGTCGGGAGACATGGCCTCCTCGGACATGGGGAAGGACTCTCCGTACATGATCTCGTTCTCGAGGAACACGGTCACGTTGGGGTCTCGGATAGAGGCCTTGAGAAGACCCTTGGCGTCCTCGGCGCTGTAAGGAGAAACAACCTTGAGACCGGGGATCTGACCGTACCATCCGGTGAAATCCTGGGAGTGCTGGGCTCCGACACCGGCGGCGGCTCCGTTGGGGCCTCGGAAGGTGACGTTGCACTGCTGAGTTCCTCCGGACATGTAGTAGGTCTTGGCGCCGGAGTTGATGATCTGATCAATGGCCTGCATGGCGAAGTTCCAGGTCATGAACTCACAGACGGGGGTGAGACCGGCAAGAGCAGCACCGACACAAACACCGGCGAAACCCATCTCGGTGATGGGGGTGTCGACAACTCGCTTCTCGCCGAACTTGTCGAGCAGGCCCTTGGTGACCTTGTAGGCACCGTTGTACTGGCCGACCTCCTCACCCATGATGAAGACGTTATCGTTTCGGTCCATCTCCTCCCGCAGTGCGGTGTTGAGGGCGTCTCTGACAGTCATCTGGGTTAGTATGTTGATGGTGGTATGCCATTGTCGATGTAACGTAGAGCGTGGTGGGGGCAATGGCGCGAGCGATAAGGCACGGTCACAGGCCACGGAGGTAGTGTAATGGGAATGTGCAGTGTCGTTTCTTCACCGGTCCATTGCTGCATCATTCACCCACCAATTGAACACTCTGTGACTTCACGATGTACATTTGCGGCTTGAGGCTGAGAAGTCGACATCACAACAGTTGTGTAAGGGGGAACATTCGACGATATGTAGATTGTAGGTGGCAAACAAACGACGGACGGATTGATTCTCTCCTGTATTACCAAACCCCACCTTCATCAAGTCCACTCCCCCTTCCAGCTCTTAAGTCCGAAAAGCACCTAACGCTGTTTGCTGTTGAAGATCTCCAAACTCATCACATAACACAACGCTGGACTTGCCCCATATGGCCGATCCATCAACGGCCCGCAAATGTTCGACTCTCCCGCGTCCCATCACATCGCTCATGTCGCGAAAAAACAATACTCACGTTAGTGGCACCGCCTTCGGTGGAGGCAGCTCGGGTCTGGCCCATCATTCGGATGGCAGCCTGCTGGCCAGCAGTGGGCAGCAGAATCTGCTTGGTGGCGGGCTTAAGAACAGAGGTCTTGGCGGTGGCGGCCAGACGGTTCAATTGCTTGATGGCAGACATGTTTGTGTGGCGTGTTTGCTGTGGGACCGAAAAAAGATCTCAAGATATCGCTTGTCGATGAAGAGGTCTTGTAGTGAGAGATTTAGCTCGGAGGGGCGGTTGAGAGTTATTTCCCAACAGAATAGAGCCTAACACTGCTGGCGGGTCACATAACCCGGAAAAACTTTTCGAGCTAATTTTCCGAGCCCTCAGCAGCACGCTTCAAAGACGTGGGGTGGGTCGGCCCAAGGTTGTTGCTGCTCAATTCGCCACCTGCGACCGTTGGCCGTGTTTCCCCAGCGGTTTATTCTTCAAATCGGGCCCTAATACTCCGATATTACTGCGTTCTAACGACACGTCCACCCGGACTAATTTAGGTTGGTCCCCCACGTCACCCAGAGGGCTAAAGAGGAGAGAGCCTACTGCTGTGAACACGACCGTGGGTGGCTATTGGCGGTGGAAAAGATGGGGGGTAACGATGGGTCAAAACGCGGTACAGAGAGGTAGTGTGTGGAATTGGAGTATCCATACTGGGAAGTATTCGGTCACGTGACAACACCAATTCCAGTCTGTGCATCTCTAAAGGATCTACTCTTCTCACCTCCAGTCTCGGAATAATCTTGATGCAAATCCCCAGCTATACGGGGGGCATGGACTGGAGGGATGTCCACCAAGTGTACATGTCCACATACATACAGAGCAGTATGTACATGGTGCATTATAGCAGTAATTATGTACACATTTGGTGGGAGGGGAGCGAGACGGAGAAAGAGGCAAAGAGAGGAAAGGACGAAAACACCCAATCGAACACAGTGTGCGGTTTTGACGTGCATGCATACACACAGGAGGCATTGTTTGGAGAGTCCGAAGAGATAGAATAGGGATCTCCGTGTCGGATAAGTTTACTTGTGCTTGGTTCCGGTGCGGACTGAAGTGCGATACAGAAACTTGCTGTGAGCGGTGTGCTGTGATACTCAAGTACGAGTGTTGCTTGACACGATTATGAACAATCGTCATAGTAACCCTTATCCATATATCTACAAGTATGTCTATATATCATTGGCTGACATGTCAGTTGTCCACATTTCTCTTTCTCAGTGTACCACTTCCACATTGACTCAACTCCACATTGACTCAACACGACTGTTATAATATTAGCCCCATCTTCGGCTGAGTGAAACTTGTCATGTCAGACTGCAGTTGGGAATGTTGAGCTTTAGTCAAGTGCAATTACAACAGTTGGGCTCGCTTTTTGCTACGGGGAGTTCGCTCGAATCTATGCTAATACTTTCGTTATAGGGCTACTGCCTGACAGATAGACAGTAGAAGTGTTTTTGAGTGTGGGGGATTGTTGGAGCTCCAACTTGACACTCCAATGATTGTGTTATGAGCAAGCAAGTGCCTCAAATAGGCATCTGACCCACTCGCTTGTAGCCAAAGAGCTCGCAGATCTTGATCCACAGGTTTCGGAGAGGATCCACGACGATCTTGGCCAGAGAGGCACCTCGTCGCTTGTGGTCGCTTCCCTGGACTTCGTTGGTGCTGGGCAGAACATAGTCTGAAGCACTCAGAGAAATGAAGAGTGAGAAGGGCACGAGCCAGATGCAAATGACAAAGAAGGAGGCGACCTGTGCAAAGGGCAATCGGGTCTCTCCCTCGTAGTCCAGGTTGTGGTATCGAATAGACGCCGGGGGAAGGTTGGGGTCCGAGAAGTGAGAGAACCAGAGAAAGTGGTTGATGAGAACCAGCACGGCACTTCCAATGAAAGTGGGCGAGGTCAGCTCAATCATGGGGAACCGCTTCAGGTTCTGCAGATAGACCATCTGGGAGCCCACAGACAGGACAGACAGCCAGAAGGGGAAGCCATCGACGAGCCAGAGCAGCACATCGACTGTGATGATGAAGTAGATGAGTCGATAGAGAGACTTTCGGGCGATTGAGGTGTGTTCCTCAACCAGCTCGGAAAGATAGTAGAGACCGGAAGCTGTGTTAGTGTGTGGTTGACGCGTCTCAAGTGATCAAACAAGGAGTTGATGTTTCCATGAGTATGTACTTAACATTGGAGACAACAGGCTTGAAGTGAAGGCAGAGAGGTCAAGTGACAACAATTGAAGAGCTAGACCCGTGCTCTTCAAATCCATACCCCATCTCACTCTTCAAACACCCCAGGGGCAACCTTCACGTTGCACCTCTAGCACAGCCTTGCCAACATCTGTCATATGATTCCACCAGTCCTTTCAGACCAAACCAGATCGCTCCAAATTCACTCACCAATGGCTCCGGTCAGAAACAGAAAGCCAAACAAGGATCCGACCCACGAAAGCAGCAATAAAATCATCGTGTCGTACTTATCGTCGCGCGTTATACTGGTTTCGCGATGAAAGGTGTAACGCCCGATCTGGCCATATCCCTAATCCCTGCCTTGCCTGCTATTCCTCCCAAAAGCTCCCTGTTCAACTTTACCTGCTGTCGTTTGCCAGTATGATATGTTCGCAGCAAAGTTTCTCTGGGCGTACATCGTGGTCCCACCAGTTCATCATACATGCATATACAGATCAAGATATCGCAACAGTCAATCTAGAACCGTCTGATCCGACACACACAAAAAAGACATGAGGTGAGTACTCACACAAACAGACACAGACACTGTCAGTGCCAGAACCCCCGACTAACACAGTTTTGCATTTGGAAGCAGTGGAACGTCTTTCAACTCCGGTGTCTCCTTTAGTTACATTACTGGAGTCCCTGATACCAAGGATGTCACGCCTCCAGCACGAACAGTGCTGTTCAAAAACCTGCTGAAGCGAGATGCAAGCACCCGAGAAAAGGCCATCTCCGAACTCCTGACCCAGCTGCAGGCCAAAAACCCCGACACCCTCGACAAGACCACATACTACGCCTGGGTCCAGCTCTACGCCAAACTAGCTATCGATATTAGCCGAGTGGTGCGAGATAAGGCACACAGATGCCAGGGATACATTTGCAGCATTCTGGGACCGCAGAGCGTGCCTCATTTGGGCGACGCTATCTGTCCCTGGCTCCTGGGAACTGTCGACTCTGATAGACAGGTTGCTATGGCAGCCATGCAGTCTCTTGACATTGCATTCCCGGACCCTGAAAAGAAGGGCAAGTTCCTCAAGACTTTTCGAAAGAGCTGTGTTACCACTCTGGTGGAAGCTCTGCGAACAGAGACCAAGGATTCGCTTTCTGACGACCGATTCGTCACCAAGGAGGAGGCAGAGGCCAAGTTCAACCGGTTCCGATCTTCAGGAATCGCTCTGCTAGGAAACCTGCTGCCCTTCAAGCAGGCTGAGCTGGACGAGGGATGCGAGGACATTTTGCATGATGATAAACTCTGGAACTCAGTCACCTCAGATGACTCGTCTTTGGCCCAGGCTGTCATCACTCTGGCCTCTAAGATGATCACTGACGACTCCCTACACCAGACTTTCTCCAACACTATTCTCAGAAAGGGTCTTGGATCCGTCAACCCTGGCTGCATCTCTACTTACACCAAACTCATCACAAAACTGACCGTGGCCAATCCAGAGATTTGGTCCATGGCTAAGAAACCCCTTACTCCTCAGCTGAGTAAGTACCTGCGAACCTCAAAGGCCTGGAACGAGATCCCCGCTCTTATTGAGGCCGTCAACAAAACTGCTCTGGCTAGCGACATGGACAAACTGATGGCTGACTTTCTGTCAGGTGTCACTTCTGATGAATCTCCAGGTGCCTGGATCTGCTTCTTTGACACTATTGCCAAGATTTCCAACACCAGCCAACTTGGAGCTGCCTTTTCTCAGCTTGGAAAGCTCAAGGAGATTATTAGACCCAAGGGAATGTGTAATGCTACTCTGATCCCAACTGGTCAGATGTACCCTTATGTCTCTGATCTGGCTCGAACATGCCACTCTGAATTCGAGACTGCTTACAATGCAGCCATCTCTCGAACAACCGAAAAGAAGGACTTTCCCACATTCGAGAAGCTGATGCAACTTACTGCATTCCTGATGGAAGATGAGCCCCTTCGACCTATTCTTGAGCCAGGTATTGAAGCTACATTCTCCTTCCCCGTCGAGAAGGCAACAAAGGCACTGCTTTACCCCGTGAACAAGTTTCATCTTCTCACCGAGTCTCTTCAGAACAAGTTTATTGAGTTCACCATGGATCTGCCTCTCCATTTTACTGCTGATAATGTCAAGCTTCTGCTCGATTTGGCCCAAGATATGGCTCGAAAGATGTCTCCTGAAGACGTGGAGAAGTTCTTCGCCATCACAACCGATAACATTGCCAAGGAGGAAGATACTGAGACTCGACAGACTCTCCTGCATGCATTTGTTTCTTCTTACTGGCCCACCACTCTTCCTGACTCTGTGGTCACCCTTCTTGAGGGCACTCTCGACCACAGCTCGACAGCCCTTCTTCTTAAGGGCTCTTTCACGGATGATCAGAAGAAGGCCCTCTTCTCTCACTTCCAGGACGATCTCCTGAGCGACCCCTCTGCCCTTGAGGATCTGTCTGATGGTGTTCTCACACGACTATGTGATGGCTTCCTTGTCGACAACAGAAACGTGCTCTTCGAGGACGGCATGTTCGAGCCCTTCCTTGAGAAGCTTCTTGGCAAGATTGAGGAGCTCGAGTACACCAACAAGGAGTTGGCCGAGAAGCTGGCCGAGCAGTGTGTCAAGGCTGGTCTGAAGGACTACCTCCTGAACCCTGGAGCTCGTGACTTCATTTCCGATCTGTCCAAGCGTGTAGCCATTCCCTGGCTGTTTGAGGCGTGTGAGCAGTTTCTGGCCAAGCTGCAGAACCTTCTGCAGTACGACCTGTCTCCTTCTCTGACCGTCACTTCCAAGTTTGGAGGAGCTGTTCTGTTTGAGCAGTTTGTTGGTCCTGATGAACTTGCTGGAGTTAAGCCAGAGTCCAGCCTTATCGATGAGGCTCTTGGTTTGTTTGGTTTTATGTTCACTCTCGACAAGATCAAGCCTGTTGACGATACTCTCGTGGAGTATGTGACTGTTGCCAAGAAGTACACTGAGCTCAACAGTGTGACTACAGACTTTGATTTCGATCGATATGCCGCCTTTGCTTCCATGAACGCCCTCTCTGATGATCTCAAGACCAAGTTTGAGGACGGAAGCAAACTCAACGGCCCTCCTGCATTCTACTATGCTCAGATTGTTGCTGATACCATTGTTCCTTCTGGTCCTCTCAACGTGCGAAAGCTCGCTCAGGAGGAAAAGTACACCGAGGCTCTTATTGACATTGTTTCTCGATCTGAGGAAGACTTCCAGCAGACTCTCAGTTACCTGGCTTCTGAGATTCCCTCCGTTTCTGCCTCTGATATTGAGGCCAAGAGCGGTTTCAACCGACTGGTGCTCATCAATTGCATTTTTGAGTGCTCCGAGTATGAGCTGGATATCCCCCTTCAGCGACTTGGTATGATGACCAACACTCTCTTCGACTGGTGTCTGGAGGCTGAGAACGCCTTTGAGCTTGACTTCATTCCCATTCGAGCTGAGATTGCCAAACTCATCTTGCATCTTGAAGACCAGGACGTTTCTCGAGAATTGTACGAGAAGTTCCTGTCCTTCGTTATTGAGGGTCTCAACATTCTGTCCAGCTTGGACAAGGATACTGTCGAAGGCGACATTGCCGAGATTGTCGATGGTTTCAGACTTCAGCTGTTCAAGATCCTCGCCACTTATTTCAACAACAAGGAGACTAACCCTGTTCTTGCTGAGGTGTGGAAGGAAGAGATCGACAGTGTGTGGGAGGATCTTGCCGGTCACTTTTGCACCTACATCACCTCTCCTTCTCCTCTGGCTGTCAAGGTGGACCGTCTTCTTGGACGTATTGCTGTCCACGTGCCCATCAAGTACTTTGAGCTCAACAAGCTCTTTGGTGTGGTGGCCAAGTCCTCTCCTGACTGTCAGTTTGCCGCTACCAAGCTGGCTCTCAAGATGATTCCTGACCAGCAGGAGGAGCTCTCCATCAACGTCGAGCTTGCCAAGACCAAGGTTGCAAGCGAGGATGATGATGAAGATGACGACATTGACGTCACTCTCTCTCCTGAGCTACGGTCTGTGGTGGAATCTGCTGAGCATGGCTCTTCCCGGTTCCTTCTGGCTTGGATTCTTATCTTGGACCACCTCGATGCCTCTTCTTATGCCATCAAGCAGGTGTATCTGGATCAGCTCAAGTCTTCTGATGCTGTCAACGAGATGCTCACCTGTGTTTCTGAGATGATCCAGACCAACCCGTCTACCAAGAACCACACCGCCTTCCCTAAGACTCTAGACATGCCTGCTCTGGCAGCTCATCTGTACTACCGTGCTCTGGTCCATCTCGGATCTATCACCCGTCTGTGGGTTGCCGATATCAAGAAGCGATCTGTTGCTCTTGCTGTCAAGGAGACCACCAAGAAGCACTTTTCTCCTCAGCTCATTGAAGACGAGATGGAGAGAGTCGAGGAGCTTCTCAACAAGGCTTCTCTCGACGATAGCATGTCTGTGAGGTTCAACAAGCAGACACATGAGGTTCGAGCTACCTACCTTGTCGATGAACAGAAGATGGAGATCTCCATTGTCATTCCCGACGACTATCCTCTGTCTGCTGTCACCGTTGAGGGAGCCGTTCGAGTGGGTGTTCGAGAGAACAAGTGGCGAGCATGGCTGCTTGCTTCTCAGGCCATTGTTGCCAACAAAAACGGTACCATTGTGGACGCTCTGGAGCTTTTCAAGAAGAACATTTCTCTTCATTTCTCCGGCGTGACCGAGTGTGCCATCTGTTATTCTATTTTGCATCAGGACAAGTCCTTGCCTTCCAAGACATGTGGTACTTGCAAGAACAAGTTCCACAGTGACTGTCTGTACAAGTGGTTCAAGAGCAGTAACTCTTCCACCTGTCCTCTGTGTCGAAGCACCTTCAGCTTCCGAGTCGGCAAGTAGTCCATGTATATATGTATATTATTGTATGATTGGTTTTAGTGGTGTGTACGACGTACTTGTAGCATTATCCTAGTTCTTCAGTCAGCTACTCTCTTCTGAACATCACCACATTATTGGGAGGAGAAGAGAGGATACATTTCATAAGCACTCCAGATTCAGAGGTGTTACCCGGAACCTTCTTGCAGTGAATGGGTGCGGTTTTCGGCTCGTCCGGCTATCATCCATTAGTCAGCAAACATCAATCTCGGTAAACACTCCTCCAATGGCACTCCTATCAATTCGGCGTGGCTCGGTCACATATTTTTCAAGCTCCACTTTTAGTGCTTAGCCTTGGCGCAGTTCGAGGTTAGAGTTTGAGGAGGAGGTGGTGTATTCCAGGCCAGATTGTGTCTTCAAAAATGTGTTGGGAGAGTCACAGAGATTAGTGAAGTGTTTGGGAGCAACCAACGTACCCACAAATAGTCACATTTTCGTCTATGTCTCTACAGCTAGCCTCGAACGTTGAGGAACAACGAATCATCTCTACACCTTCATCGTTCCACTGCTCAAGTTATGCCCATCGAAAGCCAATTTGGCCGACCCGCGTAGTTTCTGGTCCCAATGAACCAGTGTGAATCGTATAGAATCGGAGGGCAAGCAAACTTGTATGTATGTGTACAAGGACACAGCAGTTCGAAGATTACGTAATCTACACCGCCAGAAATGTATTACATAATCCTCATCTTCCCCAACCTTTGTAGATCCAAATTAGACCCCCCCCTCGACTCTCCCCAAAATACCCCCAGCTGCACCAGCCACGCCTCATGGACGCAGCATTTTCCCTAATTTTGCACGTGGCGGAAGTTTAACGTGGCATTGACCCAAGCGGAGGCCAGCAAGGACAGCAAGAACAAGTATGGGGCTGAAAACGGCACGGAAACAGACGGACGAAACAAACGCCATACACCTGTGGCTGCCGGACAAGTCCATACTCTATGGCAAACGGCCCTGGGGCTTCTATACGCGCATGCAGTCAGTATTGCCTCTAAACTTTTGTCCCCAAAGCACAATACGTATGTACACACAACACCCCTTCTCAGTTTAGATCGATACCCTAACCTCCCGGGCTGAAAGTTTTTTATGCAGAGAATCTTGGGAAATTTTACCCTTCCCTCCTTACACACTACCAAAGACCCAAAATGATTATTTTCAAGGTGAGTATCCAGCGCAAACGACAGCCCGTCGGCGCAATTGGCCCCCGCGGCCGCCCGTTGAAGACCCACAACTAACCCCAGGACGTTATTTCCAACGATGAGATGTGCTCTGATGCCTTCGAGCCCACTGTGGTTGACAACGTTGTCTACGAGGTCGACTGTGCCATGATCCAGGTTGCTGATGGTGACGTCGATATCGGTGCTAACCCCTCTGCCGAGGACGCCGAGGATGGCGTTGACTCTGATGTCCAGACCGTCAACAACGTCGTTCACTCTTTCCGACTCCAGTCCACTGGTTTCGACAAGAAGTCTTACCTGACCTACCTCAAGGGCTACATGAAGTCCATCAAGACCTACCTTGCCGAGCACAAGCCCGAGGAGGTTGAGAACTTCGAGAAGGGAGCCCAGGCTTACGCCAAGAAGATTGTCGCCAACTTCAAGGACTTCGACTTCTACACTGGTGAGTCCATGGACCCCGATGGAATGGTCGCCCTCCTCAACTACCGAGAGGACGGTACCACTCCTTACCTTATCTTCTGGAAGCACGGTATCAAGGAGGAGAAGATCTAAGAAAATAGTAATAGAATTGATTAGTATTTGAGATACGAGCGGATGGTGGTGCTTACAGTCACTGCTAAAGAGAGTCATCAATCATTATATACGTTAGGTTAGTTGAAAGGGGGATCAGTTGGACACCTTGCACTCATCAAAGACGTTCTTGGGAACGGACTGAGTGGTCCACTTGTTGACAAAGTCGTCAAACTTGATCCAGGACAGATCGCCGAGGTTAGATCGAATGGGCTGGCCAGAGTAGAGAACTCGAATGTAGTGCTCATTTTTGAGCTTCCACAGCTCCAGAGCAATGTTGGAGCCCATTCCAGGCCATCGCAGAGTCTTGATACCCAGAGAAGCGGTCAGAGGAGCCACATCTCCATCGTGAGCAAACACGTGGTGGTACTTGATGGTGGAAGTGCCATTGACAACCTCCTGGAGCTGAGAGACGAGCTCGCCGATCAGAATGCCGGCCTTGAGCTTGACGTAGTCGGTAGCGTTCTTCTGGGTCACGTAGTGGTAGTTGTACTCCCAATCTCCAGCCTTGAACACGGTGTTGGCAGCAGTGTCATCCACGGAAGGAGGAAGAGGGTAGCCGTTACAAAGACGGGCCTGGAAGTTGTCACTGTAGTGGTCCCAGTCGCTGTTCCAGTCGCTGACGTTGGTCTTGAAGGCAGTCTTGAACTTGGTCTGCAGAGGGTTGAGAACCTGCATGTGCTTCTTGAACTCGTCGGACTTCTTCCAGGCAGCATTGTAGGCGTCTCGCTGGTCGCAAGGGAAGTTGGATCCAATTGAGTCAATCTGCTCGTCCTGCTGGTGAAGAGGCAGGGTGTCTCGGAGGTAGGGCCACAGACCTCGCAGAACTCCTCCGGCAGACTGCTGAGTAAGAGCCTTGGTGGAAGATCGAAGCCAGACAGTCTCGGGAGTAGGGTACTTGGGAAGAAGTCCCAGCAGGTCTCCGTAGACGGCCCAGAGGTCTCGGCCGTGGGTGATACCGTCGGCAAAGCCACCGGAGGTCAGCTGAGGGAACTGACAGGTGGTGTTGGGGTCATGGGTGGTAGAGAAGGGGTTGACAGACTCATCAGAGTAAGTGGAAGCGTAGACGTGCACGGGATCTCGCTGGGTGGCTCGGTTGGCAGGTCCTCCGTACAGGAAGGGCAAGAAATCCGAACACGAGTAGGCAATGTCTTCTCCCTCGGGGAATGTATGGTAAGCAGATCGCTTCTGATGTCTCTGGACATAAGTCAGGGCGACGATCTGAGCGTCCTTATCGGCAGGCAGTTCGTAGGTGTCATCTCTGGGATGAGGCATGAAGCAGTAGTTGTACTCGCCATACTGTTCAGTGTCGGGAGTACCTCCTACCGATCCAACAGGAATGGCTGAGTAGGACGAGTTGCCAGTCTGGACCACAGACTCGGGATCGACAATGTCAGGGTAAAAGGTGTCGATGGTCTTGTTGTCCCAAGCCAGGACGGCGGTGGCAAGCGAGATGAGAGCGGCGGATCGCATATTGGCGCTGTGAGGGTGTGTGGAGCTCCAATGGCGATCGTCAGCTCATTAAGTAGCTGCTGCAGTTGACCGAACGATTAGGTGATTACTTGTACGATAGTTTAACCTAAGTTTGGTCGAGACTGGGAGACAGGAAAGACGTCAGGAACCGCGTGGAAAGAGGTGTTCGGATCAAATGAAGAAGAAGGAGCTACTTCCATAAAGAGCTCCTTATTGACAGCTCAATTGAAGCTACTTCACTTCATTTCAAGTCCCAATAACCTGTGAATACCTCCATACACCCTCCACCACCGGTCCCTTTAAACTTCGATGAGAGACGCACATGTTCCAATACTGCGAGGTTATACGCTGACGACAATGAGACTTTTACTGCGGACCTGAAGCTTCCAATTTGACACTACAGGACCTGAAATTGGCACGGCCCTAGTCTTGGCAGCCAAGTTATTACATGATATTGGTCCGGCGGTTGTTTCTCTTGTTTTCAAAAGAAGCAATTGTCTCACCGGGTTTAAGTGAACGTATCACGCTCAAGTGCGAGAGGGCGTGGTACTTGGGATCGTCCGTATTATACATTAGAGTCAGGCGATTCTTCTATTATTACATTCCGAGGATATTACAGTATACGTTGTGTAGGGTCTGGTGTGTCTTTGTCAACGCTCAGTGGCAACCTTCAGTAATCAGATGATCTTGCATTGGACGCTTGACGGAGTGTTCACATACTAACAGGCGACGACATGTGACTAAAAGAGTGGCCAGCAGACTTGTGTTTTTCACATGGCTCCCATTGCATGTACCTGGTTCTGTCCGTCGATAGCACCTACTCAGTTACCTTGCACTCCTCAACAATATCTGTGGGCACAGACTTACTCCACAGATCGACAAACTCGTCAAACTTGATCCAGTCAAGATTTCCAAACTTGGAGCGGATAGGAGCACCAGCCCACAAAACTCGAACGTAGTGCCCATGCTGAGGAGCAGAAGGAGGAAGAGGGATCTGTTCTGACTCGTTGTCAACATGTGACTCCACCTTCCACAGCTCAACAGCGATGTTGATGCCCATACCGGGCTGCTTCATAGTTTTCAGACCCAGAGTGGTAGCCATGGGTGCCACATCTCCATCGTGAGCAAAGTAGTGTCTGTAAACAACACTAGAATGGTTGTAAACCGTCTCCTTGAGCTGGCCGATGATCTCGCCAACAAGCAGACCAACCTTTAGACGAGCATACTCTGCAGCGTTAGGGTCAATAATGTACTGCTGGTAAAACTCCCAGTCTTCACCAGAGAAGATCTGAGCAGCAGCATTGCCTGAGGCGCAGGATGTGCCATTTCCGCAGGGGAGAGGATAGCCATTACAGAGACGAGACT
The DNA here is from genome assembly GCA_900519055.1 of Yarrowia galli. Taxonomy (NCBI): domain Eukaryota; kingdom Fungi; phylum Ascomycota; class Dipodascomycetes; order Dipodascales; genus Yarrowia; species Yarrowia galli. The sequence continues at coordinate 1,008,131 of ULGS01000005.1, read as the reverse complement.
GAAACGTATCACTCCACTTCTTGTACTTGTAGTCAGTCTCTCCAAACACAGTCTTGTGTAGCCCATCAATCACGGGCTCCATGAGCTTATCATGCTCTTTCCAGGTCTCAGTCTTCTTGAGATCCTTCTTCAGTTTGTCTCGTTTCTCGCAGGGGTAGTTGGAGCCAATGGTATCGACCTCAGCACGCTGCTGGTGAATGGGAAGAGTCTCATTGTGGTCCGGCCACAATCCACGAAGCACTCCACCTGCGGTCTGCGCTGTTAGATCCTTGTTAGACCGTCGAAGCCAGATGAGATCCAGACTGGGGACAGCAGGAATGATACCCATCTTCTCGCCGTAGACATTCCACAGATCTCTGCCGTGCTGAAATCCGTCTTCAAGACCACCAATTGTCAACTGAGGAAACTGGCAGCTTCCGTGGGGAACGTAACCCGAACTGACGTAGGGATTGGACTCCGGAGTGTAGACGTAGTCATGTACAGGGATAGCAGCGTTCAAAAGACCTGTAGAGTCACGATTCTCACCAAACAGAAAAGGAACTAACTCAGAGCAGTCGTATTGAATGTCCTCATCTTCGTATGTGTGGTAGGACGTTCGCTTCTGGTGTCTCTGGATGTAGGTAAGTCCAGCCATACTTCCTTGAACTGAACCATTGAGGATCGCCTCAGGCAACTCATAGGTGTCAACATGAGGATGGGGCATGGAACAGTAGTTGTATCCTCCGTACTCGGCATTTCGAGGAGTGGCGTGTTTGTTACCGACAGGAAGCTGGTAACCCTGAAAGTAGGGCTTGATGGGTACCTCGTCGGGGTAAATCGTGTCTGTGGTGTTTGCGTTCCAGGCTAGAGCCGGGGTGATCACGGCGAAGATGATGGACCACATTTTCGTGCTGCTTTAATGGACTCACTTAGAGCATGTCGTCCTCTCTTATACTCTCGTGTGTTTGGCGTTAGAAGGAAGGTGTATAAACAAATGTTCCTGCATCTCCCCCCACGTGGGAAATAGCGTTGACTGGTGATGCAAGTCTCGGTTAGATTAGGTGGGCACAAACAACATTATCTGCGGGAGTAGGGAGATCGTTGTGGGAGTAAGGAGGAGTATTGGAGATCTATAAGGATGGTAGTTGGAGGAGCACGAGTACATGGAATGCCAAAGATTTAGCCACTCTGTAATCGTGTAATACTTGCCCCAGTTTTACTCGATTATTGGTCAAATATCAGTCAATTATTAGATGTCTTCCTCCCGTCGTATCGATCAACACAATAAGAAGGTCTCTTTCGGTGCTTACTTTCGCCGTTGATTGATTTCACCCATTCTCGCCATCTTTCTATATGCATTCATTCTATCATTCTATATACTCTCTCTATTTGTTAACAATCAGACAGACGTTCTCGGGAGAAATGTCCATCTCGGTGTACTGAACCAGACGGGCATCCAGACCCTCCTTTCGAAGAGCATGGAGTCGACCCTGATCCAGAAGACGTCGGCACTTGAGACCAATCTCCTTTCTTGCGTCAGCAGCAAGTCCCGAGGGATGTCCAACTGGTGCTGGGGTCTCGGTCTCAGCAGCCTCTGTCTCCTCCTCGCCCTCAACAGGCTCCTTCTTAGGTCGCTCTCCACACAGAACCCACGAGGTCATTCGAGTGAGAGCAGCGAATCCATCATCGTCAAAACCACGCCCCTGAAGCCACTCGATTCCGGCCTTGGGGAACATTTGAACGTTGCAGATCTGCCGACAACACAATGCAATAACGAGAGCAGCAGGTCTAGTTTCTTCGGTGAACACGGCACTGTTGAGAAGACACTGAAGAGTCAGGTCGGTAGCGCAGCCACACAGATGCTTGGAAACAATGAGATTGGACTCGTAAGGACCCTCCACAGGCACGCCGTCCAGCATGAGATCCTTAATGTCCATCTTGAGTCGCTTGATAAGAGGAAGAGGTTGATCGGGGAAATCGTCCTTGGTATCCTTCACAAGCTTACCGTCCATCTTCATTCGAGGCATAGCTCGATCGATGAACAAGTAGTTAGCAGCCGTCTTATCATCCTCCTTTCTCTCAGCACAAATAGCGTAGTTAATGTATCTGGAAAGCTCAGCTCGTCCAGCTCCAAACTCGAGAATTCGACTCGACGACTTGAGAAGACCAGTGTTCTCCATATGTGCGATCAGAGAAGCCTGCTGGAGGGCATGCTTCTTGTTCTGAACCTCGGTCATTCGCTTAGCAAGCCCCTTCTCGTGGTTGAGAATCTCCACAGGCACTTCCTCCACATCCTTGAATGCAGCCTCCACCACAGGAATCCACTTGGCATAGTCCACAGTAATGTCAGACTTCTTGCCGACACAGGGCTTGGCCTCAGGATTACTGATGTTCATGTCATCTCTGTGCCATCCCTCTCGCTCCTTCTGCATTCGCTCCTTCACCTTGTTGCACTTGTACATGTGCTGCTGAAGCTCATCAGCCCAAACAGTGTGTCCGGGGTCCACAGGGCACACGACACGCTCTCGACCAGCATAACTGTCCTTCTGCAGGAGAACGTGCTGAGCACAGAACTTCTCTGAGGCCTTTCGCTGCATGTGGCACTGTCGGTGGTTCTTGTGCGGCAGCTTGTACTCGCATCGTAGGTACGAGTACTCCTTGGGGGTGTCTCTCTTCTGTCGCTTGGGGAACATGGAAGGGTTGGGCTTTTCGGGCTTTCCGTCGGCCTTCACGGTCTCGCTTTGGGCCTTGACGGCCTCCTGGTTTCCTGTTTCCGTGGTCATGTTGTGGAGTTTTTCACGGAGTTGATACAGTCATGGATCGCTCCCATCTACATATTTTTCACCCGTAGGTTTAGCGTGTGTTACACGATGCATGGATGACGTACGTTTGAGTTCACTTGGAGTAGCTCCTATGCAATGGGGATATTTTGAGACAGCTTGATTGGAGAGTTGTAGAGAGACCATTGTGGGTGGAGTGGTAGGACCCTAGAAACGCCAAGGGTTCCTCACTTCATCGATGACTCCTCCGCAGCATTCTTTCCGACTTTTTCATGAACATCCAAATTGGGGACACAAACCCGAAGGTCTATACCGAGGCCATAATTACTTGTACCCCTGAGGAACTCTACTTTCCTTGGTTCCATCTGAGAAATTAACGCGTCACCATTTTCCCTGAAAACGGCATCCTCCATTTTTAACATCGTCAAGCAGCCAACTACACTCCGACAGACTTCAAACTATGGTTTATTCGATAAATATTACTTGAGGATTAGATATGAGGGTTACTTTTGGTGGACGAGAGGTCTGCTTAATGGGCCATGTCGTTCTCGATACTCTCCTGCACAAACTTCCAGTATCTGTGTCGAGTAGCGATTCGGAACTTCTTGCCAAAGGCAATCATGAACAGGAACATGCCGATGCAAAAGACTGAAACTCCAGCAGCCTCTCCGAAACATCTCTGCAGACCCTCGTTGGTGAGCCAGGGGGTGATAGCATAACCCATTCCGAAACCCATGCAGTTTCGGATGATGATAAGAGGCACCATGGATTCCGAGGCCATCTCTCGGTAACAGTCAACGGCGTAATTGACGGAACAGAGACCAGCAAGAACACCGAAACCTCCAGTGATACCCAGACCCATGACCAGTCCAAACCAGTGGATACCATGGGCCGCACCGATACCCCAGAGAATGAGACCAGCGGGACACATGATCATGTAGAGAGCCAGGAGCCAGAGTCGGTCCTCGGCCTCAGAGATACCTCCGTGTCGTTTGGCCATCCAGATTCGCAGCTTGTCTCCAAGCCATCCTCCGTACCAGGCGACAATGGCAGTGATGATAGTGGGACACAGGTAGGCAACACCGACCATAGAGGGCTTGAAGTTGTAAGGAGGCTCAGACAGAATCTTGGAAGCAGTGGCGTTGAGAACAGAGAACCAAATCAAACCGGTACCGTACAGGAATCCGGCGTAGATGACGGGAGGGAACGAGAAGAGAATGATGATGGGTCGCTTCACCATAGTCCACAACATGTTGGGTCGAGGCTTGTCGAACAGCTTGAGCTTGTCCCAGAAGGTCTTGGGCTTGTAGATCTTGGCAGGCACACCGTGGGCAGCAGTCTCTCCATCAGAGAAGGGGTTATGGGAAACATCCACTCGGTTAGCAGACCCCTTTTCGTTCTGGTCGCTGGAGTCGTTGTAGGATCCAGACCCGACAGGAAGAACAGCACCTCCATGTGTCATGTCCAGAGTTTCACTCTCCATGCACTCTCGCTCCAGCTCAGCCTTTCGAGAGTAGTTGGTCTCCTCAAAGAAGAAGAAGAGGAAGACAAAGACCACGGCGTCGAAGATGGCACCCCAGAACAGCACCCACTTCCAGTCCATACCCTGGGTGATGAAACCTCCAAAGAAGGGGGCCATGAAGGACCCAAACAGCATCATGAAGGCATAGAGACCCATCCAGGAGCCTCGCTCATGCTCAAACCAGATATCTGAGACAGTGACTTCACACAGAGACTCGATAGGAGCTCCAAGGAAACCCTGCAGAATCTTGTGGCCAATCCACTGACCGTTGTTCTTGGTGTAGGGTGCCCAAATCTGAACGGCCATGGTTCCCAAGATGGAAATGAGATAGACTGGCCGCTTACCGAACTGCAGAGCAACAGGCTGCCAGAACAGACAGCCGAAACCCAGCATCAGAAACATGTATCCGGTACCCTCGTTGAGGTCTGCCAACGACAGGTTGGTCTTTTCTGAGATGGGCAGCAACACTGAGAAGATGGAGGCAGTGGGGATACCAACTCCAAGAGTGTACAGCACCATGCACATCATGGAGAGCCATTTACGACGTTGAGACCAGTTTAGAGGGTCGTCTGGGTCAGCCGAGGGGGTAGGGACCAGAACAATCTCGTGGTCTACAGCATTGTAATCGGGGTCTCCCTTGAGGTCGACCAGCTGGATGGTTCCAGGAATGACTTCAGTGTCGACTTTCATGCTGATCAATGTGAGTATGGAACCGAAGACTTTTGCATTCTGCCAGGGCTCGATATATATAAAGCTGTGGCTGTAGTTGGACAAGAGAAGAGCCTCGACCCTTTGCACATATGCATGGTTTCGCTTCTGCATCCGTCTGTACTCCCGTAACGATGTGGTGCAGATCGCAACAAGCTTGGACAATCAAACCTACCCTCGGTCCTTTGTGTATCCCGCTTCTCAGTTTCAAAGGCAGGATGGTTAGCCGCGGCGGTTGAAACGGGGTAGTGAAGCAGCAGGAATTTGAAGATCATGCCCAGGGTGCAGTCAGTCAGTTCCAGAGGCGTTATGGAAGGAGGCAGTGGCATGATGACTGAATGACAGAATGACAGAGTCGTATCTCTTTTGCTCGAGCCTCTCTGACGCCACTACGACAAGCTACAGCCGCCTTGGCAGCTTTAGCGGCTCACGTACATACTGTACAAGCTACAGAAAAGGTTCGCTTGATGGTTAAACCTCGAGTCCAGCCATATGCTGTAGTCACTTATCCTGCATCCCGTGTGATGGCGATGCATTCTATTGACGTGTGAGATCGTCAATCGATCTATCCGAGATCTGTATCCAGTTCGCGTTTGTGTGTCAGAAAAAAGACGCGCGCTCACGTCTGAAACCGGGCCTGTATCAGGAGACGATTCTCCCGTGTAGCAGAACATCAATCAGTCTCTTTACCCTTCTCACAAACAATGATTCCCATTCAGCAGGAATATTTTAGACTCACTTGCATGGCAGATGTCTAAGCTTGAAAATGGTACCTTATAGCGAACTAAAGAACCTTAGCTTTATGTGGGGATGGTGACTATTAGTTCATAGCATACACTTAAAACCTGTCACAGAAGCTGTCCACGCCCATTTCAGCCATTGCTCTCATAGTCTTGATGTCTCACCACAACATCGACCCTTACAAGAGGGGTCGTGATGTAGCACCAAGGACATCCCTCCACCATTCCCTCCACCCAACCGTTTCATCTTAAACCTCCGTTAAGCTTGAACCGCCAAGAAACCTACCAGGAGAAACAGGTGGTTGTAAATAGTATCGAGAGGTAGCAATTGATCGAATGTTGGTATAGCTGGAGAGATCCGGGTCGTTTGTCACGAATGCCGTGACTACTTCATCTTTTGAAATGTCCCCCGCTCAAAAACCACAAACCTGGCATGATGCGACAGGACCTGTTGTGCAGCGCGGGTGAGACCTGATTGATTCACTGCTGATACGTGATTCTCTCCGAGACACTCGTGTAATATCTTTCGCAGAGTCGACTCCTTGCATCACTCGATCTCACCTCGACAAATTCCTCACCGGGTCAAATTCCTTTGTCGCTATGAAACCAAACACACCCCTGGCATGAACTTGACCGATTTGACTGACTTGACTGATTCGGCCATGCCGTCATCCATAAATGGTTCTTGTATCGGTGGCATGCGACCCATTCCAACGTTGAGCATACGACCTCAAACTTCACATAATAATGTTACAGGGAGGTAGGAAAAAGCAAGTAATCGAGGCAACCATGTACAGTTCAAGCCTAGAGAGGGAGGGAGATAGGGCAATACGCCAATATCGAATGACGATGCTCAACGATAGGGGGAGGGCGCGAATGTTACCCGGCTCGAATGGGGCAAGTACAAGCAGTTCAATGTCTTAACTATTCTTCAAGTACGGCATTCAAGTAGTCAATGAATAGTGGGATCATGTACCTGCACCAATTTGCAGTGTCTATAAGACCGGGGCTGAGTATGATAGCTCTCCAGGGCGTAAGTGTATGTCTGTTACGAGACGGGCATAATGAATACGAAGGAGGGGACCAATACGAGAGAATGTCCACGATGGTTGAAACGGACGGATGCTATTTTGGGCCTTTTTTCCGTCTTGTCCATTTCTTCCGCGAGTCACAAATGTACCGAACTGGTGACGTCTACGAGTGTAGAAAAAGCAATGATCGCCTTACGGAGCTACTTCTCGTATCTGGTCAATCACGTTCGGGGTACAAACTCTGTTGCCGAAGCGAGGGCTGACCAAACACTTGTAAGCGTGGGGGGTTGCATGATGGCCAAGTGTCTGAGACCGAGAATGAACCGAGAGCTGGTGAAACCACAAACCCCTAACTCGAGGTATGCTTTTCTGACACTTATTAATAGACTTGAATGGAGCCACATCCTTTGAAAGCTACTTGTAGCTACGGTTAGGTTGGTTTTTAGAGTGCCTGAAATTAGTGCCTCTTTAGAGTGTGTTTTAGGCCATATACAAGGAGACTCGCACATTGTAGGGCGGCAGACAGATGTGCACTCGATGGTGTGTATCGGTACATTGATCATGTGGTTGGTGCGTCGAGATGAGATTTAGGCGATTCTGATAGTATATATAACGGTAGGTGCCTTCTTTTGGTGGTGTGGTTTGGCACGCACTATTATTGGTGCTGTTTTACACATGTCGTCCATTTACTCATGCAAATAGCGCCAGCATTCTTGGCATAGCCAATAAGTCGGTCAACAGCACTGCCGTGATGCCGTCCCGGGTAAGTCTCATTTCAAAGTCGGTAAACTCCGCCAGGTTGTTGATGAACACTGAAGCGACTTTGAAGCGAACAGAACACCTTTACACATCCACCTCATTCACGTGATGTTTCAGCCTGTCCATTCCTCGACAACCTCAAACTTGTAGCATAAATACAAGACTGAAACTATCATGGTGGGTCACGCTGCTGCGACGAGTAATGAGATGAAAGGGCACGATCTACCAGTAGGCTGTCAAAGTAATTAGCCATCCGACCGTTAGCTACCAGATGCGATAATTAATATTCCTTCGAATTACCCGCGTTATAATATCTTCTCGCCGAATGGGGACACCGCTAATCCAACCCACCACTCATATCCACACGTTGACAGCCACTGACACGGCTGACACCAGCCAGACGCCAAAACTTGGCGACCCAAACATTCTCTTTTGGTAAGGCTAGGTTTCAGAGCGGTGCTAGCGGGAATGCCAAATGCCAAACGTTACTGTGGCTGGGGTATAGTCGTCGTCGACAAATCAACAACAATCGACTGTACGAAGGGCACCAAACAGTGCAGATGCGAAGCATCGGATAACTCCGTTCGTGGACAAATGCACCAAGGCACATTACACACCTCAAATGAAAAACAGCTCGCCACACAACACCCATACCGCGCTCATTACCCCAGATGTGACTCTGTTGACAGCCATCTTGAACTCAGCCAGTTTGCGTTTGAGAATACAGTTAGGCCCCTGCAGAGATACCACCCACGTGGGTCATATCAAGCTGTAATTGGCATCTTTCGATCATAAACCTGACAAGCCGTCGGACGCCGAGGCCTATGAGAATGGGCTAGCCAATGACGCCGATCCAATTAGCCATCACGGTCTTTGTCCGCGACTTTCAACAACATTAACCAGTCTAAACAAGCATACGAATACGAGCTGTCTTTGAACGGAATGAAAAGAAAACATATATAGACAGCGGGGAGGCTCGACGGGGACTGTCTGAGACCAGTAACGCCACCACCACCCTAGTCACTCGCTCAACAATGAAGTTCTCTGCCTCTGTGGTCGCTGTTCTGGCCAGCGCCCTCGCCATCAACGGTGTGCTCGCCATTCCTCAGGTCGTCAACCCCGTCCCTCAGAACATCCTCGAGCCTGTTCAGTTCCGAGTTGCCTTTGCCGGTAAGGAGGCCGGAAAGGCTGCTGCTGTGTCCTGGAACACTTACGGCGAGCTTTCTGGTGCTCCCACTCTCCGATATGGCCTTGATCCCGATAACCTCAGCAAGGTGGCCTCTGGAGAGTCTAACACCTACGCTACCTCCACCACCTGGAACCATCATGTTGTTCTTGAGGGCCTGGAGCCCGATACCGTCTACTACTACCGAGTAGAGGGTTCCGATGCCTCCAAGACCTTCCACTTCAAGACTGCTCTTGCTCCCGGAACCAACAAGGAGTTCACCTTTGCCGCCGCCATTGATCTCGGAGTCATGGGCGAGTACGGTCTCAGTACCTGGGTCGGAGACGGTGCCGAGGGTCCCCTCAAGGAGGGAGAGAAGAACACCATCGACTCTCTGCTTGATGACTTTGACAAGTACGAGTTCATCCTGCACCCCGGTGACATTGCCTACTCCGATTACTGGCTCAAGGAGGAGGTCCAGGGATACCTTCCCAAGAGCAACACCGTTGAGGAGGGAATCTACGCTTACGAGGCTCTTCTCAACACCTACTACCAGCAGATGGAGGGCCTGACTGCCTACAAGCAGTACATGGTCTCCCCTGGTAACCACGAGGCCAACTGTAACAACGGAGGAACCACTGACAAGAAGAACAACATTACCTACACCGCCGACATGTGTTTCGAGGGTCAGACCAACTTCACCGGTCTGCGAAAGCACTTCCGAATGCCTGGTGACGAGTCTGGAGGTGTTGGCAACATGTGGTACTCCTTTGACAACGGTCTTGTTCACTTTGTTTCCATTAACACTGAGACTGACTTTGAGGACGCTCCTTCTTCTACTGACATGCGATCCGGAGAGTTTGGATACCCCGGACAGCAGCTCGAATGGCTTCGAGCTGATCTGGCCAACGTTGACCGAGAGAAGACCCCCTGGGTTATTGTCTCTGGCCACCGACCTTGGTACATTGACCAGAAGAAGAAGAACGTCTGCAAGGAGTGCCAGGACGCTTTTGAGGACATTCTGGTTGACGGCAACGTTGATCTTGTCCTCACTGGTCACGTGCATTTCTACGAGCGAAACCATCCTGTTGCCCACGGAGTCGTTGATCCCAATGGTCTGAACAACCCCTCTGCTCCTTGGTACATTACCAACGGTGCTGCTGGTCACTACGATGGTATCGATTGGGCTGCTGGCCATGAGGAGGACTGGATTGCTTACATCATGGATGGTCACTACGGATGGTCTTCTTTCACTGTGCACAACTGCTCCCATCTCACCCACGAGTTTGTCTTTTCCGAGAATAACACCCGTCTCGACCGACAGACCTTGTTTAAGGACCGAAAGTGTAAGCTTCCTGTTGAGGAGAGCTCGTCTGTGTCGATCTCGCCCGCTACCTCGTCGATCCCTGGGGTTGAGAGTGGTTCTGGCATCAATAGCACTGTTACCAAGACTGTCTCTGAGAAGAAGACCACTGTTGTTGGCACTGCCACCGTTTCCAAGAGCAAGCCTGTCGATGAGACCAAGACCGTTGTCAAGTCCGAGGCCTCTACAGTTACCGAGACTGACTGTCCCAAGTGTCATTCTAAGACAAATGGAAGTCTATTGGAGTCGGCTGCTGAAACCGCTCAGTCTGAGAAGAAGGAGTCCAAAGCAGCAACCGTTGTTGAGACCGTTGTCCACGAGACCGTCGTCGGCTCTGTCAAGCCCACTGTTTCTGTTTCACCCTCTTCTCCTGTTGCAAGCGCACCCGTTGCTAGCGTAGGATCTTCTGCTGTTGTGGCCTCTTCCAGCGTCTCCGAGTCTTCTGCTCCTGCTCTCCAGCCCAGCACCGGTGCTGCAGGATCTACGCCCGCACTAGCCAATGTCGCCACTCTGGCGCGAATCAGCCCCATGGTGATGGGCGTTGCCCTTGTGGCACTCCCCGCTTTGGCCATGCAATTTGCCTAAATAAGTTTTGCAAAAGATCGTATTATAGTTGGAGCAAGGGAGAAACGTAGAGTGTGAAAGAGACTTGCACTGGGCCCAGGCTTATCTCGACCAATGGCTACTTAGTCTGGAGTTTCTGAGAGAAAAAGGCAAGATAGGTTTTGTAACAAAGCAGCATGCGAAATAATACCGGAGGCATGTATCATAGAGGGTTAATGGCTCGATGTGACGGCACGCCCTTCTTTGGTGTCGGACGTGGTGACACCTCTCGTAATACGGCTGACTACATATATCTCATCGTTCTAGAGATCTAGCTGTATAGCCAAGTCTTCTTGACCTCGTGTAGGTGTCATAGAGCCAAGCCGATCTCAGCGTATAGTATGCCGGCTGCGTGTGGCTCTCTCGCTCGTCAATCGGTGCTCATCTGCTTTCAGCTTCTTGGCTACACCCAGCATGTCTGCCATGCCTCGTTTTCGTGCCTTATCTATCCTCCCAGTATTACCAACTCTAAATGACATGCTGTGATTGGGTCTACACTTTCATATCAGAGATAAGGAGTAGCACAGCTGCATAGGGAGTCCAACTCTATTAGGTTCACTAGCTAATTAGTTCAAACGTGATTAGCGAAATCTGGAAGCTTAGCCATGGGCTAAAAACAAAAACGAAAAGCGAAAAGCTACAGCTTTGAGCTCAGAGAGAAGGTGTGACGATGAATTGTATATATATACACCTCCGGATCCCGAGGAACCGGGCTTTGATTCTTCTCCACTACCAACCGTTCTCAACACACCCTAATACGCAATGGCTGACGCTACTTCAACACAAGCTCCCCTGCCGACTACTGGTAACGGAGGAGACTCTCTCACACAAGATCTGAACGTGCCCTTTCTGGGAGCCGACATGGTCTGGATCATGACCTCTTCGGCGCTGGTCTGGATCATGATTCCCGGAGTCGGTCTGCTCTACTCTGGAATGTCGCGTAAACACCACGCTCTTTCTCTTCTGTGGGCCTCCATCATGTGCTGTGCCCTCGTCTCTTTCGAGTGGTTTTTCTGGGGTTACACCTTGGCATTCTCTCACAAGGCCGGCAAGTTCATTGGAACCATGGACAACTTCGGTCTCATGAACGTTCTTGCTGCTCCCTCTGTTGGCTCTGCTGCCGTCCCCGATATTCTCTACATGTTCTACCAGGGCATGTTCGCCTGCATCACTGGAATGCTCATGGTTGGAGGTGCTCACGAGCGAGCCCGACTCGGCCCCATGATGGTTTACCTCTTCATCTGGATGACTGTCGTCTACTCGCCCATTGCATGCTGGACATGGAACCCTAGTGGATGGCTCGCTGTTCTTGGAGGACTTGATTTCGCAGGTGGAGGACCTGTCCACATGTCTTCTGGTGCCGGTGCTCTTGCCTACGCCCTCTGGTGTGGTAAGCGACGAGACCCTGCTGCCGAGAAGATTCCTCACTACCGACCTTCTTCCGTCACTTCCGTGGTTCTCGGTACCGTGCTCCTCTGGTTCGGATGGTTCGGATTCAACGGTGGTTCCTCTGGAAACGCCTCCATCCGAGGCTTCTACGCCGCTGCCAACACTAACCTTGCTGCCGCTTGCGGTGCTCTCGCCTGGATGTGTGTTGACTTCTTCCGAAAGGGCCGAAAGTGGTCCACTGTCGGTCTCTGTTCTGGTGCCATTGCCGGTCTTGTCGGTATCACCCCCGCTGCTGGATTCGTCCCCATCTGGTCTGCTGTGCCCATTGGTATCATTACCGCCTTCTTCGCTAACATTGCTGGTGACCTCAAGAACCTGCTCCGAATTGATGATGGTCTCGATGTCTTTTCTCTCCACGGTGTCGGAGGCTTCTGCGGCTCCGTTCTCACTGCCTTCTTCGCCGCTGACTATATTGCCCACCTGGATGGTGCCACCGAAATCAAGGGTGGATGGCTCAACCACCACTGGGCTCAGCTGGGTTACCAGCTGGCTGGTGCCTTTGCTACCCTCGGCTACTCCTTTGTGGTCTCTTCTGTTATTCTCGTCATCATGAACAAAATCCCCTACCTTAACGTGCGAATGTCCGAGGAGGAGGAGATGCTTGGTACCGACATGGCCCAGATTGGCGAGTTCGCCTTTGACTGGGAGGACTCTGGAGTCCTGGATCTGCATGGCCAGAACCCTAACGGTATGGGCGTGACTCCCAACGTCCAGACCCCCAAGCCCAGCAGCGTCAACGAAAACAAAGAGGCTGTTGAGAGTGATTCCGTCTAGTTGTCTTATTATTCATAATTTATTGCATTAATGTTAGTTCACCTTTACTGTACCCGGGAAACAATACAATAGCTGCTTAACCCTCTAAATGTACGCCAAGGTGTATTGGCAGGAACTGACAGGCGTGGCAGGGCACTGAATAGAGCTGACAGATGACAAAGACTTACTTGAATCCACCAAATCCGTCAGCCGCGCTACTGGCACATTGACTTCCAAACCTCAACTTCAAACTCCTTAAGCTATAGGGGATGGCTTGATGTCGATCCTCCTGTTGAGTGTCAGAAGTCACACACACAAATGCCAGGAGATGTTTTAGGACTAGATCTGTACTCTGAAAGCGGGAATGTGAACGTCAGGTCTTATCATGGACTGTGTTAGACTGTTTGTACTAGTCCTTCATTCTTGCCTACTTATCACGGCTGAATGAGGGGTGTAACATGAGGCCACAACGGTATGAGGGTAATGCCGTTTGAGACCGCCACAAGGATCGGCAAAAGTGCACTAACACGGCTCTGCAGTTCAATATCAGCATCGGGTAGATCGTTTGGGGATATGAGCCACAAGAGCACACCTCTAATTTGCTACCCCACTAGCTAAAGAGACCCCTAGAGGCCCTCTCTCATTGGCTCGTGGTTATCGCCACAACACTGTGGCTTGGGCTGCAAGCCAAAACAACGGAGAAAGGCTGTTTGACTCGGCCGAAGTGGCTATAGTCGGAGACAAAGACTCGAGTCTATGAGCAAACAGACTCCGGTTGGCTCCGGCTACTGCGCTGTAGCTCTGACTTACAGTACGACCGTATGCAGGGTGTATAAGCATTATGTGTGCCGGCTGGCGATCAGCATGACTCATTCGTAAGTTTGCCCGGGGAAACTAGAGCATTGGGTCTCCGCGTGGGTCTGTTTTTCTCGTTTCTTTTTCCACCATATTTCTCGCTTCTTCTCAGACTCTGGTGAAACAGCTTTGGGGAGAGGAGCAATGCACGAGATGCATGCTGATCCGGAATAATTGTAACGCGTCCAGGGAAAACACAAAAGGATGGGGAGCACAGAAGCCAAGTTTTCCAAGCCCGTCAAACTTGAGTTAGGCAGCCATTATAGACCATCTCCGATATCGCTGTTTTGATTGCGAACATGGGCACCCCACCAAATGACCCAACACCAAAGAGGAATCCTTATCAGGTTGGGCCTTATCAGAGTTCAGCACCATGCGGCCTTAAAAGAGCTTAAAATAGCAGGGCTTCTAGAGATTAACGGCACACAACACACATGGGTGGTGTATGTTGGAGTGGGGTATGTTCTTTGTAAATCCATGGTTTGATGAGACTGGCGACTTTTTTCGGTTGTGCGTCTCCACCAGTGATGTTACGTCATCTGATCTAGTGGCGCCAAGTCACCGCCAAGAGCCCCACACTTTGCTCTGAGACGCTACCAGAGATAAGCACCTGATTCGACAATTGGGGCTCTCCTTGTCGGGCAACTGTTTCTGCTCAGGCCAGATTTGCATTTAAGAACGACGCCCTCAATTCAATGATACCATGTCACCTGACTTGAAGTGTATTGCAGAGGTGAAAAATTTATGCTTGCGAGCGTGTTTTGGAATTACGAGAGTAGTCTACTGGTAGCGTGATCTCGACGGTTAAGAGCCCGAAAATAAGGCGTGTTTGGTGTTACTATATACAGCTGAGTGTCTCGTTTCAGTAACTGAACTGCTCAGTATTATTGAGAGTCATACAGTACGGACGCTCTCTTTCAGACGCATCCGTTTGAGAGATGCCATCAAACGTTGGCCGTGCCGAAGTGAGACATGGAGAAGAAGAGTCTCGAGCATGTCTTTGAAGGATCCACACGTGGATAACCTCCAAATGTTGCTTTTACGGTCCCTATCATGCCCACCAGAAAGCCCATAGGGCTGATATCACCCCAAATAACAGGGCTCCTATCAGCATTGTCATGTACAGAAAGGGGTGAGATCCAGCCATTGCAAAGGTTTTACCAAAGTGTCTTTCTAATTGGACAGAGATTGGCTCCCGCGTAATATCGTAGAGAGTGTGGAGATGTTTATTTCCGGTCACCTGTCTCAACACGGTAGCCTTATGATCAAGGATCACAGCGGGTGATGATTCTGGAATAAGGGCAAACATCATGACCATTGTGACACAGAATAGAGCTGGAAGATAAGCAGTAGAATCCCCGCGCATAAGACTCACGGCTACCGGGCTGCCAAAGTAGAATATCACGGGTCCACAGAGATAGACTAAGAGCCCCACTCCTACAAAGGAGGGAGCGAAGACGTCATTCAGGACCAGAGACCCCACAGATAACGGAGACGAAGCACCAAGAGATGATAGAAAGCTGGAGCTGGCCAATGAGAAGAAAGCGAGCTGGTCATAGTATACGTGGGACAAAACCGAGAACCCAATCAGGATGGACACAGACGCGTTCAACAACACCTTGCGTCCAAAGTAGTCGGACAAAGGACCCACAACAGCAAGACCAACCAGCCGAGGGACAATTTTCATCATCAGCATAAAAAATACGCTTGATCCACTTTGTGCCCACGAAATTGTTGTGCTCAGAGGAAAAGCTGCCGACATGAGGGGTTCGGTTCCAACATACAGCGAAGCAACTATAACCGTGAATAATTTCTTTCGAGTCGACCAATTCTGAGGATTTGTGGGGTCTGATGCTCCATAAAATGTGACGAGCTCGGGGTCCATGTCAACAAAGGACCTTCCATGCTCAGGGGCCCTAATTCGAGTTTTCGGCAGTGACTTGAAGGCAGATCTCACCGATTGGATGTTGGTTTGTCTAATTTGTGAGATTTCTAGGTCAGACAAGCTTCCGTAGATGTTTTCCACAAAGTAGCATTGCGGTATTCTCTTCTTTGGGGTATCTGACGATATAGTCATGATGTGCGTTTGTGTATACATGAGGAGGAGAAGGTGTGAGCTAAAATAACCTTCCTTTAACGTTGGCGTAACAATGCCATTGCATGCCAGAAGCTCCCCCCTATATTTAAGCTTATTGGGCAGGAACCACAATACGAAGTTGTCCATCGAGAAACACTGAGCACAGCTTCGACGGTCAAGAAAATCAAATCATTATAACTTATGTAAACTAAAGCTGGTAGGTGAAGTAGGGAGATCGATCTCCCATGTCGTGAATCTCCTCGTTGGTGAGATTGTCGTACTTACCAGCTGCCAGGCCCTGTCGTCGGCGTCGGTTGGCAGCTCGGTAGCAGAAGTAAGTGATGGTAGCAAGAGTCAGACCAGCAGCCACAAAGCCGAGGTTAATAGCGTGTCCAAGCTTGTAGCCAGGCCGATCCTTGGCTCGGTAGATGTTGGCACCAATAGCTCCAGACATGTTTCCAACCATGAGGGCAATAGCCAGAGCAATGGCACGCTTGTAAGTGCCAGCACTGTTGACTGAAAGCCAGGAGAGCAGGGCAATGAAGGCGGGGTGAGTGCCTCCAACAATAAAGAAACATCCTGCATATGTGACTGCGGGGTGAGACACAGCAGTTGTAAGAGCCATGATGTAGCCAATTAAAGCCAACACAAAATCCATAGCCAGCAAGGGGTATCTGATTCCATACTTGTCTGAGAAGTATGCCTGCACCACAGTGGTGATGGCACCAGTGAAAGACACGGGAATAGACATGAGCTGGGCCTTGGAAGAGACATGACCCAGGTTCTTGATAATGGAGGGCAGGAAGAAGGAAATGGAGTAGATGGGAGTAGCAGCAAATATAATGAGGAAAGCAATGGACCAAGACTGGGGATCCAGGAAAGCCTGCTTGACAAACTTCTTATCGTTGGAGTCATTGGTGCCCATGGACTGATGGACTCCAGTAGCAGCAGCAGCAGAATCTCGATCGTGACCATCATACTTGAGCTTGTACTGGACGTACTCTCGCTCCTCCTCAGTAAGGAACTTGGCATCCTCGGGGAAATCCTGAATGGTGAAGAAGGCAATAACGGCGACGACAACGGTAGCCAGACCCTCAAGAATGAAAATCCACTTCCAGCCAGCCAGACCGGCAGTACCTCTCATCTTGGCGATAGCAAAAGCCAAAAGACCGGAAAAGGCACCAGCCATACCCGCAGCAGAGAAGAAAAGAGCCTGTCGCAGCTGCATCTCCTTTCGAGCGTACCACATAGTGAGGTAGTAAGCAACACCGGGAACGAGACCAGCTTCGGTCATACCCAGGAAGAGTCGACAGATGAGAAGACCATGGTAGTTAGTGACAATGCCCATAAGAGTCATGCAAGTTCCCCAGCAAAGCATAATAATGGGAAGGTAGACGGAAGGTCTCAGTCGCTTGAGCAACATGTTGGAGGGCACCTCGAAGGTACAGTAAGTGAAGAAGAAAACAGTCAGACAGAGGTTGAACTGCTGGCCAGTAAGACCCAGGTCTTCGGAAAGACCCTCAATATTGGCGTTACCAATGTTACCTCGATCCAGGAAAGACATTAGGTAGAGAAGGGTCACCATAGGGACGAGCTTCCAGTCCATCTTTCGAAGTAGTTTGGCTCCGTCGACATTGGGAAACTTCTCCTCCAGAGTGGGAATGTATTCCAGGTCGGTGACGGCTTCAGGGATCTTCTCCACTGATTCAATGTGGGTGTTTGAGTCTTTGATCTCCATAGATGAATTGCTGATGTTTGAGTTGGTTTGGTTTGGTTATGATCTTCAGATAACGTCTGTCGCAGGTCTATATAAAGACAATGTGGGGTATCTTGCCGATTCGTGGGGTCTCTTACATCGGGTCACTATTACGTCTCAAAGCTCATCGATTTCGGTGTTTGAGTCGGCAGCATATCGGTGGTTAATCGGCTGGACTTGCCTGTATGCACTCTGATAGGGCCTATCGAGGCGATTGCCAAGCCCAGGGTGGTCTTGTTTGCTGCGCTCCTCCTTTTTTAAGCCTCCTCAAGTTTTCTTATATAGGGCTTGTAGCCAATTTTTCGACACTAACGGGGGCTTGTGGTTTATTAACACTTGGATGGGCAGATTGGACGCAGCGACCGTGTGGGGAAGAGGAATCGGTTGAGTGGATCTGTGCAAACGGATTGCGAGCAAACTGGAGTCCTTTGCGCCTCCCCTGTGATATCCCCGACTACTCATCACGCCCACACCGTCACGGAACAACCATCAACCAACAATTGATATTATGATGATGATGGACATCACGGGAAAATGTCGACAAAAGTTTACCCGGACAGGCAAGCTCTAGGCTCAAAGGCCGGCTTTGCCACACAATATGCAGACCCCGAGACACCGTGCGCGCATAATGACTTTCCCAGCAACAATTTCTCCCTTTCCGCCTCACCCCCTTGACCGATACCGTCTTGTGTGCTCTTCCATGCGGGCCCTTGCATTCACTCCGACTCGCACATCTGTGGGGTAATTGGAGGGCCTGTCACACGCCCATACAAACAAGGATATGCATATCTCAGCCGCACGACATGATCCAGCAGCCGTATCAACCCTAAGAAGCCAGCCACAACGAGAGAGTGAGACAGTATGTGGCTAAATTGCAAAATGGTCTGGTGGGGCGCGCGTATTGAGGGGCGCGTCTTGTGAGTCATTTTATTGCTCGTGATAACACGATGAATACTGACGGAACGCGAACAGTATACGAGCAGTTTTAGACTCGGGTCAGCGCTAGGTCAACGTGCTCATGGGTTTAGCAGGGTGCTAAAGTGGGACCTAAAGTTGTGCCTTTTTGAGGGCAACCCACATGAGTCCAACATACACGATGTATCTGGCATCTATCAAGAGCACATACCAGCCGCAATAACTAAGGCTCGTCGAGCAGCCTGTCTCATTACCTGTAAATATCCAAATGGTCTGACCAGTTCCTTTGTCCGCCATCACGTAATAACAGATCTATTGTCTCTCTGCGTCACCCTCTTGGCACTGCTCGCTACGTATCGCCTCCTTGGACCACAGCCATAGTGGAATCTGTGGAGGAAGTAGTGAAAGTGGTGAGGTTTGGCTGACACGAGAGATATGTTTATAACAGCTGATATTCGTACTTTACCACAGCCGTTACATCCCCCCACCGTACCACCATCCACACCCACTGTGCCACCCCTTAATTATAACGATGCGACGATGGCACTTTTTCCAGAATCAATTAGCTACAAACCGGAAATAATATACTGGTCACTGCCGTTTGGGGGTTGTTGTATCGTAGTCCTTCAAGAGCAACATGTAGCCTTTCGGAATGCTGTTGTGTTTCTTGTTGTACGGAACACTTTCTTTGATGCACTAAACGCCCGCCTGCTGGTCTGGCCAGTCACCCGTAATCTCAGGGAGGCTTACAATGCCTCTTCGGTCATTGTTGTGTCCTATTGTTCCAGTGAACATGGTGGTCTCATTTGCCGATTCCTGGCTTGTAACTATTTTGCCAGTGACCAAAGAGGGGAAGTCAAGCATAGTCATTGTAACTGGCAGAGCAAATTATCTGAGCAGTAATACGTAGGAACAACCATTGTCGACACCATCAATACTGCTATACCAAGTACCCGTACACCTACCAACACTATGAGGCTCGATCCATCTCACTAACGATGCTTTCATATCCAGCATTGGCGCAGACAGACCGTTGTTTATTTTTCGCGTATTGGGGGTGGATACTGGATTTCGAAAGGGTGGATACTGATTTATCGTGAGGCTGCCGCCGTTCCTTGCACCGTTCATGTGTGGTGGAGGAGTCCGACGTGATGCGGATGATACTCGTGGAGGTGACGATCAAGGTGAGGCTGAGGGTGTGGGAGTTGGCCACGAGAGAAAATATGCTGATGTGTGTCTTTGGCCAAGATTGGAGTGTTCATAATATCGTCAATCAGGGTGTAGCATCATCGCTGTGGCTGGGTCGGTGTCACCTTTTGAGGCTGAACTAATTCTTCAAGTAATTGTTGTCTCATTTAACGGACATTTTGTTAAGACCAACGCACCCCAAAATTTATCGAGAAAGAGTAGAATGCTTCCCTTAAAGGTCGTTACGTAGCACACACAATATTTCAAGCCCTCTTGCCAAATTACCCACTCCACATTTCTCCTGTTCGCCACAGACGCGCGCGTGGAGCCTAATTCACGTCATTAAGGGTAAAATATGCAGCTGATCTGGATCGTGATCTAAACATTTCGACAAGGCTTTGAGGCAGGCAAACAGAGCGGGGATCGGCCAGATTGCGACACAACCAACCAACCAACCTACCGAACCACCACACGGCTCATGTCAGATATGCTCAATCTGATTCGCGGAAATCTCAACGCAGCCCAATACCGAGCAGCGTCGTTCCGCAAGGATGCCGTGCTTCAGATCGTGGCGGGACCTGGTACCGGCAAGACCAAGACGCTGGTGAGCAGAGTAGCGCATCTGCTGGAACAAGGTGTGCCTGCTCGAGGAATTGTGGTCACGACATTCACAAACAAGGCTGCTGACGAGCTAAAGGATCGTCTGGGGAACCTGTTGGCGGGCACAGAGACGGACTTCTCGCTAGTCAAGGCGGGCACCTTTCATTCCATCTGCTACAAGCTGCTGCAGAAGCACGGAGACAAGGTCGGATTACGGCCCAAGTTTGGAATCGCTGACGACGCTCAGCAGGTCGCTCATCTAAAGAAGGTCCAGAAGCAACTCAAAACGATGGAGAAGCAAACCAAGGGCCAGAAGACGGATACTGCGGAGGAAAACGAGGGGGATGAGTCAGACAAGTCGACAAAGTCGGGGTCGGGATCGGAGTCCGAGTTCTCTTCGTTGTTTTCTCCGTTCAAGATGAAAAGCTACATCTCAGAGCTCAAGGTGAACATGTCTTCGGAAGACTCAGACGACGCTCTCAGATTGTACCAGCAGCAGCTGGACATGTCCAACCACATTGATTTCGACGACATTCTCACCAAGACAGCTGAGCTGATCAGAAAGCATCCAGAGGTGGTTTCCGAAGTGGAAACTGTGCTGGTTGATGAGTTCCAAGACACAAACAAGATCCAGATGGAACTGGTGGACTTATTCTCCCGTCATACGCCAAAACGATCTATCACAGTCATCGGAGACCCCGATCAAAGTATCTACAAGTTTCGTTTTGCAACAGAGAGGAACTTTCAGGAGATGAGGGACATGTACCCTGAGACAGAGGTCATTTTCCTCACAGAAAACTACCGATCTACAGACCCTATTCTGTCACTGGCTGAGGAGGTCATCTCACAAGACACATCCAGATACGGAGGATGTGGACAATCACGCAAACTGGTGGGTCACTCTGACTTTACTGCCACTCCGGAGCTAGTCAAGTACGCCAACAAGTACAAGGAGGCTGTGGGAGTGGCCGAGACAATCCGTGACTTGCGAAGAATCACAAAGAACAGACTGCCTCTCAACTCTATTGCAATTCTGTGTCGAACTAACAGACAGGCCTCCATGTTTGAGGAGGCTCTAGTCGCTGGAAACATCCCCTGTTATCTTGCTGAAGGAGGACCCAACTTCTGGGATAAGTCACATATTCGTATTGTTCTCAACTATCTACGATGTGCTTACTCAGACGAAGATCGGTCGGCTTTCCTGGAGGCTATGAACAACCCTCGTCGACGGCTTTCAGGCAAGACGGCATTGATGATCACACAATATCTGGATGACAACTACGGAGGCCCCCATTCAGTATACGATCTCCTACACGACGCCGCGCACCGGAAGGGTCTGATCAACATCACCCAGCCCTCTTTCGAAGGTCTTCGTCAGTTCATGGACCACGTTGACCATCTGAGAGACCTCATCAACAGCAAGGAGCATTACATGGACGAGGTGATTGAATACCTCTTGGACAAGGTGGGGTTGGATGAGTACGTGACTACAATGGGAGCACGAGAGAAGGCCTACGAGCGTCTTTCTGACATCGGCCAAGTCTCAGACCGATTCTCTGTCATCACAGAGGCAGCAGATAAGAATCTGTGGGACAATGAGGAGTTTGGAGATGTCAGTGAACAGCTGTCGCCTCTAGGACAGTTCCTCAATGCACAGGCTCTTCGAGCAGACAACTCTAGTAATGCTGAAAATGGAGTGATCATCTCCACGATTCATCGAGCCAAGGGTCTTGAATGGCCAGTCGTGTTTGTCCCCAATCTTCTCGATGGCGATCTTCCCATGCGGATGCCAGACTCTGATATCGACGAGGAGAGACGGCTATTCTTCGTTGCTCTGACACGTGCCAAGCGTCTGCTGTACATGTCTTACTCACGTGAGGGTGAGCCCAGTGCTTTCATCACCGAGAGCGTGTCTGAGCTGACTGCTACCCCGACTTGGACGACTGAGTCTGTCAACGTGCTGCTTGGTTCTCTTGATCTGGACGAGATTGATGAGATGGGCAGCAAGATCAAGAACACCACCGTTCCTGCTGGGGGCTTCTCTGGGTTCACCACAGCCTCCCAATTGCTGAAGGACAACGCCAAGCAGAACATAACACAATCTGCAGGATTCAAGCGAGCATCAGAGTTGGGCAATGGCGCACCTGCAACCAAAAAGATGTCTCCAGTTGCAGCCGCATCGATTAAACCCTCAGCTAGCTCGAAACCAAAATCAAAGGGCAAAGCTCAGAGCAGCATTTTCAGCTTCACCAAGAAGTCCACAGTTCCTGCGGCCCCTGAAGACCGAAAGGGTCATAGTGATCTGCTGAAGACCCTACCCAAAGGAACCGAGATCAAATACAGAGAGAAGGTGGAGAAGTAAGTCTGACTGACCCTTACATCACTCACATGCCACATGCTTGCCAATAATAGAATCCGCCCACAACACAAGCAAGCAATATCCCTCAAAGATGGCCACCCAACAAAACAGATACAATGGCCATGAGGAGAGGGGCAACCCGCATGAATCCGTCAATAGTTTGTAAATAGCACACACAATGTATGAATTTCACGTTTTAGGACTGCTTCTACTCGTATAACCCCCTCTCAAGTCTTCACACAGTGAGGTGATTCCGTGGTTTTGCCGAGGGTGGGTAGGTCGATGTCAAAGTAGCTTTTCTCCTCAAGCAAACAATGACCATTGTCAGCGAATGTCAGCAGTCTCAGGGCTGGTACTTTCAGGAGGTTGTTGTGAAGAGTGCAGTTAGATGAGCCCACAAACGAGCAAAAATGCTGTCTTCCAGATTAAGGCAAGTCTTTCAACAAACGTCCAGTCCTGTGGAAATTCACCAACTCACGCACACTGAGGAGATCTCACCCCTCTCGACAGTCTTACATCACCCTCATCCACGCTAGTAACTCCCTTGTACCTCATTCCGTACAGTAGCGTGTTTGGATCTGCTTTGGGTAGGATTCGAGACATTGGAACTAAAGTCGTTGGAACGGTTGCAAGCCACCTGTTGAACACAAAGCTACAAGTAGGAGGTTTAAGCGACACCATCAATGCAAGGCCCTGCCAAGCGATGATACAGCTTCATTAGCCAAGGAACGCCACGGACAGCCTACCACTCGCCTAACAGGTACCGACTTGGCAAGCTGCGGACCTGTAGACCAAGCAAGACTAGCAGTACATACATAATCGTGGTCTAGCAACCGTTCTATTCGAGTGTTACCCTTGGAGGTATCTTGAGACCAACCGGGCTATGAGCGGAATTATGTTGGACCTTCCATTTACTCACTAAACTCTGCGTGTAGACGTCATAACAGCTCTCTGCCCGACTATACACCGAGACGTCGTATTTGGGTTACACCTTTGGGTTTCGACGCATGTCTTAGCTGCCTGTACCCCACATTGAAATAGGGCCAAACCACACGTCTGACAAGCAAGAGCAGAGCTATAGACAAAGAGAGAAATTTAGTCTCGCCGCGATGTCACCGAAAGCCCTATAACACATCCTCTCATGGTCGTAACATGCCACCAGAAGTAGCAATAATGGTGTGAGAGTGAATTGTGTGCTACAGGAGAGATCAGTGAAGATTGAGGTTTTCTGTGGAAAACATCGTTACAGGCTCTCCCAGACTGATAACAATAACATTACCGTCTGAGATTACACCGTTGACAGACACCATCAGCCTCACTATCCTAGTGCCCGCTATTACAGTAAATACCACGTCAGCCTTACACCACCTTCTTAGTGTCTTTTGGGCAAACCTCAGCCCTGTCTCAGTGCAACAAGGACTGTATCGACGAGACCCGCTCTACCCCAGCTTTTTGAAAAACCTACTTTTGCAAGCGGCCGGACAGGAGGAAAGGGCAATTATGCGAGAGATATGCGGCTCGCCAAGGTTGCCAAGGCTCTAAAGACCCCTTGGCTGTCGGTAAATCGACTTTCCGAAAGTGCCGACATAACCGACTTTGACGTCCACGGCCATGTAGTATTATGAATAGGCCAAATATCGAGCAACAACAAGAGAAACTCAACCATTTGCCGCCTACCTTTAGTCTCTTTACGAGTATAAATCCTTAACTCTGCCTTAATCCAAACTCAGAGTGATCCTTCCTCCACTCAATTCAACTATAGCAGAGTTTTATATGCACGGCGATATGAGACATTCCGCTCCTCCGTGGTTGTGATAGACGAGCCCCTTAGAGGCTTGCTCACAGGGTGCACTGGTACTGTAGATTCTTCATCACTGGCGATGGCTTGAGTGGTGGGTTCAACTCGCCTTCACCTCCTCAGGTTGACGATCCTTGGCAAGCTGAAAATCACCCTCGTCTAAGACAGATCTGTGGTCGAACAAGGAAGACAAAAGCAACTCCATCGGGGTTCATGCACGCGTTACCCCACATCTCCACCACGACCCTCCACCTGAGCGGTATATATAAAGAGCTGGTGTCATGTCTGTATCCTGTTCCTCAGTCTAATCAACTTCCACAACTGTCTGAGAATCTCTTCTTTCAGACACAGTTCCAGACACCCACCTTTCACAATTTCGTCAATCAAATCAGTCAACCGCACAATGTCCCAGCCCATTGATCTGGAACGAGGAGAATCTCATTCCTCTCTAAACGATATGGAGAAGGTTGCTCAGGTCCATACCTCGGGAGACAACAATGAGTACATTCACATTGCTGGTAACCGATACCACAAGGAGGACTTCATGCGGGCCTTTGGTGGTACTTTCAACCCTGGTTCCGCTCCCATGCCTTCTCGAAAGTTTGGTAACGCTGCCCCCATTGGTCTTTTCGCCTTCTCTATCACCATCTTCATTCTTGGAATGTGTCTTGTCAACGCTCGAGGAGTTCACGCTCCTAACGTCATGGTTGGATGTGCCGTCTTTGGCGGAGGTCTTGTTGAGTTTACTGCTGGAATTTGGGAAATTGTCGCTGAGAACACCTTTGCCGCTACTGTCTTCATGTGCTTTGCCTGTTTCTGGTGGTCCTGGGCCATGCTCAACCTGCCTATTGGAATCGAGAAGTACTACGCTACCGAAGAAGAGTTCATGCAAGCTGTGGGAATCTTCCTCATGGGCTGGTTCATTTTCGCTATTCTCATGACTCTGTGCACGCTAAAATCAACGGTAGCCTTCTTCATCCTCTTCGTCTCTCTTGATTTGGCCGTCATCTTCCTCGCTGCTGGCTACTTTAACAACAACCCCAAGCTTCTCCAGGCTGGCGGTGGCTTCTGTATCTCCACTGGTCTTCTTGGCTGTTGGAACGGATTCTCTGGTGTCGCTTCTCCTCAGTCTACCTACAAGTGGCTGATCCCCAAGGCTATCATGATGCCTGGTGCTCATGCTTAAGTCTCCCCTTATTTATTCTTAACAAAACTGATGTGTAAATGGTTGCGAGTGTAGCATAATTGGTTGTAAGCGATTGAGAACGACATACGGTCGAGAGAGTAGGAACGGCCTCACTGTAGAGTGGCAAAAGAACAGCTCACGAGCACTCTTGTGAACGGAACAAAAAGATTACAGCACCCAGGATTCTCGTATGGTCTCCCACTACAATACTAACTAGGCTCTCTGGTGCTTGACTATGGCTGATCGGACGGGAAGCCGTATTTTCACCAGGATATGGCCGTAACCGAATTGCGCCGACCCGGAATCGAACCGGGGGCCCATCGATGGCAACGATGGATTTTACCACTAAACCATCGGCGCGGAATTCTTGATTTTTTGGAAAAGGTGGGGTCCGCATGGTTATATCCAGGTCACGTGACCCCAAAAGGTTTTTGGGTTATAGCTCGTGTTTGAGGGGTCCTATAAGTGTAAGAAGTAGACGGATTTGTTTATTGGTGGTCAAAGATGGTAAAATAAGGCTCCTACTTATCGTCTACTCATCTCAGCCACCTACAGACCTCTGTCGTGTGACTCGGCGCAGTTCATGTTTGGTCCCACGCCAATCAAGGTTGTTCATGGTGAAAGGGAGGTTGGGAGGAATCTAATGTGTAGAGATAGCGGAAAAGGGGACGACTAAGGAGAGAGTGAATAAGTCCCCAATGGGTGGGCCAATCTGCGATTTTTTTGCTCTCAATGAAATTGTTATATTGCCGTCATTATTCAGACGCTTCCACCATGACCTCCCCCTTATATCATCCCCTGCTCCACACCCCACAGCCCATCTCGCTAAGCAGGTCACATGACTTTAACTTCCCAGGGTAACGTCCACCGTCCACGTTGCTGCATGTCGACGACAACCACCCATCTCAATCCATCAACAGAACGGGCCAATTGCACACAATGACTTCTGCACGAATGACGGACAAGGAGCTCTTTGAGCTCAACAAGTCCGCTGTCACCCAGGACTTCCGAATCACCCCCCGACTTTCTTACAACACTGTCGGCGGAGTCAACGGTCCCCTTGTCATTCTCGACAATGTCAAGTTCCCCCGTTACAACGAGATTGTCAACCTGACTCTGCCCGACGGCTCCGAGCGAGCCGGTCAGGTTCTGGAAGTGCGAGGCTCTCGAGCCATCGTCCAGGTTTTCGAGGGAACCTCCGGTATCGATGTCAAGAAGACCAAGGTCGAGTTTACCGGAGAGAACCTGAAGATTGCCGTGTCTGAGGACGTGCTGGGACGAGTCTTTGACGGTTCCGCTCGACCCATTGACAACGGCCCCAAGGTGTTCGCCGAAGACTATCTCGACATTAACGGTTCCCCCATCAACCCCTACTCTCGAATTTACCCCGAGGAAATGATTTCCACCGGTATCTCCACCATCGACACCATGAACTCCATTGCCCGTGGCCAGAAGATTCCCATTTTCTCCGCCTCCGGTCTGCCACACAACGAAATCGCCGCCCAGATCTGTCGACAGGCCGGCCTCGTCCGACCCACCAAGGACGTTCACGACGGACACGAGGAGAACTTCTCCATTGTCTTCGCCGCCATGGGTGTCAACCTGGAAACCTCGCGATTCTTCAAGCAGGATTTCGAGGCCTCTGGAGCTCTGGAGCGAACCTCCCTCTTCCTCAACTTGGCTAACGATCCTACCATTGAGCGAATCATTACTCCCCGACTGGCCCTCACCACCGCCGAGTACCTGGCTTACCAGACCGAGCGACACGTTCTTACCATTCTTACCGATATGTCCTCGTACGCCGACGCTCTGCGAGAGGTGTCTGCCGCCCGAGAAGAGGTGCCCGGTCGACGAGGTTACCCCGGTTACATGTACACTGATCTGTCCACCATCTACGAGCGAGCCGGCCGAGTCGAGGGCCGAAACGGTTCCATCACCCAGGTGCCCATTCTTACCATGCCTAACGATGATATTACTCATCCCATTCCCGATCTTACCGGTTACATTACCGAGGGCCAGATTTCCGTCGACCGACAGCTCTACAACCGAGGTATCTACCCTCCCATCAACGTTCTCCCCTCTCTGTCTCGTCTCATGAAGTCGGCCATTGGTGAGGGCCGAACCCGAAAGGACCACGGTGACGTGTCTAACCAGCTGTACGCCAAGTACGCCATTGGTAAGGATGCCGCTGCCATGAAGGCCGTTGTCGGTGAGGAGGCTCTGTCTACCGAAGACAAGCTGTCTCTGGAGTTCCTGGACAAGTTCGAGAAGCAGTTTGTGTCCCAGGGCCCTTACGAGGACCGATCCATCTTCGAGTCTCTTGACCTCGCATGGGAGCTTCTGCGAATCTACCCCAAGGAGATGCTCAACCGAATCTCCCCCAAGATCATCGACGAGTTCTACGACCGAGAGTCCGACGAGTTTGCCGGCAAGGATACTGAGGAGATTATTGAAACCGAGAATCTCATTGATGCCTAAGTACTAATAAATCATGTTGAATTACTGTGGGGGTTTGTACAAGTATGTAGTGTTGAGTAGCTAGTTTGTGCAGTGTTGTATTACAGAATAAGTTATGGTTAGTACAGCTAGAAATCAATCTTGTCGCGACCCGCCTGTTCTTCCAGCCACATGTCCCGTTGAAATTTGAACCACTCAGGGAGCACCTCTTCGTCGGGCACCTTGATGATAACTGTCTGAACAGGGTTGGCATTCATGTTGCTCATTACCGACGTGACCGAGTACATTCGCGAACGCATGAACTCAGGAGAAGACGGACCCAGAAACTGGCCTCCACTAGCGCTTTTGGGGTCCTCCTCATCGTCAGTTACTGCACACTCTCCGTCCCATGCCACACATTTGATGTCGATCATTTCCAGAAAGATCTCGGCCATGTAATGCGGTTTAGCGCCCGAGTAGATTCGGTACTCGGCCACAACACTGGAGTAGTTCCACTTGAGCATTCGTCGTAATGCGCCCACAAAGGCGTTTGTCGAGTCCAGAATTAGAATGGGATATGAAGTCTTGTCGAGTACATAGTCGAACGAGTCCTGTAGCAGGTCCTCCGACAGGACCAGAGCGTTGCTGGATGCTCTCCAGGGTCGAAGTCCCACATGAACAAGCTTGATGTCTTGTTCGGAGCAGAACCCTCGAATGTGTTTTGGTGGTCGGTCAGGGTTCAGCGATATAATGGTCTTGAGCCCCAGGGTCTCGAGAAATGCAAAGTTGAGCGTGGTCAGAGCCGAACATCGGTATACACCGTCTTCGACCACTCCAAAGTATTCTGGTGGTGCAAGCATTGTATGTGAGAGTGATTAGATGTGATTGGTGGCGCAAGTTTGTCGACGTG
This sequence comes from Yarrowia galli, assembly GCA_900519055.1. Taxonomy (NCBI): domain Eukaryota; kingdom Fungi; phylum Ascomycota; class Dipodascomycetes; order Dipodascales; genus Yarrowia; species Yarrowia galli. The sequence goes on along the minus strand of ULGS01000005.1, from coordinate 979,199 downwards.
TCTGTTGTTTGACCTTTTGTTGTTCGTTGATTCGTAACCGATAGGTGGGTTTGTGCTCTTGTATTGGTTGGGTAGCCTTCAGTTCAATAGACTTGGATTCTTGACGATGCTTGCCATGGCCAATACTGGAACCTTATATTCTATAGTGTGGAAGGTGGGTTGTAGTTGAGGGTGGTAGGTAAAATTGCTCTTGTTGACACTTTCAGGTGGTTATGAACGGATCAATCAACTATTCGCGTCTTTCCGGTTACGACCCTTCCATTACTCCTCATCATTCATACCCACAACCTCTCTCATCATGCTCTCACCCCCACGTCCAAATCTTTCACCCTGCACACGCATGAACAAAATCTAAATCGAATCACACCAAATCAACTTCTCCACCACAAACAGCATGAAACGACTCTGGGGGTCCCTACCCCGGGTCAAAAGGACGCGCAACCCTCACACACCAGGGACGATATTGCCGACAATACCGCATTCGCGACAGATACATCAACACACATTTACCCGGTAGCTACCGACCAAGCATTGCACAACTCGACCTCCAGAGTGAAAAACGGGGTTATCGCGGGAACTCGGCCCCGCTATATCTGCCACCAGAGGCCTGCGGTCTACGACAACTGGCAAGTGGAGACTTTGTCGAAGCTATTGTAGCAGGAAGGCCGTATTGGGGAGTGGTCACCAAACGACAACCATTCACACTGGAAATGCTGGACAGTGACGGGATCAGCAGAGAAGTGCCTGTGGACTGTGTCACATTTGGACTCTACGGTTTTACTAAATTGACCGGAAAGAGTAAACAACTCAAGCTTCTTACAGACTATCTGAAGTCAGCTTCCTACTACCACAGTGTAGCTATGCGGAAGATTTCGACTATCCATTCACTTCTCGCCAAGCAGGCTGTGCCGTGGTCTGTCGGTTTGGACGAAATCACCGACATGCTTCTCAAGATCTCTCCGGCAATCAATTCACACTCCTGGTCTGCTGCTGCGTTGGCGTCACATATCGCCATCGTCAACCAGCCCCGGTTTTTCAGATGCGACTACGCCCAGACAGCAGACTACGACTCCTGGTCGCCCCTTAACTACGTGGCTCTACCTATTGATACTGTGGGAAAGCTAGAACAGGTGGTGCATCCCAAAGAGGCTGCCAGATCGATCAAGGAGTTCAAAGCCATTCTTCAGAGATATCTGGCATCGACAGCTAACGACGAACACCGACACTTTCCTCTGAGGTCACTACTCACAGGAAAACAGCCATACGAAACGTGGGACGCCGTGGTGGCATTCCTTCGTCATTACGTGGAATACCCTCATCAAAATCTGAGGTGGGTTGTCCCTCAGATTCTCGGCATGTGGCACTTTGAAAGCTATGAGGGTCAGGGTGACCCCTGTGACCCGTATGTGGTTAGAGAGTTTCTGGAGAGAATTAACGAAGCCACCCCTAGTGGCCCAGGATCAGTGTTTCTCGCTGGTCCTCACGACATTGCATTTACCAAAAATAGGCTGCCGGCAGACTCGGTGGTGAAGGCCGCAGAACTTGAGCTGGCGGACGGAAACTCGCCCTTCTATGACTACTGCAGTGAGAAGTTCTCCGAGGCGGAGCCATACTCCTCTCCATCCGCAGCTCAATTCTTACATGAGTGGACAAGTCCTGGATACCTGCTTGATCAGAACCTTGGATTCTCTGTCTACGAGGAGGGAGGAGTGCCTGAATTCTTGCATCTCCATGTTCCTGACGTCACTCAGACAGTTCCGGTCCAGTCGAGTGTCTTGTCAGTTGTTGGTCAGCGAAGTTACTCCCATGACACAATCGAAGGCCGCCTCAATATGCTGCCAGGAGCAGTGATTGACAAGCTCTCTCTCAATGGAGAAGGCAAACGAAGAGTGATGACGGTCACCTTACGACTCGAAGACGGCAGGCTCCCTGTCCACATTACTGCGGACAATGTTTTCGTATCTTTCGGCACCATTGAGTTCGAGGAACCGATAAAGGCGAACGCGTCTACGGGAGCATTGACCGAGATCCTACAAGAACACTACCAGGAGCGGCTATCTAATGGAGCTCTTCCTGGATTTGCGCGAGTCAACAAAAATGCCAGTTTGTCTTACAGGACCGGAGAAGTGACTGTACTACCAAAGTCCATCTTTCTCAGTTCTAGCGAGCAAACGGAAGCTGACCAGATTGCGCCAAGAACCGAAGACGTCTCACTATTGCATGCTACCGAGGATATGGATGTGTTGAGCGAAGCCCGCATTCTCATGAACCGTCTCGGAGCCATTTACGCTTCTGATCACAACTTAGCCGTGATGTATCGACAGCAACACGACCCCTTGCATGCGGAAAGATCGGATCATCCGCTCAATCGAAAGATTCAGTCGCTTTACTTCGAAAAGGAGCATATTTCGGACGAACCTGGTCCCCATGAGTCGCTTGGCCTGGGTGCCGTCATTCAGATTGCCTCTCCCGTTGACTCTCTAGAGGACATTGTGAACCAGCATCAGCTGTACAGCAAATACTCCAACTTGTGTGCATTGCGCAGACATGGAGAAGCTGTGGTCAACTTTGCCACACTTCGAGGAACGCCCAAGATTGACTGGCTTGCGGAACGTGGGAGTGAAGAGTACACCCCTGGGTCTGACAGATGGAACGACATCCAGTATGATGTGTGTGACGTGCTGGAACAGAACAGCCCTGGAATGATTCTAGAGTTGCCCCAACCACTGTCCGGTAGGCAGCTTCGAAACATCTATCTTCAGTATCTGCGTCCTCGCCAACGATTGACTGACCGATCTGCTCAGCTGGTGGAGCGATACTGGAAGATTCTGTGGCTGGAGACGCAGGAGACATTTGCATACAAGTGTGTTGTGACTCGTCCTGCGCTCACCTACCAGCGAGATCCTATCACAAAGCTGTCTACACGAGCTCGGGCTTACTGTATCGATCTTGACATGGAGGTTGAGGTTGAGGTTGGAGATCTTCAGCTTGAACGTGGAGATCGGCTTGTCAGCATGGGAGTCGAGCGTGCTAACAGATACACAGGAGAACTGGTCCTGTGTGTTTAAAAGGACATGTATATATAACTAGAGGAGGAAAGATGGGCATTTGTATATAGTAAAATTATGCATTAATCTATGTTTGGTGTCGTAGCTGATGATTTCATAGCCGCCCTAAAGCAACTTGAGGTGGCCAGTGACTCGGTCAATCTCAGACTTGGGAGCTGGGCCGATTCCGAGAACAGTGGCGCTTCCAGCAGCAATCTGGGTTCGACCAGCGTCTCGGATGACACAGGCAATGATACCTCGCTCCAGAGCCTGTCTCTTGAGCTCGAACAGCTCGGCCTCAGACTTGACCTGCAGAGCCACCTTGGCCTGGCCCCATCGAACCCACGATCTGGTGGTTTTGGGCTTGAGATCGGAAGACTGTCTGTAGCATGCCAGGGCTGCGTGTGCGCACTGGGCAGCGATCTTGCCCTTAGTCATCTTGAGGTCGGTTCTCACCACCAGCACCATTTTCAGCTCTCCCCGGGCCTTGTCCTCAAAGGACTGCAGCTGCTTGATGTCGTCCTCTGTGAACTCATCCTCAGACGAGTCCGCCTCAGAAGAGGATATCGATGAGGAAGACAGTCTTCGTGCAGCCAGCTTTCGAGGAGCAGGAGTGGTGGCTCGAGGAATGACGTATCGTCCGAGAATGACGCCTGCGCCAACCAGACCGGATGCCACGAGGTAGTTGACTGTTTGCGTTGACAGCGTCGCGGGAAGAGTCATCATTGTCGGCTTTGTGTGTGATGAAGATGATTGAAATTTCGATGCAACGAAGTTTGATTTGTCTCATGCATGCCTGAGATGCATGAATCGAGGTGGAGCAGATGTAAGTTGAGATAGGCGTCGATATGCTGTTGAGCCCAAGCACAACTGGAAATGGCCACTCACGGTGAGAAACGGGTTCTATTTCATGTTAGTGGATTGTTAGCTACTGTATATGGCCAGAATTGATAAATATTCATCAACGTATGACCACTTCGCGTTGTTTGCTCCAGACACTCTTAGAGTTCCAGACCATCGCTAGCACACGACACCATCCTTACCATCGACACCAATAGGACTCTGCGCGCTCATTCGACAATCACGAAACGAAGGTGTTGGGAATGAGGTACCTCAGATGAGATTAAGCGATACGCTCCTGTATACGCTTTGCATGTGTTCATATACGGCCTAAGATTAACTCATGTGACCAGTCGCCCAGGATGAAGAGAGACTGTTCAGCATTGACTCCCGCTGGGTACCGGTGTTACAAGTAGCATATCTCTACTTGTACAAGTATTTGTGAAGACCCGAATCTGTTGAGCAGCTATCTGATCAATGTACTTGTACCGACCCCTTACATATACTCACAAGCCGCCCTCAGATTCCATTACACCCCTCTCATCACATGCCCGCTGAAACCCATGACAGTTTGACTGATCAAAACAGAGCATAGCCCCATCTATAGCTACCTACGACGGGCTACCTTCCACAAGATTCTGAGCCTGTCTCTCAGCTGAGTAAAGACACATCTGATGAAGGATCCACCCTGAGTATATAGTAGCGACAAAGAGACCATGGCACCCTTTCGCATCACACAACACAGTATCGGTAACATTCATCTATCCATCAGCTAGGCAGCGCCATCCTCCTAGATTTGCTTCATCCAAAAAACACAAAAGTCATCTTGCTGGTCAAGTTCTGTGAGTACACTCTTTCTATTTGGACCCAACTGCTATTTGCCCCAAACGGCACACAGCTGTAGCCATGGCAACAATCACTAACAAAGCTTACTGCTGGTCAGATGAGATTCTCTCAGGGCTTGTCTTTCTTGGGGTTGGTTAGTGCGCTGGCGCACGGGCTATCGGATACACACGAGCTGGAAAAACGCCAGACGTTTGGGGCCCGTTTCAATGGAAACCCGTTCGTTCCTATCTCGACAGCTGACCCCTTGAGCATGTTCCCTCGACGAGAACATCCCGTCAAGCTGCCGCCGTTTGTCACTGGAGGCACCCATACCACTTTGGGTGCCGTTCCGACAAACAACTTCTACACCAACATGCTCCTGGGAGATCGTACTCTTCCAGCGTACGTCTACCCTTACAGCGTGTGGTGGTCCAAGGCAGATGGCTTTTCGGGACTAGCGATATCCCACACCCGACACAACCAATTGGTGTATGGTCCGGATCCGAATCGAACACCGACGCAGTTCTACTTCAACCCCTCGGGTATCATGTCCATCGTTTTCAGTGCACGAGAGTTCTCGTCTACGATTTCGATGCGAATGGATTCCCTGGACCACATGAGTGTCAACGCCAACACCCTCGATGAAAGTGGAACCCTCAAAATGTGGACCCCTCTGGTCAGAGGCATGGGTATGGTCACCGCCAAGTACTACGGAGTGACTCCTGTCATTGCTTCTCAGGTGGGCTTTGCTCGCGTCCAACAGGAATCCTCGCTTCGACCTGATCTCCTCAAGTACAGACTCGTTCTCAACAACGGAATCACCTGGCTCATGTACGTTACCACCCTCCCTGGTCAGTCAATCCACTTTACTCTCAGCAACAACAACCGTCTCGTGAGCACCAACAAGGGCAACTTTGTGGTGCAGGTTGCTGCTCTCCCTGACCCTTCTTCAGAGTATGCATTGGATTGGGCAGCTGGAAGCTATGCTGTGGGTGCCTCCGTCACTGGTAACATTGATCAGGATGGTCTTCGTGGAACCTACAACATCAACTTCAAGCACGCCGGTTCGAGTCGAAAGGGCAAGCCTCTGATGTATGCTCTGGAGCACCAGGTCCAGTCCATGCCAGAGAGCATGCTGTCCACCTGGACCATGGCAACCCTGGACTCGCCTGCCAAGGGCCAGATGCGAGGGTTTGTCACTGACAAGTTCACCATGGTTGAGCCTTCTTTGCCTCGAGATGTAGGCTACCTCCCCAAGGCGGTTCTGCCCAACTACAAGTCCCGTCTAGGCGATGCTAATGTTCGCAACTTGATTGCCCAAGCCGCCAACCAAGAGATGCTACAGGATATCAACGCACAGACTAACCTGGATTCCATGTACTTCTCAGGAAAGGGTTTGGACAAGTTTGCGCAGCTTCTGGTTGTTCTGAACGATGTTGTTGGCGATAAAGGTCGCGCACGTGATCTTCTCGGTCGACTGAAGAACGCTTTTGCTGTATTTTCCAACAACAGGCAGCGGAACCGGCTCGCCTACGATACCACCTGGAAGGGAATTGTTTCTACTGCTGGTCTTGGTACCGACCACACCGCTGATTTTGGCAACTCTTACTACAACGACCATAACTTCCATTATGGCTATTTCGTTCATGCTGCTGCCATTATCGCCAAGGTTGATAGGGAACTGGGAGACGGTCGATGGCTCAGTCAGAATCGACAATGGGTGGACAACCTGGTCAGAGACTACGCCAACCCCAGTACCCAAGACAAGCATTTTCCCATCCATCGATCTTTCGACTGGTGGTCTGGTCACTCGTGGGCCAAGGGTTTGTACCTGAGTGCCGACGGCAAGGACGAGGAGTCTTCTTCTGAGGATTACCACTCTATGTATGCTATCAAGCTCTGGGGCAACGCCAGTGGCAACAAAGCCATGGAAGCTCGTGCCAACCTTCAGCTGGCTATCATGAAGCGTGCCATGAACATATACTGGTACATGAAGGACAACAACCGGAACCAGCCCATGAAGTTCATCAAGAACAAGGTGCCTGGCATTTCGTTTGAGAACAAGGCTGACCACGCGACGTATTTCGGTATGAATCCCGAGTTCATCATTGGTATCCACGCTCTTCCCACAACTCCCATTTCCGCATACATTCGAGACCCTAAGTTTGTTAGAGAGGTCTGGGACCAACGGGTTGCTGGGTTCATCAACTGGGTCGACAGTGGGTGGAGAGGTACTCTTCAGCTTGATCGAAGCATTTTCGACCCCAATGCTGCGTATCGGTTCTTCACTCAGGGTTTCCTGTCTCGGTGGTTGGACCCAGGCACATCATTGGCCTGGTCTCTGACCATGGTTGCCGGGTTGGGAGGGCAATAAAAATACATAGAATACTAGAATAGATGATCCACTGTGGTTTTCCCTTTGCGTAATGGTGAGGTAATTTTCCATGAAAGAACTTCTTACTAAGCTGGTCCTACAACTGTGGCTCTCCCAAGATGTCGTCACTTCAACAGACACGAAGGTTTGGTGTCGCATATAAGCCGTTAATGCCGATCAGTCTCTTTTGAGGGCGATCGCAGCAAGGAACACTTCCAACCCGTGACGTCAATATCTCACTGATTCGCTACTCCCTTGACCCCCAATTAAATCAAGAGCAATGCGTCTTATCGCGCCTCTTATCTGCACAGATACGTCTGTGTGTGATTCCCACACTTGTTTCCACACTTGTTTCCCCACACGGTTATTGGGCGCAACTGCATGAGCTCTGCAGCAGATTACAAAGTGATAGAGCTTGTAAGAATATAAATTGGGCTCGATGCCTGAAGTCGCTCAAACACACACATATACGACCATTACCGACTAGACATACACAATGGCACCTGCTCTTTTCAACCCCATCAACGTGGGAGACACTCGACTGCTCAACCGGGTCGTCATGGCTCCATTGACCCGATTCCGAGCCGATGAGGGAGGAGTGCCTTCTGAGATCCAGAAGGAGTACTACGTGCAGCGATCGCAGGCTCCTGGCACTCTTCTTGTTGCCGAGGCTACCTACGTTTCCCCCGGAGCCGGTGGAATGAAGACATTTGGAGGCCATGTTCCTGGACTGTGGAACGAGGAGCAGATTGCTGGTTGGAAGAAGGTGATTGATGCGGTTCATGCCAAGGGATGCAAGTTCTACATCCAGCTGTGGGATCTCGGCCGAACTGCCAACCAGCAGGTTCTGGAGAAGGCAGGATTGCCCTTCGCTGGTCCTTCTGCTATTCCTCAGAAGGGAGACAAGTTTGGAGACAAGATCAGAGCTCTTACCTTGCCTGAGATCAAGCAGAAGATCAAGGACTACGCTACTGCCGCAGAGAACGCCATCAAGGCCGGTGCTGATGGAGTGGAGATTCACTCTGCTAACGGATACCTTCCGGATCAGTTCATTCACTGGAACTCCAACCACCGAACAGACGAGTATGGAGGAAGCATAGAGAACCGATGTCGGTTTTCTCTGGAGGTTGTTGACGCTATCTCTGCAGCCATTGGAGCAGACAAGTTGGCCATTCGACTGTCTCCTTGGACAGACGTTCAGGACGTGGAGGTTGATCAGGTTAACACACTGCCCACTTTTGAGTACATTTTCAGAGAGCTCCAGAAACGAGCGGACAACGGTCAGAAGCTGGCCTATGTGCATCTCATTGAACCCCGAGTCAATGGAACCAAGACAAAGCGGGAGGATGTTGCATGGCAGACCAACGAGCCTTTCCGAAAGATCTGGAAGGGTCCTCTGGTTAGAGCTGGAGGTTTCACTCGAGAAACTGCTCTTGAGGCTGCTGCATCTGACCCTTTGACGCTGGTTGCTTTTGGCCGATACTTCATTAGCACTCCTGATCTTGTCGACCGGCTGGAGAAGGGCGAGAAGCTCAATCCCTACAACCGAAAGACCTTCTACTCTTCCGGCCCTGTCGGATATCTTGACTATCCCACTTTCGAGAAGGCCAAGTTGTAATTTACAGTACATTTAGACACAAGAGCCCTTTTTCAAGCAATGCCAATATTATGTATTTGTACAGCTATGTATACCATATGCAATGTGATTGTCCGTCTGACTTTTTCGGTCTCTTTATTCGTTAACAATGACAACAAGCACGGTGATATCGTCCGGCTTGCCTCCCATGTAGTGCACCTTCATCACCTGCTGCACCTCCTTGGCAAAAGGAGACAGATGCTGCTTGTTGGTGCTCAGAGACTTGGCCTTGAGCACGATTCGTCGGGCCAGATCCATAGCTCCCTTGTGTTCTCCGCTGGACTTGATACCCTCTTTGTCGTCCTTGATCCACGATCCATGCTCGAGCATGGTCTCATTGACAATCTTCAGAGTGTCCTGTGCGCTCATGTTATCGGTGAGACCATCGGTAGCTAGCACAATGACATCTCCGGCCTCGGCAGTGAACGTGAACTGGTCGGCTGCTGCAGGGGTGTCCTCAATGTGTCGCAGCCCCTGTCGTTCGTCACTTCGCTTAAGCTCATCGGGAATGATAGCAAGCTGGTAGGGGGTGTTGAAGGCGTGAGTCTGGGCCTTGGAGCCTCCGGCGAGCTTGCCGTTTCGGAACACCATGAATCCAGAGTCTCCGAGGTTGGCAACGGCCACCTGGCCGTCCTGGCCAGCAACTCCGATGCATGCTGTGCTTCCTCCTGCCTTGACGGTCTTTTCCCGGACAATCTTTTCGTAGGCGTTGACGAGCAGCTGTTTGGGCGAAATGAGCGATGCCAAGGGCTTGTCGTTTGATGCAGGCTCCTGCTCCAGCTTCTTGGCCTTCTCCACTGCCAGATTAGAGCTCTCGTGGCACAGGTAGTAGCTGAAATCAGAAGAGTTGACTCCCATCTCGGCCCAACCGCCCACGCCATCAGTGACGCCAAAGGCTGCGCTGTTGTATGTGTATGAATCGGGCGAGTCAGTTTTACTCAGCGAAACATGAAAAAATGCATCCTCTCCGGTGGGCGGTCTGTTTTCTCCAGCCGGAGGCTTGGACTGCTGGTGAGGAGGTCGGGGCTTTGCGCTGTAAGCCTCGGCGATTGTGTAGCTGAGGAACCGTTTCGCGAATAGCGGTTTCAGCAGCTGTGCTCGGGGTAGTCGGGTTAGTCGGAACATGGCGTTTTTGTACGTGTTCTGTACTTTTCAGGGGCCAGGTATAGGATTCGTTCAGGAACACCACTCTCAGTCGAAGAAAAATAGGCTCTCCGAAAAGTACTGCTTTTAGAGTTGAGGTGCGTGCACACACATCCTTTAGCACGGACACTCAAAAGAAGCACACATGTGGGAGCAACTTAAGGGTACAGATACGAGATTGGACCAGACCATACTACTGATGCTCCATAAAATCAACCAAATACATCAAAATACATTACTAGTTACCACCGTTGGAAGAAATGGACACATTGGACTCATCGACCTTGATGTCATCTCCCTTGATGTCATCTCCCTTGATAGTGCCCTCCTTCTCATTCTGACCATCGTCGTCCTTCTCAGCCTCAATATACTCAACAGTGGAGCCAACCAGAATGATACCGTTCTTATGACAGATTCGCTTCTCGTCCCGCTTGTAAAAGTACAGGACAGCAACAGCTCCAACAATGCAACCAAATGCACAGGCAGCGCAAGTCGCAAAACCCTTGGTGAATCGGGGAGATTCCTTCGTGGGGAATACAAGAACGGATACCCAAGCCTGAGTGGACTGACCCATCATGTTCATAGCCACAATGACAATGGCATAGGCTTGTGGGTCGTGTCTCATGATATCACTGACCCAGCCGAAGAAGGATGGACTCATGGACCAGGATGTGTACTGAAGACAGAAGGCAAACCATTTCGCGGCTTCGGACACATCCCACACTGCTAGAATCACGCAGCCTATGAAGTTGAGTGTTTGCGTTATTGCCACAGCTCCCCATCGGCACTTGAACATGTCAGCAAACAGGGAAGCTGAGTAGACGTATACAAAGCCGAGACCCGGGGCCACGGACGACAGCTGGTTGATCTTCTGGTTTGAGTATCTTTGGTTGCCCTCCGAGTCAGTGAGACTCTTGAGCCACAGAATGAAAGAGCCAGAAGTTCCACTGTTGTTGTTGAAGAAAATGCAAGCGACCAGCACCAGCAGGGGCATTCTCCAAGATGTGAACAGAGGTTTCCAGAGCTCCATGGAGAAGAACGGTTTCTTTTTCGTTGTGGTGGCTTCGTTGGCGTACGGCTTCATTCTGAGACGACATCTTCTGATCTCATCGTCTGTCAGAAACAAAGAAACGCACTTGTCTGGGGTTCCAGGAATGACAAAGAAACCAATGACTGCTAGAGGAAGAGTGGCAATGGCGTCTACGATAAACACCCATCTCCAGCCCTCAAACCCTCCGACTCCGTCCAGATCGAGAGCTGCACTTGCCAGTAGACCTGAACTCAGAAGACCCAGAAACTGGCCCATGTAGAAGAAACCAGCTCGACGAGCAACCTCCGAAGGCTTGTACCACGATCCCATGAGGAAGTAGGCAGTTGGCACGAAACCAGACTCAAACACACCAACAAGAAATCGGATCGCCTTGAGAGCTGCAACAGACTGGATCTTACAACATAGAAGAGTCATGAGACCCCAGCAGAGATCCATGGCAGGAATGACAATGTTGAGAGGCACTTTGGGCAGCATGAACATAAAGGGAAGCTGGAAAACAACAGCTCCGACCAGATACATGGCCTGGACATTGACCAAATCGTTACCCTGGAAACCAAGGTCCTCTCTCATACCACTGACGTAGGCATTGTTAACGTTTGTCTGATCCAGATACTTGACCCAATAAACTGCCAGAGAGTAGCATGTGAGAAGCAGGTCAAGCTTGAGAATCAGTTTGTTGTCTTCCTTGGTGTCTCGTTCGTCAAACCACTTGAACCACTTGTGGCCCGACTTTTCGTACTTGTTTTGTCGGTATTCGTACTCATCAAAGAACTTCCACCATGGACGGTTGGTTTCGTCTCTGTACTCCATGACGAGCTCTTGCTCATCGGTGACGGCTTCAATAGCCAAGTCGTCTTCGACGTGACGTATAGTCGGGATAAATTTCATATGTGTTGATGCCGTGCTTGCGGGAGGGTAGGGATGCTATGTGTATCGAAACTAGTGTCTGAGGGGCCCATATATATATGAAGACAGGGCCGAATGAGTCCAGATCAACCCCCTCCTCATTGAATCTATCAATGCATCCTTTAACCGCTGTCCTTAATCAATGCGGTTCGCTACTGGACGGTTCTTATCGCGTCTCCATGCAGGCCGTTGTCATGAGTCTACTGAACGATGGTTGCTCTTGGCATGAGGGGAGTATGAACGACTTGTGGGTTGTTTGACCTTGTAGTAATCACCATATCCGTACATACACGTGACCCCATAGGAAACACGCGTCTGCTTCCACCCACATTCTCCATATTCACTCACGTGTCGCAGGTGTCGATGAGGTCTCTCCTTCGAGATGACGTAACGCGTATGTACGCTTCAATGTCCATATAGCCGCGGCACTAACTTAAGCTCACTGATAAGCTTCTTGGGGGCCTCGAAACCCAGATAGACCCCAAACTCAAACGAGGCCTGTCAAGGAGGATAATCAGGCCTAGTGGAAACGTTTGACAGCGGTAAAAGATGCATGTGACGTTTTTGTGCATTTGAGATCACCTTGGTGATGGCTTTGTCACGGTCCCTTTTTGTGTAACACTCGTCATTGTGGTATTCGACCTGAGTCGTTGTGTGTGGTGTGTTTACTCGCCTACCCACCTAACCATTTTACCCCACACCAGCCCTACATTGACCCCCCACTCGAACACAGGTACGGCATCTAGACAATGGACCCATTTTCCAATCCCACATTCCAAGACTCTATCTTGCTTATCCATTGTCTGAGCAATTTTGGGATAATCTTGCCTTCTGCAGGCTTGTGTGGATTGATGAGTAGGGAAGTCCGAGGTGATGCCGTGAGTTACCCATGGCTGCTATGACATCCACTCGTGTTGAGAGACTCATCCGTATGTCACAACTTAATGTAAATCGTGAGCTGGGGTACTCCCAAGCCCTATTTATGTAGATTTGGTCTCTTCCTCAGATATTATCATCTCATCAATTGTATTCCCTGCTTATCAAAAAGTGAGTCAAGGATGACAATGCAGCTATACACAGGAACCACGCTTGCTAACCAGTCGTACTCGTACTGTATCAGTACTCGTACTACTGCCGGCCATCTCGTACATGAAATCAATTACACTAAACAGACGTAAAGAAGAAGAGAAGAAGAAGTTTCAGTTAGCGCCACACCCATCTACCAAAGTCGGTAGTACTCGTTTCGGAAGGGAAACTCAAGGTCCTTGAAAAAGCCCCGCTCGGTCCACATGCCGTTGCCTCGTTCGCACTTGTATTCAGACAGTCTCAGACTCTCGTGCAACGGCAACTTGGCAGGGTCGGTGTATGTGAAGCCGTTGTAGGCGGAGTCGATGAAGAAGTTCTGGTTGTACTCGTTCTCGCCAGTCTTGGCGATGTTCTCAGACAGAGGGTTTTCGTCCTCCACAAGCCACTCGCTGGTCTTTGCCTTGAGCTCGCTTAAAAGAGCGTCAAGTCGGTCCGACTGACCCAGATGAGACTGCACGGCATTGTGCCACTGAGCAGCCAACTTGCCCAGAAGCTCACATGCGACCACATAGTACAGGATGTGCATGTAAGTGGTTTTGGGAACGTTCTTGTTCTGGCACGATTTGAGGAACCAGGTCTCGGCCAGTTCGGCACGCTTGGCAGCAGAGTAGTAGTGCAGTTCGTGTCCCCTAACCTTGTGTTTCTTTTGGGGAACACTGACATGAAGGTGCTTGATGCCAACCTCCTTGGTAGTAGGGGGAGGATGGAGACACTCGGTGAGCTCATCCTGAAGCAAGTAGAGGAACTCAGCGGCAAAAGGCGCAGAAAAGTCAACCTTGGACTCCTCGAAGAACGAATGCAGGCTTTCGCTGGAGGCAATGACGTTGGACAGGAACGAAGGGTCCATTAGCTTGACCAGATGCAGCTCAACAGCAGGAACATGCTTGGTGGGGAAGACTCGCTTAAAGATGCCAGTATCGGCAGTGGGCAAGAAGTTCTGCTCAGGCTCCCATCCCTTCTGCTCAGAGAACTTGTTGAAGATGAAAGTCTCCTCTGATCGGTCAGTTCCAAGGAGACCCCACTGTTGCATGAAGTACTCGGAGGGCTCGACAACTCCTCCATTCTGCTCAACGAGATCAGTAAGAAACTCGACACTGTCCCGTTCGTCAGCCTCGTCATATTGGTCTCTCAGAGGAGAGTTGATGAGAATCTGATAAGCGTAGGACATGCAATCGAAAGTTTCTCGTCCTTGGGGAGATTGCAGCAGCTCAACGCATCTGTTTCTGTAGGCGAATCTGAGACGACTCTCCGAGGCGGAGGAGGGGCATCTCAGAGCGAGGTAAAGAAGAGGAACCATTGTTGATGATAGTTGTTTGTGTTTTAGGAGTGTTTGTGTGTCCAATTGAGGCTGGTGAGGACCCTCCATCCAAAGGAGAACAGCTCTACATATATACCCCACTCAGGGTTTGCACTGGCCGTGTGACCCTCACTAAAGCCGTTTAACGTCAATGAATTGGCTTCAACGAGGTCCAGTGCGGCATTTTTAGACTACCTAGATTATCGAAATAGTGCTACCATGAGACCCATAGACCTTGTGGGGTGATACAATTGGGAATATGGTTCGAGGTTGTCTTACCCGTACGGCTGGTCGAGGTGTAAATACAGAGGCTATACAGTGCGAGTAATTTTACTATGACGGGGGTCTGATGGCGTTGCTGGAGACATTCATACACGATGGAGAAGAACACCTCTCCAACCAAGGTCATTGTCATGGCATTGCAGCTATATGCATTGAACCGGCCAAAATCCAACGTTTTTGCATTATCGAGGCATTGGCGATGGGACAAGCAGGTGCGGTGCATGACTTAAGTCCGTACCCTTGTAGCACGTTTCTTGTACCAGGAACATTATTGGATCGGCCCTGCATTTCCGGGCAAAGAATCTAAGACATCCGCGGAGCTAATGTCGTTTTCAAAAAGAAAATGCAACACTTCTCTCCCTCGCACGTAGCGATGGTAATGCAAGCGAGCTTCATGTGCGAGATTATCAGCCAAACCGTAAGGCTGAAGACAATCCTGTGACTCTCGTTGCACCTTAAAATCCGAGACGATTCACTCAAGATTAAAGTCTCGCCGGTACGACGGTTGATTTTTCGGATCTCAGCTAAATAAAGCTCGGAGTGGCGAAGTAATAGGAGAATCGACTGTATGGTTTGTAGCTTTAGACCCGTCCACTGATGATATCTCGACGTCTGAGTCCAGAGAGCTTTCCATCCAGGCGAGATGGTCAGTGGATCGTACCTGCAGCTGCTTGTACAGAGTACGAGTAGCATAGTGACCCACCCAAAACATTTCTTCAAGGGGCTGGAATCGCCTCCACGGGGTCGCTAGAAGACTAACGCTCCAAAGACTAGCCCGTATAGCGACTAACTGTCCCTGTGCAGGAATAGACGAGCCATTGCGATCAGCAAAGCCTTGATCGTATAGCGGGATAAAAAGGAACCCGGAAATTACGGAGTTAAGAAGTCAAAAAACTAACGGTGACAGAGACGAGTCTCGTATCGCTGTCAGTGCCTTGCCTTCGACCAGATTTGAACTGATGATCTCAGCATTACTAGTGCTGCGCCTTACCACTTGGCCACGAAGGCAGATGAGATCCTGGGCCTAGCCCTGCCTAGAGATTCGAGAGAGCAGTGATTTTGAGCGAAATAGCGCGAGGCTCAATTACTTGGAAAAAGAAACGCTTCTTGTTGAGGGGATGTGAAAAGCAAGTAATAACAGGCTCAAGCTCTCTCCATTAAGCAAGTCCTTTTACCTTCTTCGAGAACCGTGTGGCTAACACTGGTAATCTGTAAAGAAGGTGGTGGGAGCTAGGGTCACTCGTGTCTCCCGGAGATAATGTATATAGGTACTTACTCCCCGGAGATATTTACTTGCACACGAGTCTGATTCAATCCACCATCCCATGTGCTCATGCCCTTGATGTACAGTTTTTGAACTTTACGAAGAAACAAGACATCCCAAATCGAAGCCATTCCGGCCCATTGTAAACAGTAGGAGCTGCCTCATATGATAGTACTCTTTCATATTTACCCCTCCTCCCTCCTCCGATCCCAACATTTTCGGTGTAAAGGCTCCCTAGCTCCATTTCAAAAATTTCCGGTCACGTGATCTTCACATGAGATACACTACAATTTTTTTCGTCGCATAATCGTGCCCCCGCCCGAGTAGCGCAATGGTTAACGCGTTGGACTTCTAATCCAAAGATTGTGGGTTCGAGTCCCACCCCGGGTGCTTATCACATTTTTGCATTTTTTTGGTGTCGTCTCACATGAATAAGGTTCTGATCAGTATCCATTGACCCACTCCAAATGACATTCTGAACACACAACCACAGACACCAAAAATGGCCCCCAAGCACAATTACAGAGGAGTGAGTACCCCACCGAATGCTTGAATTAGATCATGAGACTAACCTCAGGCTACAGTCGAGGACCTGGAGTTTCCCCCGGCCTTTTCTGTCACTCCCCAGACCTCTTTGATCGAGGCTCTGGAGCTGTCGTACGAGAAGGAGTACTCATACCTTCCCGTCATTTCGGGCAAGAACCGAGCTCTTCTCGGATACCTCACAGCCGACCAATTGAGACAGCAGAGCTCGCGGTCCAGTTTGGACGGATCCGTGCCTGTCGCCAGTGTCTACAACAAGTTCCATAAGGATGCTTCTCGGCCCTTCAAGCCCATCACTCCCGCTACTCCTCTTGAGCAGCTGGAGGAGTTTTTTGAGTCTGGACAGCCCTTTGCTGTGGTGACTGATGACAGCAGACAGTTTGTGTTGGGTGTGGTGGTCAAGGAGGATCTCGACAAGTACATCAAGTGCCGACCCGAGCTGCAGTAATTAAATTGAATTGCATAGTTATGAATGATACCGTATTTGTTGGTTTGAGTGCTGGGAAATAGTGGAGTGCATGAGGCGTCCTCCACCAGTAATATTCAAGCAACAGCACGAGTCAGGCGGTATAGGTAGGTCTTGCGAAATTAATCAATATAAAGCTAATTGATGCAGCTGATAGTGCCTTTCCTTTATTTCTTCTGATTCTGTGAGTTCTCTATTATTCTACCTCTTGCAATATCTCCATACCTCAGTTTCGCGCCTGTAGCTTTAAGTGCATATATTCTTAACGTGTTACACATGCATGAGACCTCTCTCCAACATTCCCAGTGGTGGGCTTCATTAACCACCTGACAAACCCCATGTGAACGACGGATCGAAATGGAAGTCTTCTTACAGCAATGCTACGATGCCGTTAGGCTGCCTGAGCAATTGGACGCGTACCAGCGATACTTCCACCTCTTTGACGACTGGTCGACCAGGTTGATGGCTTCAACCAGCTGTGAAGTGCGCATCTATCTCGACAAGAAAAACATCGAGGAGAATAGTCTCAAAAGGGTTACAGCAGATATGGAGACTGGAATAGGCATGGGCGATAACGACGTATCCTTAAAGGTGAATCACGAGGCTGTTCCGTGGATGATCTTGGCTGTTCATGTTCTATTAGACTACTCGACGGACGTGTCTGAGATTACAAGTGCATTGGTTGACAAGTTTCGCATTCACGGCATTTTCGAGTCAACGGTAGAGCAAGTCCTTTGTTGGAGTCTCCATCCCCTGAACCTCGACTACACAGTCAACATAAGCGACAGAAAAAAGACTCGACAAGATCAGGCCAAGCGCGCTATCACTGACGAAGCATCGCTGTCGGAAAAGAGAACGGAAATCTGGCGGAAAATTTTCGATCATCTTCACAGACACGAAGCTCTCACTCTTTCGAAGCCCAAGGCCAGTGTGGTTTACTTTGCATTGTTTCGGTTGTCGGAAGACGCGTCGCGTGGACTGTATACAATACTGTTCA
Organism: Yarrowia galli; assembly: GCA_900519055.1. Taxonomy (NCBI): domain Eukaryota; kingdom Fungi; phylum Ascomycota; class Dipodascomycetes; order Dipodascales; genus Yarrowia; species Yarrowia galli. The sequence goes on along the minus strand of ULGS01000005.1, from coordinate 961,442 downwards.
TTGATGCGGCAACCGGTGCCCTTGCTTACACGTCCCCATTTCAGCGTGAGCAGGAAGGTCTTGAGGCCATCAGTCGATACTGCCGCAAGCATATAGATAGCTTCTTACGTGAACACGGTCAGCCATCGTTCATGATCTGCGTCAATCCCTGGGACGGAGGCGAGAGCAGCTCGGCTCTGGTTACAGTCCTGCAGGACGCCATAAAGGGACTTCCGCCTCTGGCGACCCGATTTTGCATTTACACTCCAAGAGACGAGAACACTTTCTGCGCATTACCCACAGTTGCTGCTATAAGTCTTCTGCGTATCGCGGAGAGACTGGAGGACGGGTTCCGGAGCTTTCAAGAGTCACCTCTGTTTTCATATTACTCCGAAAAGGGCTCCGAAGCCTGCTGGGAGTATGTGTTCCTGTCTTTCTTTGAGGACCTTCGCCACAGAAAATTCTGCGTGCACCAGCCGCGTTCGTATTTCCTCGGTCGCGATTACCTTAACTCCAAGCCCCCTAGATTGGAATATCTGGTACCCACTAAAGAAGCCACTATGTCCCTGATGGGTAAGGATTGCTGGGACAAGATTTATATCTCGCCTTATTTGGACGTGGAGGCGGGAGGAATGGCGGTTCAGCATGAAGATGTGACCCACATGGATGAAGATGCTGCGAGCAAGCTTGATAATATCTTAACTCTGTCTTCTGACTCCTTTTTGCATGACTTCTCGTCTGAAGAACGCTCTGTGAAGCTCACCAAGCGGACCCTCAACCAGCTCGCCTATCTTCGTCGTGTTGCCCAGACACCAAAGGCTGGCATCGAGTCGCCTTCAGTGAAACCTGCTCCTTCGGAAAACAACTCTAACCCCAACGCGGTGCAAACCTCGCCCAAGGCTGACGCCGAAACTGAGTCTCCTCACGGTGCAGCTACTACGACGCCCCCTTCAGCTCCTTTCTCTGCCGCGAAACCCTCCAGAGGCTCTAAACAGACAGCTCACATTGACAGATTTCTTCAAGTGACTAGTTCTATGAAGGCGAAGTCGACAGGTCCCCAGAAGACTACCCAAGAGCGTGATGCTGAGCCCGGGATCGGTCATCCACATCAAGATGTCAAAAAGAATCAGGACTCAAAAGCTTCTGGCAACTCTATCGGACGTCAAAGCAGTCAACCGAAGGAATCGCCTGGTGAGAGGTCCGCCCGTGAGAGAATTCCCAGTTTTCTGCACACTTCCATCGTCAAAAAGCCTACACAGAGCCCCACGCCGAAGATCACTACAACAAAGCGTCCCGCTGACGATGTGAATGCTATCCAGGGCGGTAGCAATGCCAAGAAAAGGGGGCGAGGTCGTCCGAGGAAGATTTTGTTGGACGAATCGCCATCTCAGAAAGCTGCTCCCTCACAATCTCCTTCTCTAAGGTTGCCCTCAGAGAAGGCTCCTGTTGAGACGAAAAAGGACTCTGAGTCGAAGAACGCGAGTAACGTGGTGGTGAGCAAGGCTGCCGAGAAACCAGTCTCGACGAAGCAAGGAGACGCCAAGGACAAGGCTGCAACAACTGCAAACAAGCCTGGCGCCAAGCCTGACGACAAGCCCCGCGTCGTCGTAAAGACTGAAGAACCAGCAGCTGATACGTCCATCGGTAAGTCGTCTGCTGCCAAGCTATCTGGTGGCAAGGCAACCTTGGACCAGACCTCTGCATCCAAGACCGCTTGTGGAGACAAGAGCCCTTCAGCAAAGCCCGCTGCAGCCAAGGCTTCTTCAAGCAGTACTGCCAAAGTCACGACGCCTACAGCGTCTACCTCTTCCACTAAGCTTTCGACGACCAAGGTGTCGTCAACAAAGACATCTAACACCAAGACTCCAACTGTGAGCGATTCCTCGACCAAGGCCCCTTCAAGCACCATAAGAACTGTTTCGCCGAAATTGTCTGCAGTTAAGACTCCCACGAAGAACCCTTCCGCATCCAAGTCTGACACAACCAAGATCAAATCAGCAGAAAAGTCGGCACTCAAGGTAGCGATTGGAAAGGCTGAGACCCCTACTGCGAAACCCACTTCTTCCGACGGCCAGACTCCCGCTGATGAACGATCTTCTTCTGATAAGAAAAAGACCGCCTCTGTGAAACAGTCGTCGTCTGTGAAACAGCCCTCTTCAGTTAAGAAGGAATCGTCAAATGGTAATATATTTGGTGCAACTCCTGCTGCTAGCGTGACTCCGTCTAGCCGGCTGCCAGCTACAGAAGATGAAAAAGAGAAACCTGCTAAGAAAAAGAAGCGCCAGATTGAGCACGGGGATCGAGGAGTAAAGCCGAAGAAACCACGTGCTCAAGAAGTCCCTGATCGACGTCAGAGCAGAGTCAGTTCTGTCGCTGAGAGAATCTCGCGGATGTTTAGGAGGTAACCTATGTAACACTACAGTGTATGTACTTGTATATATTGAATCAATTAACATAATGTCTAACCACAATCCTCGATGGTGATCTGCCAGGTATATAAATATTCATAACGTATCTGTACTTCATTAAAACTCATAGATGTCCAATCAATTGTCCTCCACAGCGTCCTGTTTGCTGGCCGTCTCCTTCTCAAGAAGCTCCTTGTTTCTTCTAGCTGCCAGCACCACCTCCTGAAAAGCAGCAGCTCCAGTGCCACTCTTGGTTCGCGAATGTGCCCGAGGTCGCATACTGCTGGCTACAGATAGCAAAGACGGCTTATCAGTTTCGTTGACAGCCTCGTCGTCTTCATCTTCATCGTCAGAATCCACCATGTTGAGAGACTTGATTCGGTTGTGCAGTCGGACAGCCTCGATAGCGTGTCTGAACTTGGATCGAGCATTGAAGCCTTCTCGGATGCTGGGAAGCAGATCGATAGACTTGGTGGTATCTCCCGTGATCCACTCGTGTTTCAGCAATTCAGCCGAGGTGGGTCTGAGAGCGGGATCGAGAGCCAGACACGACTTGATAAAGTCCTTGGCGTCCTCAGACACGTCCTGCCAGTACTTCTTGTGGAAGACCAGCGCGTTGGGGCCCTCAATCTCTTCCAGGAAGTCCCGAACGGTCTCAGATCGGAAGGGAGAGTAGCCAGACAGAATGGTGAAGGTGATGACACCAAGTGACCAGATGTCGCAGGGCTTTCCGTGTCCTGTGCCCTTGAGCACCTCGGGGGCAGCATATCCAAAAGAGCCAGCCATTGAGTGCAGGACCTCATCGGGGGACTTGAGGTGTTTGGCGATACCGAAATCGGTCAGCACCAGAGACGCATGGGGATCGGGAGTGACAAACAGCAGGTTTTCGGGCTTGAGATCTCGGTGCACAATGTCCTTCTGGTGCAGGTAATCGACGGCCTCGAGAATGTCCTTCACAGACTGTCGAGCGTCCTTTTCAGTGAACTTTCCGTAGTCGCAGATTCGGTCGAACAGCTCGCCTCCAGTAGCAAGCTGGGTGACAATGTAGAACTTCTCCTTGCTCTCGAACCAGTCCTTAAAGGCGATAATGTGTGGGTGGTGGCACTCCTTGAGCAGTGACAGCTCTTCAATGACCACGTGGTCGTTTCCCTTGAGGTTCTTCTTAACGATGATCTTGACGGCGACTTCATCGCCGGTAGAGTGTTGCTTAGCGTACTTGACGATACCAAAAGTGCCTGCTCCGAGAGTCTTGCCGAACTTGTAGTCGGCCTTCTTGTTGTAGGAAGGTGGTTGGCCCGCGACTTTGTTGACCAAGCTGTGGAAGGTCATGTTGTGTGTATCTGTGGTGGTTTGGGCTTTGTGTGTGCGGTAATTGAATGGTTATCACGATCTGATGCGTTGTTGTGATGCGACAATCATGCACACCCTGTCAGGCTTTCAGTAGGGAGTTGGGAATGGGACTGGGAGTGGGAAACAAGGCCAGAGGTTAATTGAGTATCAGATGAAAACGCCAAGATTTCCGTGGTGCTTTTCTTGCGGGTTGCCTTTGGGGTGTACGCAGTACGAGGCGAAGGGTGGCAAAAGGGGACCGTTTTATAGATGCATCGAAGATCGAAAACGACGTTCTATTTGTGTCACTTGCGCGCCCTTGTCCCGAGCTTGTTGCGTGCCTGACCGTTACTGCGCCTTGCGGCGAAACTATGTAAATCTCACGCTTCTAGACCTGCGTCTGCGCATTCTGGAGCGTGTGGAAAATGAGTATTTTTGGATCACCTCTCATCCCCCCTCTATAGCTCACAAAGTTTTGAGTGGAGACGATGATGATGACAGACAACGTACAAGCCCCAATAACACTGCCAAGTCAGGCAACCGTAGGTGACAGCAGACAAAGGGTCGCCTTATCGTGACAGTGGAGAACATGTGCGCGGTCCCCATGACACAAAAACACGTTGCTGACAACTGCACAAAACAGTCCACGTCGTACTTCTCACAGGTATAGGAATCTCATGCCAGGCACTTCCGACATGCCCTGGATATTTGGCTTTGCGCGCTTCCTTGTCTGCCTGCGAAGCGATGCAAACCGTATGCCAGTCAAGAAACGCTGGTTGATGGGGAACAGAGAATCTCGAATGTGACAGACGCAATAGACTCCACACGAACGGTCGGATCTTCTCTCGTCTTCCGTTCCGTTGCTTAGTAACTATGGATTGAAGATGTTCGCCATGGCGCGGTTACACACAAGCTACCAACGAGGCTGTGCCAACTAAATTAGCTACCGCACATTTTGTTGTCTGACTGGAGTGCAGATTTATAGACCAGGGTTAGGGGGGGGGGGGGTTAGTGATACAAGGGTGTACAATACTGAGAACGAGGTGTAATAAGTCAACAGTTCCGCGCCCTAAAGTCATCATAAAACGTGTATCCTGGCCAACAATGCCGCGATAATACAACCACGCCGGTAGTTCCAGAATATTACGAGTAGAGGTGCAAGACCAAGTCATACAGACATGGCATACGCACGTGTGATTGAGGCTGTGTAAAGTGGTTTCATATAGTGGCGGAAGTTATGCGCCTAGAGTCGCTGGTCGACGATCGTACGAGTATAGTACTGTAGCCGCTGTGTTGTCCACGCTGTAGCAAGGTCTGGTACCTGTAGCTAACCGCTACCAGTTATAGACAGTCTAGCTAATGTCTACATATTACAGTGGCACACTCTACTAGTACATCTCCAAACTTGACCATAAAATAACTGTTAATACTTACTTACTGTATACCTACAAAACCATTACTGAATATCCTCGGGCTCCATGGGAACATCGGGGATTCGCTCTCGATGCAAGAAAGGCTTGATGACGTCGTCGTAGTAGTGAGGCTTGCCTCCCTCGGAGGGGTACTGCTGCTTGACCTTCTCAAAGTAGTTCTTGTACACATCTCCATCGTATCGACCAATGGCAGAGTTGATGAAGTAGTCAGACAGGTTGAAAGCATCAGTGTATCCGATCACGTTCTTTCGAACAATACCACAGTACTTGTTCACCAGAGCAGTGACCTCAATGATGTCCTCGGGCTCGAAGAAGCCCTCAGCGAGGAACAGGGCTGAGTCCTCCTCAATGGACCACAGAGCAAACAGGTTGGCCAGAGGAATCAGATGAGGCTGCACCTTCTTGTCAGCGGTGGCG
>ULGS01000005.1:848282-955856 GCA_900519055.1 Yarrowia galli | reverse complement strand
TCGCTCCTGAGACACCTGCTCAAAGCACTCGTCCACAGAGACGCCCTGCTTGGCCAGCTCCTCGTAGGCGTCGGTAGCAGCGTTGATGGCTCCGGCAGAAACAGCCTCCCATGCCTCAACAAGCAGCTTGGGGTCTTCCAGAGACCCGCCGTTTCGCTTGGCCTGGGCAAGCTCCTTGGATCGGGACAGGTACTTGGTGGCGTTACCCAGCTTGCCCTCCTTTCGGTAGACGAGAGCAGACTGGATCAGAGCTCGGCCAGCAGACAGAGTCAGCACAGTGTTGTCACCCTCCCAGGTGCACTGGACAACCCAGTCCTGGAAGGCCTGGCCGAAGCCGTTGTAGGCGGAGTATCCATGACCTCCACAAGCCTGTCGGGCCTTGTCAATGATGTCGGCACAAGCCCAAGTGGTGGCGGCCTTGAGACCAGCGGAAACAGAGAAAAGCTCCTTGATATCCTGGACGTAAGACTCGACACCGGCCTTGTCGTCCTCTCTAAGACTCTCAGCCTTCTCCTGGGATGCAAAGAACAGCTCTCTGACGTGGTCTCCAGCCAGCTTCATGGCGTAAGAGTAAGCCATGAGAGGCAGAAGACGTCTCTGGTGGTAGAGATAGTCAATGAGTCGGGTCTCGGGCTCTCCAGGAGTGGATGAGAACTGTCGTCTGATGGTGGCGTATCTCAGAGCAATGGTGAGGAACTTTTTGGACACGTTGTGGGAATCAGTGGTCATCTGGACTCGTCCAGTGATGAGAGATCCGTAAGTCAGCTGAGCCAGAGGAGGCTGCTTGACGGTACCGTCTCGGAGAACCTTTGTGTGCTTCATGAGCATGTAGTTTCGGGGAATTCGGACGTTGGTGAACTGGATCCAGCCGTTGTCAACAGCATCTCGGCCCATCTTCTTACCGATATCACCTGTGGCGATTCCGGGACGCAGCGAGTGGTCGTCCAGGTTTCGGAGAGGCACCACAAACGACTTGACACCGTAGTCCTTGCCGTCTACTTGGAGTCGAGCAAAGGCCAGTGTGTGGGTAGAAGTGTGGGCGGCTCCTCCAATCCACCACTTTGTGGCTCCGACGTGGGGAGTGTTGATGATGAACTCGTCGGTCTCCTTGTCGAAGGTGGCGATGGTTTCCAGACGAGACAGGTTGGAACCGTGACCCAGCTCGGTCATGGCGAAGCAGCCATAGAAGCCCTTGATGACCATAGCTCCCTGTTCCAGCCAGTACATGAGCTGGTCAGGAGTTCCCTGGCCTCGAATGGAGTTGCAGAAGAGAGCGTAGTGAACTCCGAGTCGGGCGTAGGTGCCCATATCGAGGATACCAAGAAATCCAACCTTTCGGAACGACATGGGTTCGGGGTCCATGGCAATTGACTTGGACAACTGGAAGATTCGCTTCACAGATCGCTCTCGCAGCGTCTCGAACGACTCGTCGTACTCGTTCTGGTTGTTGAAGATGGGATCTCGCTCGTACATGAGCATGAGGGACTCCAGCAGCTCAGTCTCCTCCTTTGAGCCATCCAGAAAGTAGGTGATGTCTCTGGGGTCGAAGTCCAGCTGGGCTCGCTCCTGAGCCATCAGCTTGGGGGGCTCAGTGAAGGTATCGTAGAGCTTGCCGTCATGGACAATGTCGTTAGTGGGGTTTGGGGTGATCATTGTTGTGGGTCGATTTTAGAAGGGGTGCGTGCCTCTGCAACTATATAGGGACACCAACTGTTAGGCTTTCTGTCTCCTCGGAGTGATTATTAAACGATTAGGCTTGTCAAAATGTGGGGTAGAAGTTTATGTTTCGCGGTGGTGTTTTGGAGGTGGGATGGATTGGAGAGTGGGGGGATAAGAGGTGATGGGGGTCTGATGAACAGTTCGTAGCTGCGGTTGTTAAGTTCTATGGCTTGTGTATTTATTTCTGCTTCTTTAAGCCACCTCAAACGACCGCCAACTGTCCATGCTACACCTCTCTATCTGACCTCCTTCTACCCCACCAAACCCATTTGCACGTTCAGAGTCTAACAACGTGGGGATGGCACATACAACGTAGGATGGCAGGTAAAGGCCGAATGGGAAGGACGGGTGAAAATCACGAGAAGAGATGGAAAAATTGGGGTACGCGAATAGTCCGCTCAATCGCTCTGTATACTCCCCAACCATCTGCTCGGATCACCTTCATCGGATAACGCATGTAAGAAAAATCCGAAACTCAATCCCCGCATTCTAATCATTTAATGGTGCATATGGGTGTTCGGTTCAGTGTGAGCATACACACAATCAAGGTGTATTATTGTACGAGTACACACATACGCAATGAGGTTGTGGACGTGACAACACAGGTGTGCTCTGAGTGAGAGACATTTGTATTGTTGAAAAGAGTACCAATCGACGACAACCATTCACCTCGTATCTAGCCCTACCCCACGATTCCGTGCCTAGCTCCCGTTGTTCATGTGACACCTCTCTAGACATGGTAGTCGACTTTATTGTCGCGCTAAGTCGGCTCCTTCTCTGAGACCCTAACGCAACGGTGTGTGTAGTTGATTAGTCCGGTCCTTTTTCACGAGCGTGTCTCCGAAGATGCATGGCCGAGCCGAAAAAGGTGGTGACATGGAGTGAGACTTGTGTGAGGTGCCAGTAAGGGTAACGCTGTATGTGTGGTGCTCTCAGAGGTCACCAGGGGGAGTAATCGATCTGAGGAGCTATAGTATTTTCTGTCGACACCTCCCACGGCTACTGATAGCAGAGAATATTGTAAGACCCCCCTAAGATGGTTCAATAAGTCCACAAGTAACTCAACATCAGTTGGGAGGAATTTACTTAGTATGATGCAAATCTGCGATTGGGCTCACAGAAATACGAGAGATCTCCAAGAACAATTGAATATGAAGCCGACGGCTGCTGGTAAATCACCACAGTTCCCTGCGTGCTAAACAATGGTTGCGAAGATGATATGACCCTTCGTCAAAACCACTCCAGGTTCTTCGACATCCTAAGGCGAAACACGATGGTGGCACACGCACTTGTGGCCTTTCGAGCGCAATAAAAACTTTCCCAAGAGCACCAGGAAAAAATCCTCTCTACATACCATGCTCTTTATCATCCCCCACTAATCTATTCACATTGTCGTAGATTATTTTCCACTCCCAACAGTCATCAAGTTTCTACGCCTCCACTTGTCACATGACCTGAACAACTTAAGGTTTCATGATGCAGGAATCGTCATTTTTTTCCCGACCGCATAATCGGTCAAAATCACATATTCACAACACACACAAACACAATGTCAGCACACGATAAAGACGGCGACGTGGTCATGGACGAGGACGTCGAGCTCGAAATCTCCGAGGAGGAGCGCCTGGCTCAGGAGAAGGCCCAGCGAAAGCAGGAGCTCAACCAGAAGGCTGAGGACTTCCACACCGAGTTCATGGCCAACAAGTTCACAATTCTTCCCGGAGCTTCGGCCGACAAGACCGCCTGCTCTTTCCAGTTCACCGAGGAGGACCATACCATTGGAAATGCTCTTCAGTACATCATCATGAAGAACCCCGAGGTGGAGTTTTGCGGTTACTCGATCCCACATCCTTCCGAGGCCAAGCTCAACATCCGTATACAGACATACGGCGACATCACTGCCATTGAGGCTCTTCAGAAGGGTCTGGATGATCTGGTTCAGGCCTGTGACGTTGTCAAGAACAAGTTCACCGACGCTGTCACTGACTTCACTTCCAACAACTAAGCATGTAAAAGGGGTATGGGGCCATTTGGGCTGTATTAATAGATAGATTGATTATGAGTGGATGGACGTAGGGGTGGGAGGAGGCGTTATTGGTGGTTTTCCGACTGCTACCAGGTATCCACCTGCTTGAAGGGGACTACAGGTCAGCCACGAGTTACCTTTCAGAGAAGTTGGTACAAGTGTTGGAATGTAGACAGTGTTAACGATGTGGTTCTGCTGGCAGTTTCCAGAGATGCAAAATTGCGACTCTTTCGTTTCTGGCAACTACTTTGCCTATGGATCATGCCTTTCTTACAAGTATACAGGTGCAACCAACGACTGTAAGATCAGTTATAGGTTCCCTTTGATGGAGTGGCTTGTAGCTATAAGCGACAGTCGTGCGCGTGAATGCCTTACGTACCAGTTTGATGAGTATCCTTACGAAACAAATCTCCTTGGAAATTCATATACTGTACGACCTCAATACGACTTTGTAAGCCGAAATGCGAGGCTCTAGATTCGCCCCTTCTGTGTGGTCTAGATTTATCATTGAGGCAGCTAAGTACAGTACTTTCGACTATTCCCCAAGTAACGTTGTCCAAGTAAACGAATGAGCAAATTCATCTCAATCTCTCACTTCCTCCATACCAACTGCTTAGTAACACGATGAGGTCCAATTCCACATCCGACTCCGTACATCTGCACACACACCTGCCTGCCTCCTATTCTGCCTCCTCCATATATGAAACTATTTTCGCGCCGTTCTGTGCATTAGGTTTGTGCGCGTGTCATTTCGATGGGGGTCTGAGAAGACAGCTGAATGGAGATAATATGACGATGACAGTATATATGGGTCCAAAAATTAATCACAATTGTCCGGTCGCCGCTAAAAATGCCGGTACCGCAAAAATATCACGTATTACTATAGCTTCAACCTGCTTCCGCAACCAACGCCCAGATATGCATAAGATCAGGTGCTCTTGCAGACAAGACAACTTTCACCACCACCCTACAAGTACGACAAGTACGACTACAAACCACACTCGACTATGGACTTTCTCACCAAGGCCATTGGTACCGTGTCGTCGTACGGATCCAAGCTGCCATTCGTGCTTGGCGACGTGACCCAAAAGGCCAGCGAGGGCAGATCGTTGTGGTCTGTTTATGACGCGACTCTCAAGTCCAACTCTTCCGACTGCACCGTGTTCGAGTTTGTGGCCGACCAGACGTACCCTCGAGACCGGATTGTTGTTGTCAAGCACTTTGCGCGATCGCTGAAGACGTACCGGTTTCCGGGCATTCTCAAGGTCCACGATACTGTGGAAACAGACACCTCTGTTCACGTGGTGACAGAACGATGCAGATCGCTGGCACAGGTTATCCGAGACTCCAAGGAGGAGTTGTCGGCTGACCGAATTCTGTGGGGACTCTACTTCGTCACTGAAACACTCAAACAAATCAACTCAGAGGGAGCCTCGACTCATGGCAACATCTCCCTCGACTCCATCTTCATCACGGCATCAGGAGAATGGAAGGTGGGTGGTCTGGAGCTCATCACCGCCCAAAAAGACGCCCAGAGTGCACTGGCTTCATTCGGACCTCTTCTGCCCAACTCCTCAAACAACGCACCCCCGGAGATCAAGAACCAGGGCTACCAGTCTGCCCAGAGTGCAGCCTCGAAGCTCGCCATTGATTCGTGGCAGTTTGGAAACCTCCTGCAGTCTCTGTACACGGCTGTGGGCGTGGATATGCCTGCTGGAATGCCCGCCATGGTCTCTCAGATGACAAGCGTCAAACCCGAGAAGCGACCTCGTATCCCCAAGTTTCTGGAACAAGCCCAGGTCTCCTTCTTTGGTGACCATGATATGATTTCAGTGTCACAGGACATTTCTCAGTTCCACATTATCGCCGAACCGATGGAACGACGACACGTGTTGGAAACCCTCACAAAATACAGACAGGCATTCCCCCCTGCATACCTGGCCTCAAGCGTGATTCCCGAGCTTCTCAGAGCTCTCACTCCACCCACACCTTCTTCGTCCCAGGTCAACCTGTCTAACGATCCCGGCGTGGTCCAACCAGACTCTGAAAGACCCCAGATTCTCGTATGCATCTTGGCTCTGGCTGAGGGACTGTCTGCCAAGGACTATACCACTCTGGTGGTGCCCACTATCGCCAAGATGTACACCTGCCCAGACAGACCCATCCGAATGGCTCTTTTGGAGGCTTTGCCCTCTTATGCTCCTCATGTGTCTGAGAAGGTGGCATCTGACCAGATCTTCCCCCAGTTCATCACTGGTTTCTCCGATACATCTCCTCTCATTCGAGAGTCTACTGTCAAGGCTGTGTTGCCGCTGATTCCTCATCTTAATTCCCGAATCAAAAACAACGATCTGCTGCGATACCTGGCCAAAACCCACAACGATAAGGAGCCCGGCATTCGAACTAACACCACCGTCATTCTTGGAAAGATTGCTGACGAGCTATCTTCTTCAGCTCGAACCGGTATCCTTGTGACTGCATTTGGACGAGCTCTCAAGGACCCCTTTGTGCACACTCGAAACGCAGCTCTTTTGGCTCTCGCCTCCAACCTGGACATTTTCGACGTTCCCTCCATCGTCAACAAGGTACTGCCTGCCATTGCTCCTGGTCTCATTGATAAGGACCCTGCTATTCGAGCTCAGGCCAAATTAACCTTTGATGAGTTTCTGGCTGAGGTCGAAAAGCATGCCGATACCATGGCCACCGAGACTGAGATCACCGAACCCCCTCAGTCGTCAGCTACACTCTTGGCCGCCAAACAGAAGGAGAAGGAAGCTTCCAAGGCCGAGGCTAGTTCTTCATGGACTCTTTCTTGGTCCTCTCCCTTCACCTTTGGTACCAAAACCCAGTCCACATCTTCTTCCACAGCCGGAACCCCCATGGTGGCTCAAGGCACCATTTCTCGACAAGAATCTCCTGCTCCTATTGTTGATGACGTTGATTCGTTGGCTTCTGCTGCCCGGACCATGTCCATCAAGCCCAAGAGCGGTCTATCTCTCGGCTCCACCAAGCCCAAGCCTGCTGCTTCTGCCGCTGCTGGTCTCGGTATCAAGAACGCTGCTTCTACAAAGAAGCCTGCTGCTCCCACTCTGCAAGACAACGACGGATGGGGTCTGGACGACAACTGGGACGATGGATCTGATGGAGAGGTGGTCATCAAGGAGGCCCCCAAGGCCAAGCCTGCTGCCAAGGCCAAGAAGCCTGCCAAGCTGGATCTGGACGATGACGAGGAGGATGGAGATGATGGATGGGACAATTGGTAGATGCAGTCACAGGGTTCATATAGAAGTACACCGTAATAATACTGTTCGTGATATTGGAGTATGAAGGAAGCCGGAGTAAGCTGTTACACCGGTCGTAGTGAGTTACCACCGCAGCAGATGTCTTCTGTTCATTACTACGCCACTTGATCTACAGTCTCTACAAATACCGGTATCTCTACTGTACATACTATACACAGCATTCATTTGAAAGTCAATTAATCTATACCATTTTTTCTATCGAGTTTTAGTTAGTCTACCATCGGGAGTTGGAGAGAGGAGCGGAGTTGGAGCCGGTCTCTCGAGCTCCACCGTAGCCTCCACCGTAGCCTCCGCCACCTCGTCGGTAACCGCCACGTCCGCCACGGCCACCTCGACCGCCTCGGCCTCCCCAGCCTCCTCGGCCTCCTCGGCCACCGCCCATCTCCTCAAGCTTGGGGTCGATGTGCTGCTTGGCCTCTCGCAGGATGACGAGAAGGTCTCGGGCCTGCTTTCGGTTGTCCTCGGTGAAGTAGGTGTAAGCGGTACCGGTGGTTCCGGCTCGACCGGTTCGACCGATTCGATGGACGTAGTCCTCGGAGTTGTTGGGGTAGTCGTAGTTGATAACAAAGTTGATACCCTTGACATCTGAAGTTAGTATGGGGGATGATGAATATGGATGGATGGATGGATTCAATCAAAGCAAGGAAGGTAAGGTTACTACACAAACATGATGAGATGGTGACAAGTACAAAAAACTCGGCATGCCATCTTTCATCAAAGATCATCAAAGATGAACACATACAATACAATACACGCCCGTGCTTACAATAGTAACGTTGTAGTAACATTGTAAGACAAGCATCATCTACGAAACAACAGTGTGTTTCCAACAGCAGCGAGAGTTTGTGTTTCTCTGCTGCAACTGTAGCATCCCACATTCTTCCAACACGATCATTCTTTTCATGGTCACAAATATATTCAAACGCAAGCCCGTCCACAAAAATGTTCATGTTCATTTAGGCATTTAAATACATCTATCGTTCAAGTGATGCGTCTTGTCCTGGCATATGATCAGTCAAATCATAATCTCAACACGTGTTTCCAAAAGGGTCATAATAAGAGGCTCTGGATTCGTCTTCGGAAAAACAAGTGTACTCAGGATACGAGTCGTCATAACCAAACAGTCGGAGTGGACCCGTCTTTCGACAGTCAACAGCTCGCTGCATGGCTCAACTCAGAAGAAGTTCTTTTCAGGGATATCGTAGATGGTATCGGATATGTGCGTGGATGTAGCAAAAAGCTCCCAGCGAGGATATCAATAAATAGAAGGCTCTAGTCGCCTCCAACAAGTAACTGTTCAGACAATGCTGAACAAGCCACCAATGTTGGAGACAGAAGAGAGCCAAGGGGGAAATAAATAAAAATAGAAAATGTTAGTACTCACCAATACCACGGGAAGCCACATCGGTGGCAACCATGATGGGGCTCTTGCCCTGTCGGAACTCGTTAAGAACCCAGTCACGCTCCTGCTGCTGCTTGTCACCATGAATGGCGAGAGCAGGCCAGCCGTCCTGTCGCAGGAACTTGGTAATGTCGTCGGCAACTCGCTTGGTACCGGTGAAGATCAGGCACTTGGACTCCTTGTTCTCCATGACGGTCTCGAGATGCTTGACAAGTCGGTCTCGCTTCTCGTACTCGGTGCAGACCTCGACGATCTGGGTAATGTTATGAGAAGCAGACAGCTCAAGAGAACCAATGTTGACCTGGATCTGGTCCTTGAGGTAGTCATGGGCCAGTCGCTGGACCTCCTTGGGCCAGGTGGCGGACCACATGAGGGTCTGTCGGTCGGGTCGAATCTGGTCGACAATCTTTCGAATTTGAGGCTCGAAACCCATATCGAGCATTCGATCGGCCTCATCGAGGACCAGGTAGGTCACTCGTCGAAGGTTGGTCTTGCCAGACTCGAGCATATCGAGAAGTCGGCCGGGAGTGGCAATGACAATCTCGACACCTCGGGAGAGGTCTCGGATCTGCTGTCCTCGGGGGACACCACCGTAGACACAGGTGTTTCGGATCTTGGAAGACTTGCCGAACTTGGAGCACTCCTGCTGAATCTGGACAGCAAGCTCTCGGGTGGGGGCAAGAACCAGGACAATGGGTCCGTCACCGTGGGTCAGCATGGGCTGAGCGTTGATGTGGACAATGGCGGGCAGACAGTAAGAGAGAGTCTTACCGGAACCAGTGGAAGCGATACCAATGACATCTCGTCCAGTGAGGGCCATGGGCCATCCCTGGCACTGAATGGCAGTGGGCTTCTCGAAACCCTGCTGCTTGACCTCCTTAAGGACGTAAGGGGGGAATCCAGCCTCGTCGAAGTTGGTGACGGGCTTAGGGATACCCTCTCCGAGCAGAGTCATCTGGTTCTCCTTTCGGAAGGCAGTGACCTCCTCGTCGGTTCGCTCAGTGACAGCGGGGTCCTCCTTGTAGAAGTTCTTCTCGAACTGAGGCATCTTCTCAAGGTCCCACTCCTGCTTGGGCAGGTTGCCGAAGTCAGAGTCGTCGTAACCTCCGCCGCCGTAGCCGCCTCGGTCACCTCCGTAGCCTCGATCACCACCGAAGCCGCCTCGACCGCCTCGGGAGCCACCTCGGCCACCTCGGCCTCCGCCGAATCCTCGTCCTCCGCCGCCGAAGCCACGGTCGTTGTTGTTGTAATCGTCACCGTAAGACATTGTGTGTATAATGTGTTGTTGTGTTGTGAAGAAGAGGAAAGAGAGGGGGGGCTGGAAGGCTACTTATGGTGACGAAAAATTTGGGTAGTTGCATCAATTGTGTGATGTGCGAAACTCTATTTGAAAAATTTCCTTCACATCGCAAAGCTTATATGCGTTGGAGGGCAGCTATATGCCAATGAAAGGTTCACAAACGTGCAGACGAGGGTGCAAAATCTGCACTCTCCGATATGGAAAAATAGTGCAAATTATGCACCTCCATTTGAGGCCGCCAAGTGTAGCGAGAGAGGTGGGGTTTTGGTAGTCTGGAGAGAATTGGGTGGGGGTATTATTATAGACTATTGTGCTATAGAGTGCTTTGCAGCTCAACTACAACCATCAACTAATTGTCCTTCCAATGGTTAGACTATGGATCACAATTGGCAAGATGGAAAAGCATACCTTTGAGAACATTTCGTACATACTGCCGCCGCTACAAATGGAAGCATCCAGAATACAACAGAGAGATGTCTTCGGTGAACAGATACTTGGGAGTTGGTGGCGGAACTGTATTTGTGTCTGTTGAGAAGCCCCCTTTTGCTTCTGTGGTAGTCCCGACACGTTGTTTCAGTGGCTCTATAGTCTCCATGAAAGGCCGTCTCTCTCACCCTCCATAGTTCACTCACCGAAGATTAATTTCACACTCGCGACACCCGAAGCTAAATAAGCCATCGGGTCTCACATGGATCCTATTGTGCTGTAGTCCGATCCACCAACGCAACCTAATCACAACAACATGACGATGAAACGATCGCTCAACGACATTCTGGACGGTAACGAGGACGTGGATCTCGACTCCGCCACCGAGGCCGACGTGGACATGGAAACCCCGCCTTTCCAGGATGCCCCCGACACCCAGATGCGAATGTGTGTGGACTGTGGAGATCAGCCGGCAGAGAAGAACTGCCAGGGCTGTGAGGAGGACTTTTGCGACGTGTGTTTCCAGTACATTCACCGAACCGGAAACCGATCCAAGCACGCTACTTTGCCCATTGAGAATGGCGTCTCTGGATCCTCAAGCACTACAACTGGAGGAGCTACCACAGCAGGCAACGGAGCTGAACAGGAGCCTGAAGACAAGGTCGACATGTCTCTGTCGAAACACTCGATGATCGAGCCCGACGAGACCCAGCTCAAGGTCCTGGCTCTTCTCAAGGAGCGGGCCAAGGACGTTCCGGTACGACTTACCTACGATGAGAGAAAAATGCTCAGATTGCTGGAGGCCGCTCTCAACGTGTCCGAGTACACCGACAAGGTCGACATTCTGTCCTACACATCCAAGGCCAAGCGTATTGTGGCCCAGCTCCGAGAAATGTGCTCCATTATGGCTGCCCTGGTCGTTGCTACAGATATGAAGACTGGTCAAGCACTGTTTGAGAACAAGAACTTTGCCGATAACGCCGAGTGGTTCCAGACTGTGTTTGAGATTGGCCGACGATACAAGATCATGAACCCCGACAAGATGCGAGACTCTTTCGGAAAACTCATGTACATGATCATGGATTCGAGGTTGTCTGAGGTGTCTCAGGTTATGGAGTTTGATCTCTATAAGCCCGTGAAAAGCGTCTACAGCCATCTGCGGTCTTTCGGTGATGGTGCTGATGGTTCCGGTGTCGCTGTATTTGGTGATCCTCTTATTGTGGACGCCATTATGGAGATCAACCCTGACGGAAAGAACCGAAGACAGATTCAGCAGGCCATCCAGACCAAGGAGCGAGCCATCGAAATTCTGGCCAAGCGATACTCCAAGGGCAAACTGCTCAAGGAGGATGTGCGACAGTGTCTCTACTCTCTCGGAGATTACCATGCTTATCTCCGAGCAAACCAGGAACCTGTGGAGCGAATGATGAAGTACCTCAGCGAAGACTTTGATGAGTCAGCCGACACTTCTGGAGAGTTCCATCTGGCCATTCGATCTGGCTCTGGAGGAGCCCGTCTGTCCCACAACCACTCCAAGCAGTACCAGTACGTCCGCCAGTCTCTGTCTCTGTGGTCTGAGATCATGAAGGAGATGTTCCGAATGTGGTCTCTGTCCGACGCCGACCTCACCTCCACTGGAAGATACCAGCTCACCGACACAGGCCAGGGTCTTAACCGAATCAAGGGTTGCCCCGGAGTGTCTCGAGCTATCCACGGAGTCATTTCAAAGGCTCAGCATCGAACTGGCTCTTGGATTGGTTCCTCTGTCGTCCATCTGGGAGATCACACTGTGCCTAACGCCCTCTTCTTCCTCGACAAGTACCTTCAGGTGCCCCGTATCCTGATTCCTGTAGACATGGTGGTGTCCAACATTGAAAAGCTTGCCAAGGATCCCCATGTGTCTCTGTGGATCAAGGAGCAGTTTGGCTCGCCTGACCGGCTCCGAAAGACCATTCTGGCGGACTTCTTCAAGCACGCCTTTGATGGATCTGGAGCAGACAACTTCTACGACGCCGGCTCGTGTATCGACGGCCGACTCACCTCTGCATGGAACTGGGCCAACTCCATTTCCAAAAAGGACTACTACAAGATCTTCCTTGTCAGCGGCTTCACTGGTTTCGATGGAGCCGGCTTCTAAGAGCATGTCTCAAGCAGAACTTCCAGAGTGACGGCGCCTTTGGTCATCCAACACTCCATTTATAGAAATACCATGTTAGACTGATTTTGTATTGTGCGATACGATGACTACGGAGTACGACGGTGTAGAGACAGACTCACTCAACATTCATGGTGGAGTAAACAGCCACACATGAGGGGATCACAGGCCATGCCAAACTTACACTTTAAAAGTGAAAACTCATCGACATGAGAGAAGGACTGAAGATACTAAAGAGGCTACAATACAACTGAATATCCAAGCATTTTGTGTGTTTATTATGTGACTATGTTTTAAAGAGTTAGCTTTTATTTTTGAGAATTAGTTTCACTTCTGCAGAGCACGGAGTCGGGCAACCTCTGCCTCGAGCTCCTTGTTTCGGTTCAGAAGCTCCTCGACTCGCTCCTCAAGCTGGGACATTCGCTCCATCTTTCGGGCTCGAGATCGTCGAGCGGCCTCGGTGTTTCGAGCTCGCTTGACGGCCACAGAGTCAGCACCCTCCTCAACAACAATGGGAGAGAGGGGAGCCTGTCGAGGCTTTCGGTTGTAGGCAGTGAGGCCATGCTGGTCCTTCTTGTTCTCAAAAGTGGGAGACTCGGAGCCATCTCGCTTTCGCTTGAGAGGGTTCACATCCATACCACCGAGAGATTCAGGTCCAACACTGCTGGAGGCAGGGCTGACTGAAGCAGACACGGTAGTAGGAGCGAACGAGTCAATGTTCTGAGTGAAGGCCATGGGGAAGGGCATGAGCTCAGCGTCAGGCTCGGCCTTGACGGCGACGGGAGCAACCTGGGGAACAGGGCTGGCCTGAGGGGCAGCGTCGTCGTTGAACAGCGACTCCCAGTTGTTGCAGTCTCCAATATCGGCGTCGCCGAAAATAGGAGAGGCATCGAAGTCGTCGTTGCCGAAGCCCTGGCCCATAAGTTCCTGGGGCGAAATTGTACCAGTTGCCGGGGTGAGAGAGGCAACCAGGGGATCAATCTGTTGGGGCTGCTGAGGGGCAGCAGCCTGGGCGTGAGCATGAGCGTGGCCAGACTTGCCAAACTCTCCGACAGCCTCGTGCTTGGGGGTCAGCATGGGAGAGAAGGGCATCTGAGTGCCGCTCATCGAAGCAGCAAAGCCGCCAAAGGCAGACTCGTGCTTCGAGAATCGCTTGTAATCGTGGTAGATGGACATTTTGATTGGATTGAATGTTGTATCAAATGTAACGGGATCGGTAATGTTGGTCGTTGTTGTTGTAATGTTTGTTGTATGTTCAGCTGGGGGTAAGGGACACCATTTTGTTGGGATAAGGCCGCGATAAGAATCGGACGGGAAGTTTACTTGAGTTTGAGCATTTTTAAAAGGGGGGCGTGAGGCGAGCTTTTAAAAATTGTTTAGAGAGGGATTCTTTAACAATTTTCTTCGACTAATAAGGGGGGACTTATTAATTCTGGGTAATTCTTTCAATTCATTTTGTGTTGTGTGTGGTTGACGCGGGGGGGGAATTTAGAAAGCGGACATCTTGACTGTATCGTATCTAAATTCTGGGTGTATGGTGTTGTAAAGTGAAAGGGTTGAAGAAAGAAGAAGAAGAGGTCAAAAGGCGGGTGAGTCAGAGTGTATATATAGTCAGTTGGGAGGGACAAATTTTCAGTGGTCCCCCAACCTTAATCTCAGAGTCCTGGGTCTTGCCTTGTCCAGGCCCCCGAAAACGGCAACTTTATCCCATCAGTTCCGCGCATGCTCTCTTTCCATTGGCCAACGATAGCGGCGGTGAACTTTGAAATCGGAGCGAAGTCGCCGGGGCTGAGGAGAAGAGCGGTTGCGGGCTCTACAAGGTAGGTGGACATAAATTGGCCCTCGGAATCAGTAAATTGGGGCTCATAGAAGGCCCCCCGATCAGCTGGATTCTTCCAACGTTTCATTTGCCGTCCTTTTGCACTGCTTCACCGCACCCCACAAGTTCACGTGCGGTGACTAATTTCTGCACACCATCAGGGCTAAACCTAGAACCTAGACGGCCAGAAACTCGAGTGACTAATTCGTGGCTAGTGCCAGATATTGGATTGAGCAGTGTTACAGTTCGCCAGCGAGCCATTTCTGTCCGTATATCGTCTGTTTCTGACTCGTTTTGTGTCTCTCGCTTACCGTAGGAGTTGCCAATTACCCCTCTCGACTTTTCATGGTCCTCGAGTGAGCCAAGCTCATCTCCACCACCTCCGCTAAAAAGGAACCGCTTCCGCTCCACACCTCGGCATGTACTTAATATGAACCTTGGCGAGGAGACTGTACCGTTGTTGCCACACACGCGACAGACTTGCCATACAGTCGAGCTGTAGCAGGTCTAAAGCGGCAACCGTTCAGCAGACAAGGAGCCCCAATAGTCGTATTCTCTAATGTTATGCCTTTTCTTAGGCTGTGACACTGATTGACAGACCAAAGTTGAAAGACGCGTCAGACACTCATGTGGAGACTATACATATAGACTGGCTATATCCGTTTCAACGCCATACAAAAGCTCCTTCCAAGGGCTGGTTCAGACCATCACCGGGTACCGATACCCGGCTATCAGTGCATGTTCGGTTGTCATTGGCCGTTGAGTCACAGAGCCGGTTTCTTTGGCTTTTCGTGCTCCATTTCTGTGCCCATTTTCTGTACCTCCAAGCCATGGGTCCCACCATGTTTCACGAAGCGGTGGGTCCGAGTACATATTGTATTTTGTGGTTAAGACTGTACCTCAGCAATTTAGATGCATGGGATGCGCAGACCGTGTGAGAGCTGTATCGAGTTGACTTGACCTGTGTGAGACGAGATCAGTCGATATATTCTCCTCGACCTGTCACGTCCTTTCTCGACACGCTCCCAAGGGTCTGGAATGTACCCACCACTAGTGTTATGAATCACCTTAGCCGCTTCACATTGAATCCAAATTGGTGGCCCGTTTAGGAACCCAGACTACGAGCGCGTATGTACCTAATTACCAATCCCACTGAGGCGGAAGAGGTATAGAGGCGGAAGAGGTATACCAGCAAGTTCATCGGAAGCCAGCGAGCTATATTGGCCTGTGTCATACCAGCTACGATCGTGTACAGCTCAGCGTGACATTGTGCTCTCAATGTGCTCTTAACTTGCTACTGGTATGACTCAGGGACGGGGTTAAACATCTGAGGCTTGTTGGGGACTGTATCATGACGATTTACAGTGAGGACGTGATGTATGGGGAAGCCGTTGAGATGAATAGGTTGGCGATGGAACTTAGGAGTAAGGACTTGTACTGGACAACATCACACCTATCAGCGTGGCATTGCCGGCACCTTCTGGGTACATCCACTAATACCCCAATCTTCCACCCCCCTGAACCTCATTCGGTAAGACGGACACCGACCCGAAGAACATACTTGAAGCTCATCCCTGTTGCATTGAGTCATAACGCAACAAGCACATTCAATACAGGCCCGGTAACCACATTGTCACAGGATTAGGTTGGTAATATCGATTCAACCCCTGCAGTATGATTCCGGCTGTCAGTCTTGTTACAGGTTCTACAGTGCGGTTCGGGCTATGCTATAACCCCCCTGTATACAGCTCGAATAACGTCATTGGTACGCGTTGCCACCGATTAGTTTGTGCACATCTCTTTCATAATCTATTTACATTACTTTCCACCCTTGGCGTCGCTGAATCGCTTGAGAGCAGCCAGAGCAATCACTCCCTCGATATCCTCGTTCAGAGCGTCAACAGCTGCCTCAGCAACAACGCTGACGCTCAGGGGAGGCTGAATCAGCTGTGGAAGGGCAGGGAAGAAAGATCGAGCGACAGTCTGGGCGCCAAATCCGACCTTGAGGGCCTCGGCGACAGCGTCTCGAGGAGTAGACTTGTGGATGCCAAACTGACGGTCCCCAGAAGACTCGTACATGAATGCAGGTCGCAGGAAAATTGATCTGAGGTTTGCCAGTTCCGAGATTTCGGCCTCGGCCATTCGCTTGGAAGTAATGTATCCGTCGGGGATGAGATCGCTGGTCTTCTCGGCGGACACCATGACGTAGGGCTTTCTCTCGTCCATAGGGATGGTATCAGAGAATGTTCTGGCAGTGAGAACTGCACTCAGTCGGTTCATTTTGTCGTAAGAGAAGTTAGGGTCCTTGGCCATAGGGTTCGAGCCCTTGACGAGACCACAGAGCGCATCCTTGACTCCTCCATTGAGTCCGTGCTTGTAGTTGCCACCTTCCAGCAAGATTCCCATCGAGTGGATCACGGCCGAGGCGTTCTCGAGCTCGTTCAAGTATGTGGGTGGGTCGAAGACGTCGGCTCGCTTCCATTGGACCTTGGACATCCAGCTTTCGGCGTTCTTGGGGGGTCCAGATCGAGAAATGGAGGTGACAGCCCATCCCTTGGTGAGGGCCTGTTTGCAGATGTGTCGTCCTGAGTTAGTTACTGGTCGCTGTGTATGGTGTAATTGGTACGGTTTGACTTACCAAGGAATCCGTTTCCGCCAAAGACAATGAGGTTTCTCGACATTTTTGTGTTGTGGTGGTAACACTCGATAATTTGTGGTGATATGACAAGGTTCGATGGTAAGGTTCCTGCTGCGTGTATGATGCGGGGTGTCAAGGCGTGAGGTTGGGTGGTGGTTAGGCCAGAGTAGGAGGGTAGTAGGTAGAATGTGTTTCGGTGTCCAGATGAGCGTGGTTGGGCTACCTGGGCTCTGTTGTCGTGAAATGTGTGTCTTGCGGCAGTTTATGAGCTTCTTCGGAAACAGCGACCGAAGCAATCGCAATATGCGACCCAAACGGAGTCCATATAGACAAGCCCAGCAATTGTCGTTCACATAGAAGTACAAGTGACTCCATCTCAAGAAAGGCTTGGAACGCTCTCACCCGGCACGCAACGACGCAATGTACACGACCGCAATGGCTATATGACTTACCACCCCCTACCTGTTCGCTACTCCATACCACACTTCCATCGGCTTAGTAACCGCAGTAACTCTAGCAACCAAACCCTCCCAGTTCGAGACTCACCCAAAACACCTCAATACACCAAACTCAAGAAATAGCTCATCGCCAAGAAAAGCAATCCGGGGAAGGAGGTCTGTTAAAAAGGTGTACCTCTGGTGGCTGCACTGTGCAAGTCCACAGAACCAGCAGCCCACGTCGATAGTTGATCACAAATACATCCCATTGAGAATGGGATGGCAACGGATGCAACACGTCCCACCATATTCCGATCCGTGGGATCTTCATTCGCTTGACAGAACATGTCTCAGTTGGAATGCACCACCGCATACAAAAGCTGTGATATCCATGCACCGAAAAAGCGGTGGGGAATATATTCGTCCAACCGAGCGCCAACGACAAGCCACGCGTGCGTGCACAGCCCCACACTTTCTCACTCGCTATCTCGTATTCAGCCTCATGAGTGTAACACGTTGTAGCAGTCGCCTAATTAGCGTGTGTACAGATTGTGCAGGTGTGTATTGTAACTCGGCCGAGTCACGCCATGTAGAGACTAAGAGCGGGAACGTGGCACTAACCGGATACACTGGGTCGAGTATCGCGTAACATGTTGTCATCTCCAAAGATTGAAATGCTACATCACGATTGACGGTGGCTACTTATAGTCAGCTATACACACTCCTACTCACCGTATTCTCGTTACCTGCATCAATTCACGTTACCTGCATCGAGGTATCTCACCATCCCCCAATAGACTTTGCAACTGAGACCTTCTGGCATCAAAGTGGGCAGGGTAGGCGAAAGAGCGGTTATAAACAGATCATCGTTAGGGGCTCTAGACGTGCCGCAGAAGACGTCAGTTCGAAGCGGCTGAAGAGCACAAAGCCAGCTGTCAGGTTCCTGATGTTGCTGCTCAGCCTCGCCCTCGTATCATCTGGCCTTTAACCTGTTCCTAGGTTTTTCTCGGCTTTGGCTTCCGAGCAATGCGCATCATCGCAATAGCTGTACACAGACGGCATTATTTGGACGGAGCTACGGAGCTACATACAGTGTATTTATCAGGGTTACGGGTAGCTCACCTTTCCGCCTTCATTCTGCCTTCCAGAAAATGACCTGATCCTCGGGAAGATCGGGGCCCAACCCTCATTCTATTTTGTCCATTCTTTCGCTTGTCCAGGGCTATTCAAATAACCCTTCCAAGCCCTCCCCAAACGGTTTTTGGCATTGAACTCTTGCACCGTTAGCCTCAACATCTAAATCTTTTTAAACGCGCATGAGATGTTGCTGCCAGAGCACACGAGGAAATATGTGACCTCAAAGGGGGTGTTTAGAGACTACGAATGTGGATTTTAGACTTGGAAATACACAGAAACAGGTCTGAAAAGTCATGCGATCAACTCGCCCACCATATAGCTACCCCCAGACACCCAGAATAGCCACTCTCCAGCCTCCAGACATTAAAGCCTATGCGAATAACTAAAGCCTACTGCAGACCGTAAACTCAGCCTAGCACGGCTCATGTATCTCTCCATGTAGATCGGCTGTACCTTTTTACAAGAGTATTAGATGGCCGCCTATTCCACCCTCACTCTCACACATCGTCCCAGTCCACACACATGAAAATCTCAACACTCATAGTCGTGGCGGCCCTGATAGGTCTGTGTCTGGCCGCTCCCCCAAGCGCAGAACAGATGGGCATGACAGAAGAAGAATGGGGCAACTGGGTCTACGATCAGTTTGGCGTCTACGGAATGCGACCCAGTCGAGCCGCTAACCTCGTGGGAATGATTCTCTTTATCATTCTGTGGATCGCCCAGGGAGTTCTGGCTCTGTACTACCGACAGTGGTGGTTCGGAGGTGCCTTCTTCTGTGGTATCTGTCTGGAGTTCCTCGGATATCTGGGTCGATTCCTCTCCACCTGGGATCTTCACAACCTGAACGAGTTCATTCTGCAGATCGTTTGTCTGACTCTGGCTCCTGCCTTCATCATGGCCGGTGTCTACTGTCTGCTCGCCAAGTTTGTCGTCATCTACGGAGAAAGCTACAGCCGTGTGGCACCTCTGGTATACACCCTGGTCTTTGTGGCCTGTGACCTGATCTCCATTGTTATCCAGGCTGTTGGAGGAGGTATTTCAGCTACTGCTCTTTACGACAACAAATCCACCGAAGACGGAACACACATCATGGTGGCAGGTATGGCTTTCCAGGTCTTCACCATGTCGTGTTTCTTCATCATGACCACCGATTTCCTGTGGCGAGTTCACAAGGGTATCCGAAACCCCGACGTGGTGGACTCTCGAGCCAACGACCCGGAAATCATCGCCATTCGAGAATCGCCCAAGATGAAGTACTTTGTCATCGCCACATACGTCTCCTTTGGCTTTGTCTTCACTCGGTCCGTCTATCGAGTTGTTGAGCTGGCCGAGGGATGGTACGGCAACCTGCTCCAGCATGAGGCCTATCTGCTTGTTCTCGATGGTCTAATGATGCTCATTGCCATCACCATTCTGACCGTCTTCTACCCCGGCTTTGTCTGGGGCCGAACACACATCAACGCCGGAGCCGTCAAGCACAGCAAGGGCGAGAAGAACGAGCTCCAGGACGCCCAGCCGGAGCCAGTATACCCTGAACAGGAAACTGAGCAGTACACCGAACAATACCCACCATACACGGAACAGAGAGATGACGGGTCCTACGGAAAGGAAACCGAAAGCAGCGTTTAGAAGTCATAGATAATGTATAATGTTTGATTGAGTATTTGGTTGAAGGTCTGAAACAGAAGGTATAGGATGAGCACGGCCGTATGAGACAGCTGAAACAATTGTTTAAAACGATCCTTGCAAACTTGATCATTATCATTATAGAGTCCCCCCACGGCCGATCTAGACCAACGCACTCCCGAAGCCGTATAAACAAATTGACACTAGTATCGTGACTAGCGCATGTAGCATTGACAGACGCAGAAGAATTCATAGAGGAGTTGACGTATATATAACCAACACCATCGTCTGTCTCTTCGAGCAACAGCAAATAATCGAGTAGCCTCCACAAGCCAAAGACTCCCCCCTAACCTCCAGAGAACTCCCACTTAACGGACACAGAACCACCATGTTGTTTCACCAAAATGCACCCTAAAACACACTAAAATATAATGTCACAAGGGCATCTACCAGACCTCTGGAAACCACTCAAACACTTGAAAAGATGCTCAACCACGACATTTGGACCCACATCTTCTCCTTGGTCGACTTCCGAACCGCCCTGAACCTCAGATACTCGTGCAGACTGCTCTTTCATCTCAGCAACGATCTCCCAGATGCTGTTTGGGCTCTCTACCTGAAAGATATCGGGGGAGAGTTTTGCGAAAAGTCCAGAAACAGTGTCATTCGACTCAGCAGACCCCTGAAGTTCACAACAGGACCTCTGATCAAGTGCAGCCAGAAAGCTGGACCTCCTAGTCCAAGAACCGGGTTCCTCAAACACCTCGTTTATATACAGGGAGATGGAAACGTCGGTTATGTGGTGGACTATCAGAAGTGGAGCGTGAAAGCCGTGAATATTCCAACAGAAACAGACACAACGTCGTGGAACAGCTTCTCTGAATTCAACAGCGAGTTTGAAACTATCGTGCTGGAAGGAAACAACGTGGTTTGGAGGAAGCAGAAGGAATCAGACATGAGAGTCCAAATTCCACCAAAGTACACAAGCACCCGCCAAAAGCATCTTTTCAGAGCCTCGAGTCCAAACCAGACCTTTGTCTACCTTCATAGACACTGGGAGGACTCAGAAGAGACGGACAAACAGGATTTTCTCAGTGATCTCCTATACGTGAACTGGGAGGAGGACAAGATGGACCTGTTGGAAGGATGTACAACTATGGCTTCGGCTAATAGTGTTAACGCGCTTCTTGTAAACGGACTGTTATTCTTTAAGGGTCCTTATTACACTCTTCAAGTAAAAACATGCTTACTGGTGAACAGAAACAGGTGAGTCCAAACGGAATGGAAATCGGTTACCATGACGACAGATACGTGTGCTACAACACTCTAGAAACCACCCACGTGATAGATACGCTCACTCTGGTCATCTATCCGCTGACAAATCTTCTGTTTGACTTTCGCAGCGGAATTCAGCACATTGAAGGCCAGTTTCTGAGCTGGTTGCATCCTGCTGTTGGTTCAGGCACCTTTGATCTGAGACCAGGCCAGGTGATGGGTCTAAGTGACGTTTAACGGGTAACTGGGGTAATGGGGGTAACCAGGGCAACGGGTCTTTACAATACAATCACGTCTATATCAATAATACATTAAATACATACTCAACCTAGATGTTGTCTACACTCTAGGCCAGTCGTTTGTGTTGGGGGTGGGGCTTGTGGAAGAGAAAGAGTCGCTTATTTGATGTTAACGACCTTAACATCGAAAGTCAGCTGGGAGTTGGGGGGAATACCAGGAAGCTTCTGCTTGCCGTAGGCCATTCCGGGAGGAATGATGATTCGTCGCTCTCCCTTGACCTTCATTCCCTGGACACCAATGTCCCATCCCCGGATGACCTCTCCCTTTCCGACGGAAAAGTAGAAGGGCTTGCCCTTGGAGTTGGAGTCGAAGACCTTGCCGTTGGCGAGCTTGCCGACGTATCGAACACCGACCTTGGAGCCAACCTTGGCGGAGGGACCCTCACCGACGGTTCGGTCCTCAATCTTGACACCACCCTCAAGCTGTCGGGTGACAAGCTTGGGCTTGGGCTCGGAGGGAGTGGGGCCCTGCTCGAGGTTCTTGGTGAAAGCAACCTTGGCCTTCTTGGCGGCCTTCTCCTGCTTCTTCTCCTCGGCGGCACGCTTGAGGATCTTCTTGGGCTCGACAACGGGCTCCTCCTCCTCATCGTCCTCCTCATCATCCTCGTCGTCGTCCTGCTCCATGAGCTCGATGAGTCGCTCGTCACCGTTGATGACCTCATCCTCATCGGGAGAAAGATCGTACTCGCCCTCGTCGAGCTCGTCCTCATCCTCCTCATCCTCGTCGTCCTCACCGAGAGCAAGGAGCTCGTCCTCGTCGTCCATGTCGTAAGGGTGCTCAATGTAGTTACCGGAAAGGTGGATGGCGTAAGAACCAGTGACCTCGAACATGATCTGCTCACCGGGGGTGATGACCAGATCAAGAGTCTGCTGGTATCCAAACTTGGGGGAGAGAGTGCAGACAACAAAGTCCTCAATCTCGCCCTCGTCGTCGTCGTCCTCATCATCCTCCTCGAACTCCATCTCCTCATCATCATCATCATCATCGTTCTCCTCATCGTCGTCGTCGCCCTCGACCTCATCGAGACCGCCCTGGTTGGCGGCAATCAGCTTCTTGATCTCAGCCATGTCCTCGGCAGAGACCTCCTCGTCCTCATCATCCTCGTCCTCGTCATCCTCATCGTCATCCTCATCGTAGTCCTCAGCGGGCTTGAGAATTCGGAGAGTGGCAGGCTCCTCCTCATCACCCTCAATTCGGGCGGGATCAATGGCGGCCATGGTGATTCGCACGGAGACGGGGAAGTCGGCCTCAATGGGGGCCACGGGGATACCGGGGAACACGGCCAGGGTGTAGGAGGCCAGGGGCAGGCAGTTGGTGGCGTTGTTAGACATGATTGTGTTGTGTGGGTTGATAGGAAGCGCAGGCCCAAGTATATAAATGGGCAAATTTTTGGAATAAGGTTGCATATGCACCCAGAGCTTAATCTTTGTGGGTGTTCCATGTACAGGTCTGGAGGTTCGATTAAGTGAAGGAAATCTGTTTCAGTGGCAATGGTAGGAGCAGTTGGAACAAATGGTAGTCTCCACAGGCCCAATATAGGCACATATGACGTGTCAAACACCCCTCTATGCTAGGCGGCATGTCTTGTTTTGCGACCCATCAAGGCACTCTCAAACCCAATCCATGGAAATAAACGTGGGACTATTTGGACTTGGGACTTGGTGATATCGAGATCGTGGTGTCGTGACGTAGCTATAGCAACCTGACGAATGTGGCTAGTAGAGACGAGGTTGCCTCGCCAGTAGTGTCGTGGAACGCATGGAATTGATCACGTGACGCTTTCAATGGATCGTATTGGTTCGGCCAAACTCCAGCAATGGCTTCTTTCCCGCTGCCATGGAACTCTTTGGAACAGCAACACCTGTATACACATTATTCATGTAAGGCGTGCAGGATAAGGTGGCGGTGGTGAGGCAGATGAGGAAAGGTGTTTTTGCTACATGTGGAAGGGTTGGAATGTGGCGGGTTTTGTATCGAGGGTGTTTGTGACATTCGCAATGGCTCGTTTGTGCAACTTGGGCTTGTTCGCGTCTCTCTTTGCATTCATTTGGGGCTCTTCTTCACTTCTTTGTTCGTCGGGGAGGTGCATGCCTTAGCACAGTGTCAACTAGTGTTAACAAATAGTGCAACTAAACGGGGCCAGTTGTTCCACTAGTTGGGTCCCACCAAATATCACCCCATGGACTGTATAACGAGCCGCACGGAAAAAAAACTACTGAATACACACATAGACGATGCACTGATGACGTCGATATGAGCCGGGTGTACAGTACATGAGTAGGAGGAGAAGTGGTAGGGGTCCAATCCAGTGGCTAACAGGAGGTGGCGACTCAATTGATGTAATGGTGACGAGATTTCAGATGGAGTGTTCATTCCAGTGAGTTACGTTGCAGTGTGGCGGATAGGTGTTACGGCTACAGGTATTGGCGTTGTACCGTAGCGATTCTTAGACACAGGCGAGAATGACATTTCTGAGGGAGACATAGGCATTGAGGACTAAGATGAAGATCAAGAGGACTTTCTAAGCGGCATGGATGGATGGCTCGGCGATTTGTTCATTATCTGTGACAGTGCATTACGCGAAACAAATTCTCGCTGATAGCTCACCCTTCATCGACTGTTCCTTATACTCTTGCCTATGATGTAGCTACAAGTAAGAGTAAGGAAGGCAAGCCCAGTATGAGATCACAACACGACTGTGAACATGTACTCGTACTTATAGGAAGATATGAACACAATGCTACTTGTAGTGTTCAGACCAATGATTCTGGTCACCCCATAGGACGAATTGTGTACATAGAGTCCACCTCTACAGTTGACATTGATGAAGCGGAGGTGGAGCTAGCTAACTAGCAATACAGCTTTAGGAACACCCCATAGAGTAGGCTATCAGGCGATGACAGCCAGTTCGATACTAGATCTTCCCACGAGTACCTGAACGCCAGAGATACAAGTTTTGATTTCATGGAACATTGGCTATGATACTGACAGCATACAGTGCTACCTTTTATGCTACACCACGACACAACCATTGCAAATAGAGTAAGGTAACTACGGAGTACTGGCATCTTTCTACAGCCATGATTGTACACACAACTTGGATCAACCAACACACCAAACCATGGCAAGAGGTCTCAGAAACATCAGCAACGGTTACTGTGCCAACACTGGAACCTGTTACATCCCATTGGAGCCTTCTTAGGTACAATCAGTTCATCGATGTTGGTGGTTCTCATTGCCATCACACTACACACGGTACACACACAATGTGTTCAGCAAACGACACAAACAGAGGAACGAGGATCATGCTTTTCCTGAGCTGAGAAGCACCCTAACTCATGGAACGTCCATGTCCGCAGTCCACAAACACAAGTAACAGCCTGCCACCAAACATGGACTCCCACTAACCGTCATCAACCTAACATACCTCACCATAACATACACCACAACGCACTGAAGCAACAGTCAGCACAACACCATCGTCAGTTCAACAGATGTCAGGGGTACACTTGACCATTGCAAGAAGTTGCTGGGGCAACCTGTGACACGGTCTAAGATGAACACCCGGTTGTTCCGGTTCCTGACTACCAAGGGCACGATACTGACGTCACGGAGTTGTGTTTACGGCAAGAGTCGCAGTCGCTCTTACTCCTGTGGCTTCCACTACAGTCGGAGCAATCACCATCGCTCGTGCTCTACTACGGTTGGAGTAATCGCTATCGCTCTTACTCCTGGTAAAATTCAAATTGCATTGCTATACAGCTTTTGACGGACGGCATCGCCATCCACCATCTTTCCACCCCCATGTTCCATTTTGTGTTTTGTATAATTTAAAACTTGAGCAGGTGGGGCTTGTCACCAGACTTGAGAGAGAACTGGGAGGCCAGGTACTGCTTGAGAAGAGGAGTCTTCTTGATCTCGGAGATGAGAGCAGCGTCGACGTCCTTCTGGTCGGAGACTCGCTCAGCCTTGAGCTCCTTCTGCTTGCCCTCGGCAAAGAACTGCTTCTCGGACTTCTTGTCGGCAGAAGATCGAGCGAAGTAAGCGGGGGTGAACTTGTCGGCCTTGACACCGGAGACATCGACCTTGGTGGAGGTGGCAATGACGTATCGGGCGTTGACTCGTCGGAGAGGAACACCGTTGACCTTGAAGGGGCCGGTCACAAGGAGAGTACCGTCCTCAAGAGACTTGAGGAGGACAACTCGCTTGCCTCGGAATCGGCCGGCAAGGAGAATGAGCACGGCACCGGGAACAAGAGAAGGTCGCAGCTTGGACTTGTTCTGGACGGTGGGGATCTTGACGTGAGTGGGCTCAGCGACGTACCACTTGGGGGCCTTCTCAGTGGGGATGGTTCGGCTACCGCCGTTCTTGGCTCCTCCGATCTGCTTGGACATTTTTGATGTTTAGGGTGTTGAGGTGAATGGAAAATGAGAGGGCGGTGAAAATCCACTATACCTGACGGCGGTCGGTGCTCCGGAGCTGCATGAAAAAATGAGTGTACATTTGGGAATGGGAGCGTGTGACTGTTGTTTTGGCTCAAAGGGGAAGTGCACGTGACCGTTGGGAGGAAGAAGAGCCAAAAGTCACACCCTAACCCGGAGTTGGGAGGTGAACTGGGTTACCATTTTGGGAGATTGCACTCAAATACGGAGACCAACCCTAACCCAGGAACACGAGAGTGGCCGTATTTGATTAGTCAGGGTATACGAAGTGATACGGTCCATTTCTGACCACTTTGGGGTGTGTATTTATTGTGCTGAAGCAGTTTAACGTCTTTAAGGTGGTCTACATTTAAAGTTCATCTCATCTCAGTGGTTATGCAGCTCTGTTCTGGAGTCTTCTTTGATGACACGATGCACAATGTGTTCTGCGACCCCACGCGACGTGCGGCGGCCAGGTTATGCGCTGTCACGTGAGCCATATGGCCGACGTGATCAAGTCCGCGGTACCTAATAAAGTCACGTGACGTCCAGGAGGTCACGAGATCATTTGCTAGGGAGTAGGGATACAACAAGTAAGAAACGGTGT
Organism: Yarrowia galli; assembly: GCA_900519055.1. Lineage (NCBI taxonomy): Eukaryota > Fungi > Ascomycota > Dipodascomycetes > Dipodascales > Yarrowia > Yarrowia galli. Next base: position 929,266 of record ULGS01000005.1, on the reverse strand, counting down.
CTACTTGTTGTTCCTGGAGCTAAAGCTGAAAAGACAGTGATCTGGCGATAGCATCGGTGTAAGTCTCAGAATCAGAGTATTGTGTGAGGAGTTACTTGTACTGTTACTTGGTACTATTGTCAGATGACTCATCGAAAAGTCCACAACCAGCCTGCTATTTTGGTTGAACGGGGAAGGTGTGCTTCTTTTACTCTTAGTTCAGATTTTCCTTCCTCTTTTACTTCGTGCCATGCTATAGCTTGATGTGTTCATCTTAAACGTGGGAGACGTTGTACGGCAGCTGCTACAGATAAGAACCTTCCAGCTTATACTCATGCTATTTGCGGTTATAGCTACAAGCAGTCTACCTTTTACCAGGTGAGTGGTATTGTGTACAAGTACACACGAATGATTGAAGTCAGACACTCTCTGTTCTGGCCGGCTATCGAACACCCGGTAGGGTTTGTCCGTTGGCTGCTGTGTGACGTCGATCGCTGCGATAGTGATTAATATTGTGTCTTACAAACCTGTGGCAGCACCATCGACAGCTGTAACTTTCTTGCTCGTTGTTACTCGGATATGGATACTTCTTTGGGGTCTTCTGGGGTCGCGGCGCATTGTCGCCGAAACTATAGCAGAGTTGCTATACGGATACGCTAACGGTTTGATATCACAAGGAGCTGATACCGGAACTCTTGGCAGAGATATTGTGACATTTCAAGCGGCGTAGTGATTGATAAGGAGTTGAGGACGTTTGACTGGCTGCATCAGGGACACGTGTGGAGCTATCCAGAACCGCATTTTCCGGCTTACGGCTATTGTCTGACAGTTGGCACATCTCCGTCGTTCTCGTCTGCATGAACATCACCATATTGTGGGGAAGGCCCGTGGCTCCCTCTCCTTCTGCTATCTCGGCTATCTCAGTCTCTATTCTGGAAGACACCTTGCCTAAAAGACGCACGGCCAATTCTAACGCTTTTGAAGCTGCTCTCGTGACAACGGACTCCGCTAAACCAGAAGGCGTCTGGGGGCCGTAGACGGGCCTCTGTCTTTGAGCCAGCCAAACTCTGAACCCTTCGGGGTTCGCCGTACAGGGCCAAACGGGCGTCTTTGAGTTTCTGACACCCGAAGATAGTGTGCTGGAGAGCGGTGTCAGCAAACTGAAAATGGCTCGGGAGATCGAGGGAGCGAGTGGGGGGAATGACACGCCTGTAGCTGCAACATCAGTTACTTCAAAAGGACTCAAATCAACTCGTTTCCGGCAAGTTTCGGACCCTGGTTCGTTCTCTTGGCTCTTCAGAGATAAGAGTCTGGAAAAAGCAAAATGGTCTGAAACTCGACCCCAGCCGGCGGCTATCTATAACTGAATACTTTACGGAGAGCTACTACGGAAGGCAACCAGCTGTTAATCTACAGTTTCAAACGCGAAATTGCACGAGCGAAATTACTGGGGAAAAGACGCAACCAGCACAAACAATACACCTGCAGCTATCAGCCCGTCTGAACGTGTTTCACACCTGCTACCTTGATAAGGTCTGATTCATGTGCGAGTTGTGAGAGGCCAGCAGTTAATAAGCCTGCTTGGCATGTACCTCCTACATACCATAGTTCCTATCTATAGCTAATAGTGGCTAGCTATGAATCAGGGCATCATATAGTTATTAGGTGTCGATGCAGACGTTATCTCTATTCATGAGAGTAAAGACTCAAGCCTCCACAGTCTACATCAAACATCACCAAGAGACGGTTTAGTGCAACATGCAAATTTTTCACGATCCCCCGATCCCATTATTATACCTTTCTCACACTCTCTCTTCTGTCTCTCTCCCCTTGCTCACGCCGCTAAATGAAGATCATGGAGGGCTCGTTCCAAGCTATAAACCTTAGTTATGGCTTATCAGCCAATCACAGAGACAGGCTTCGAACGGAGATGACCGACATGTTAGCACAAGCCCCAAGATTGAGCTTATCTGTCGCTCCCTCTGTGCTTGTTATCTATGCATATTGAACTGTAACTCCATTAAGCGACAGGGACTGACAAAAGACACGAAAGACACGATGGTATAAAATAGAAGGGTGGTGGAGATATTTCACTCTCCAGATTCTCTAATCAGATCAAGCTACTCAATCGCCCTAAAATGCTTGGACACATCCCGACCCAGACCTTCAAGGAAAAGGCCCACAAAACATACCGAATCGTCAAGCACAAGCTCACCACCAGAGAAGGACTGATTGGAGACTACGACTATGCATTTCTCTTCACCCCCAAGATCCCATTCATGAAGAAACGAGAAGATGAGCCCTCGACTTTCTTCGCCCTCAACTCCTCTCTTCCTCTCCTCCTGGCTATTCTGCTAGGATTCCAGCATTCTCTGGCAATGGTTGCCGGAGTCGTCACCCCTCCTATCATCATGGGAGGATCCGCCAACTTTGGACCCGATCTCAGCCAGTACCTCGTCTCTGCATGCCTCATTGGCTCTGGAATTCTCTCACTCATCCACATTATCCGATTCCAAATCCCCAAAACTAACATCTTCATCGGAACTGGTCTGATCTCAGTCGTCGGAACCTCGTTTGCCACTATCAATGTCTTCACCAGTTCATTGCCCATCATGTACCGATCTGGAATCTGTCCATCTGCCGCCGACGGAACTCCTCTTCCCTGTCCTGATGGCTACGGCCGCCTTATCGCTACTGCCATGGTCTGTGCTCTTCTGGAAGTCATTCTCTCTTTCCTGCCTGCCAAGGTCCTCAAGAAGGTCTTCCCTCCCATTGTCACTGGACCCGTCGTGCTTCTCATTGGTGTTGAACTCGTCTCTTCCGGTTTCAAGGACTGGGCCGGTGGATCTGGACCCTGCTACGGACGACCCACTTCCGGTAACTTCATGATGTGCCCTGCTAACGGTGCCCCCATGGCTGCTCCTTGGGGATCTGCTCAGTTCATCGGTCTCGGTTTCCTCGTCTTCATCTCTATTCTGTGCTGTGAAAAGTGGGGAGCCCCCATCATGAAGTCCTGCTCGGTTGTCATTGGTCTGCTGGTCGGATGTATTGTGGCTGCCGCTTGCGGATACTTTGACCGAACCAACATCGATTCCGCTCCCGTCGGAACCTTCCTGTGGACTCATACCTTCAAGCTGAAGATCTACGGTCCAGCAGTCTTACCAATGTTAGCTGTCTATCTAGTGCTGATGATGGAGTCCATTGGTGACATTACCGCTACTTGTGATGTTTCTCGACAGGCCGTCGAGGGTCCCGAGTACGAGTCTCGAATCAAGGGTGGTGTTCTCGGTGACGGTATCATCGGTATCCTTGCTGGTGCCTTCACTCTCACTCCCATGTCCACCTTTGCTCAGAACAACGGTGTCATCGCTCTTACCAAGTGTGCTAACAGACAGGCCGGAGCCTGGGCTTGTTTCTTCATGCTCATCATGGGCATTTTCGCCAAGTTCGCCGCTGCTATTGTCGCCATCCCCAAGCCTGTTCTGGGAGGAATGACCACCTTCCTCTTCTCTTCTGTCGCCGTCTCTGGTATCGCCATTATCACCCGAGCCGGAAAGATTCAGCGACGAGAGCGACTTATCCTGACCGCCTCTCTGGTAATGGGTCTTGGTGCCACCATGGTCCCCGACTGGTTCTCTTACGTCTTCACCTACCAGGGTGACAACCACTCTCTTCGAGGATTCTACGATGCCATTGAGCTGGTCATGACCAACGGTTTCGCCATTGCCGGCTTTGTCGGTATTGCTTGCAACCTCATCCTGGCCGAGGAGAAGATTGACGATGAGGAGGAGATGCAGGTTGTCGAGATTGACGCTGCCGAGGAGGAGAACTCCAGCTCCGACGATATGGTTCCCGAGGCCAAGCGAGCCTCCGAGGACCACAAGCGAGTTGACATTGTCTAAAAAAGGAGTATATAGATTTATTTATTGCATTAATTGATTGCCTATGTTTGTTTGAAGATGTTGTGACGGTTGTAAGTCATGTAGGGCTAGTATTGAAGGCTTACTGCAGATACAATATATACCGAACCACCCATTATGACAGCTTGAAGGTCTTGAATCTACTAGCTACAAGTAGCAATGTCTTACAGTTCATACTCGTACTGCAGTTGCTTGTACACCACCACCCGCTCAGACCAATTCACATCAGTTAGTTATGCATATATACAAATGATTATTTCTTGTCCTCCCTTTCCTTTTCCTTATCCTCGTCCCTGTCCAGCACATGCAAATTCTCTGTCTTGAGAGCAAGATCAATGTCAATATCGTACTCCTCTTCCTCGTACTCTGAAGAGTGGTATGAGTCCGAATCAGAGTCCGACACCTGGTTGCCCAGATCGTCCAAAGTCAGCATTCCGTCGTTGGAGCCGGTGGGGGAGAAGACAGACGTAGGAGACATGACTAGTCCTCCTCTTCGGGAGCAGTCGGCGAAAGTAGAGGTACCCTCATCGTCGATGTCGAAGTCAATCATACTCTCGAACGCCTGGATCTGAGCCGGCGACTGTTGCTGAATGGGTGTGAAGCCTCGGGTGACGGGAGGCGAGTTGAGACAGGTGGTAGAAGCCGCGGAGTACTGCTGGGGACCAGGAGAGTTGACGCTGGTCATTCCACTGGGCATGGCATTGGGCATGTAGCTTGTGCTGAAACTCTGGGGAAGAGAAGCCGTACCATTATCTCTGCTGTTGCTTCTGCTGGGCAGATGGTCTCTGAGATTGTAGGGTTTCTGTGAAGTGGTTGTGTTTGTGTGGTTGTGGCCATTATTATGAGTGTTGCTGTTGTGGTTGTTGTTGTTGTTGGTGGTGGAGTTGGTCGTTCCCGTGCTTGTAGGCGTGGTGCTAGTTGTGTTGGGAATGGAAGGCGTGCTCTGTTGAATTGTAGGTAGTGCTGCTGTGAGCTGACTGATGGGAGTCATGACTCCTGGGGTGCCCTTCATTGATCTGCTTCTCAGACGACTGTATCCTGCTCCAGGCACTGACGAAGAAGCGTGTAGAGAGGCGCTTCTGTTGACAGAGACGGTAGATGCAGGTCGAGATAGCGAGGTGAGTGGCTTCTGCAGCTCTCGAGTGTTCCACTTGAGTGTTCGACTCACAGATTCAATGTAGTCCATGTCTGATCGGATCACTGTGGGGAAGGGGAACTTGGAAGCTCTCACAGTGATGTAATCGCCCGACTTGAGCTCCACACGTGATCGTCCATCGAACGAGACCCATGCGGAGGTTCGCGAGTTCTTTCGAGGAATGACCACCTTGAGAGTCATCGAATCAGGTAGCAGCATAGGTCTAAAAGAAAGAGTGTGAGGACAGATGGGTGTCACGCAGATAGCTGGAATCTCAGGGTGAACCAGAGAGCCTCCTGCCGACAGAGAGTATGCCGTGGATCCTGTAGGGGTCGATAGAATGAGACCATCAGCCTGAACGATAGTCAACAAGTTATCGTCTCCATACAGCTCCAACATCGAGATGAAGGGAGAAGGTCCTCTATCAACGACGATTTCGTTGAGGACTTCATGTCGGCCAATCTTGGAGTGGTGCTTATCTCTCTTTCCGGTTTCCGGGTTCATTTCTCGCTTGAACACTTGACATGTGAATCGCATTCTCAGATGCACGTGGACTCCCTGGGTCATGGCCTTTGTGAGATGTCTTCCAAAGTCATGGTACTCGAAGTTGGTAAGGAAACCTAGCGAGCCCAGAGCAAAGGGAATGACTGGAGGAGCTGTGCCCTGGAATAGCCAGGAGGCCCACAGAACCGTTCCGTCTCCACCCAGAGTAATAACCAGATCAAAGAGCTCGGGCTTCTGGGTGGCCATCTGGGCAGTCCAGTATCTGAGCATGCGAGCTGGGGCGTTGGCTGTCAATGTAGGAGCGTCGAATCGTCCACTTTTCTCCAGTTTGGCGTCCACATAGACCACCACTCCTCTGTCCATGAGCCAACGGGCCATATCTCGAGTTAGGTAGACCAGGGAGTTGTCTCTGGCCTTGGTGATGATCATGACCTTGGTCACATCAATGTGGACGGAGGCCTTGCCTAGATGTTTGGCAATTCGTCGAACTCCTGTCGCAGTTTGCACAAAGTGAGCATGGCTGAGTCGTGAGCTCTGAATGTCTTCGGCTGAGAGCTCCTGGAGAGCGGAGGCAGCACTGAGAGCAGCGTCGAACCGCTGGTGCACGTACGGAGACTCGCTGACCGGAGTGCTCATCTTCTCAGGGGGCTGTAGAGAGTCAGTTGGCCGGAGTACAGAGTCTGCTTTTTCTCAAAAGTCGATCCATGTACCGAAACCTAACGTTTGGTGTGCGGAGCTTAATTTTTCTCTTCCCGTATGAAGCTCTGACAGTTTGTGTTTGAAAGGGCTGGCTGCAAGAGAAAAGAGAGTGTGTGTGCACCGGCGAAAAGCGGCGAGAGTTAGAACAGGACGTGGAGAGGTCGGAGAACGACGAGGACCAGAAGCAATGCAAGCGCTTGTGGGGCCGCCGCATCTCCGTGCGACGAACTCCACCTAAATGCGAAGTCACATGACTTGGTGCTTGCGTTTGGGCGCAACCGCTGCATACTATTTCACTCTACCTAATGATCTCTACCTACCCTAGCCCGGGACTATTCCGATGACTCCAGGTTCGGGGAGTGAGAGAGCGTAACATCAATACCGGAACTGACGGACCGGTAATAACCTGTAGAGGTGAGATATCGGAGCTGGAAAGAGCAGATTATGAGATTGGAGTGAGAAATGCATATTGTAACTACTCTTGAGCCCCTTCTACCCCAGTTCAACGACTTTCCCCACCTCTCCACCTCCTCAACACTCTTATCCTCCCCGGTATAGACCGGATTAACTTACTGCCATTTAGTGGATCCTGAAGTGTGACAGGTTGAATTCATATCGGCTTGTAAAGAGCCAAGCCCGTGTTCGTTATAATATCGCAATGGGGGGAAAGGGGGGAGAAAACGTGCAATTGGCTGATAGGTCAACTGCCGTGGTCCGATAATGCCCTACTGGCACCATCCATCAAAATATTCTCGCCACTGAACACGTGGTGTGCACTGTAGCTACTGTACTGTCTACTGGATTGTGGCAGATGGAGTGCTTGAATACGGCCGATTAAACTGTAGCTAAAATCATGGGGGTTAGCGCCAAAGACAGTTGGGGGGCTCCACCCTAAAGAGACGAAGGGTCCAATCCAACGGCCGGGGTTTCAAATATGAGCCAAGATGGTTCCGGCCGAAATTCCGCCGACCGGAAAATCAAATCGCTCCACAAAACGGACGACTTTAGCCTCACATGTCCACTCACATTGTTCACCTCTTCGGTGCGTCCGCACATCTTGGGGTAGCTCAACAAATGCATGCAAGAGCCAACCTTGCCGAGTTATCCGGGGGAGCAAGTGGAGAGGGTGTCAGGGGGGAAAGTTGTGATTAGTAATGGGAGTGGGTCGAATGTCATGTGACCAGCATGTGGAGATCACGTGATAAGTTCGGGACTCAAATTGATAGCAGGAAGGTCTCTTTATCACATGCTGATTACATAAGCGATGTCAAAAAGGTGCTTGGTGTGAACAAAACTCGCGAGATCCAATAGACAGATCGAAGGACTCCGAAATACAAGTAATTACTTGTAGTCGATGAACGATCTTATCAATTGTTTGTCAGTGTCAAATCAGACCGTTGCTGAGGCTTGATGAACAAGCTGAATGGGATGCACATATCTGGAAACGCTACATATCAGGATGGACCACATTCTTCAAAGAGACAGAAGTTCCGAGTCTTCATTTTCATAAGCCACGTCACGTTAGGGGGCCAGCTGTATTTGCAATGCTACTTGTACCTGCTGATCAGTCCGTGTAAGTCCTACTTCGTAAAGCATGGTTCATTGTGAGGTGCTCTTCAAGAACCACCTCATCTACAAGTAGAAGCTAATGACCAAGATCGAAAGCATGACGCAGTACGAGTAGTCCTTCACGTTCAGAAGCGTAGTCACGTGCTTCTCAGAGCTAGAAATTCAAGCCTATACTCGCAATAGCACGTTCACACCCCTTCATCTCTCTCCTCTTGGTCGGTCGGCTGTGAAAGGATAAACCGAAGGGCGCGGCTAAGACTCAGATCAAGCCACTCTTAGGTCCCTTTTATCGAAGTGTAACTAATTATAGTGATGAGAGATTGATCGTGTCTTAGACACCAGCAAACGACAATGGAGGCTGTGATGTGAGGTTGTGTACGAGAGAGATTGGGCGCAATTGGCGCTGGATTGTATCAGGATCGAAAGATAGAAGAAGGGCAACTCTCACCGAAGGCGAATGATTGAGTGAGGTTATCGCTGTCTGACGCAATCAGCTCGTACCATTCACTTTGGTGTTTTCACTTGTGAGGCGCTCTGATCTTGTGAGACATGTGGCAGCGATAATGGTGGCCTTACATCCAGCCGCTCCCTTATCGACAGTGATTAGAAGTGCTCGTATACCCCTGTATCACAATCAATCAAATTGCGGTGGCGAATCCATGTGAAAGCAGCTCTTGCACCATACGTGTAGACTATCGCCACTCAACACTCAACGTGATAAGTGTTAGGAGGTGTACAGTGTAGACATGACAGTTCTAACAATCACATGCTTACCCCAGAGAAGCAGAATCGTTCCTGACATGCACGATTGGGTTGCGTGGAAGTTGCCACTGTGAGTCGTTGGGTGTCTCAATGTGAATCACTCCCTGAATCAGGCTCGTTGGCTCTTGTCACATGCGTCTGGCAGATTCCCAGCAGTCCCAAAGCGGATCGTCCATGTGTCTATCTTCTGCACTGGTGCATTTCATCTGGGGTGATAACGCAGGCGGAAAAACCCTGGTGGGGTTCTCTTGTTCGATTGTTCCAGGGTCACAATCTGAGCTGGACACAATCATGTAGCATTGACTAGAGGGTGACACGGGCACACTTGTAATCTCAGTTATAGTAGAGCTATAAGCCAAGAGAGCGCCCACTGTTATGAGGTTCGTGTTCACGCTCACATTAAAGCTTGCACGCCGTGAAACCTGCTGGAATCATGTCGACCGTGCATTACTCTAAGCTTGATTGTGCCCGTGAAAAAGATGACCATCAACACACTCACTCCCTCTCAACAGAGTTGTGAGAGATGAGTTCAGATAAGGCGAGTTTAGCTTTTGGGACTAAGGGCACACACAACAAACAGTGTTGTGTTAGGAGGTGTAACAGCGTGAAAAAATTAGAGACACCATAACACCCATAACACAACGCCACCGTCTAAAACACAAGGACCCTGAAACTGCACCATTTACCCCTCCCCCATATTTTCAGCCTCGTGTTCACAATCAGTGTTGCTGTTGCGTTGCTTCTGGTGCCTTCCACCATAATTTTTGTCGCTACCTCCTTCCTCATGCCATGTACAGCTTTCTATCACATGGAAGCGGCGTCTGTGGCGTCACGTGACTAGGGATCGGCGAAGGGTCAACGTTGATCATAGCATCCTTAGCGCAACCCAATGGTGTGAGAGATGCGGCTGGAATGTGAAAGTGCACGATGAAGACAACACTGTAACGGGCAAAGGGCGTATAGACAGACTGACGGAAAAAAATGTTGAGGTGCACAACCACGCACGTTTTACCCCACAGCAACAATGGCAAGTGCACGCTGTATGTGGAGAGTGCGTATGAACACGTATGTATGGAGTACTTGTACCCCATTTTTGAGAGTCAGGGTAACCGTCCCCGGTTTTGGTCTGTGCCTTGTGCGCCATTTCACACGACACTTACAGACTGAAAGCACATGTCGTGTGAGTGTGTCCATGGTAGCTACGACTAGTCCACGTATAGAGCCCACCAAGAGAAAATGGCTAATTAAACAACCAGCCGTGCAACTGCCGACGGACCAGCCCCGGCGTATCCGAAACAAGTCATTTGTTTCTCCTGAAGACACATGGTAGGGTCAGCTCATTTTCACACCTCTCTCAGACCATTTCCAAAACAGGAGGAAGATCCATCACACCACACATGTGCACGAGTGTGCCACCCAACCTTGTTTAGCGCTCAGTAGTGAGCGTGTGAGTGTGAACCGGATCCTCCCAAATTTAGACACAGCAAGAAATACACTCACCACCAACTCACATCAAGGTTCATACACCGTTTTCAACACTTTCACACCGCAACAAGGGAGATAGAGTTTCGGCTCAAAATGTGAAAGACACACGACCATATATATTAGACGTGTGCCCTGAGAGATGGAGGCCAGAATCAATTTACAACATCTACAACATCTTCAAACACACACACAACCATGTCTCTCGCACTACCAACATACTCAATGGGTCTCAAGTCTGCCCTCAAGTCCCCCAAGTCCCCCAAGCAGACCTCAGCCAAGAGAGTCTCATTCGACGCCTCTGCACACGATAACGAGCCTCTGCCCTCGCCTTCTGCCTTCGATCAGCTCGCATACCTCACCAAGGCTCCCGTTCCCTACCAGGACGAGCCCCAGGGACTCAAGCTGACTCTCGACCAGCTCAAGCCTATGAAGAACAAGGACATTTACGCCGTTCATCAGTTTGGCCACCAGACCCTTCCCATTCCCTACAACATTGAATTCTACATGCAGTTCCTCTACTCGACTGGTACCTTCTGCTACTACCTTCCTTACGGCGAGCTTGATCCTAACACTGAGGATCCTGAAGCTATCGCCGCTGTGGTGGCTGGCAAGTTCTCTCACCAGCAGGCCAACTGCCATGTGTACATTCTGGCCGTTGCCCCCGGTCTCCAGCAGTCCGGAGTTGGATCCGCTATCATGCGAGTGCTCCAGCAGACCATTTTCGACGAACAGCTTAGCCGATACACCGCCCACACTCATCTCAACTTTGTGGTGGACGTTATCGCTGACGGAGCTGATGTCGAGTCTCCTCAGGGCTTCTACGAGAAGCTTGGATTCCGAGCTCAGGGAGCTCCTCGACGTGGATACTATGGAGGACAGTGGACTTCAGTCAAGATGGTCAAGTCTATTGATCTCTAAGACGTGACTGGAACCCCGCCTGTACAACACACTCTACCAACTCATCTGAACTGCATACACTAACGACCTTACCACCATGATAACGACAACGACCTATTTATTGTACATAATATATTTATTCGAACCAATTAATCACACTACACATGGAGACCCTGTATACACTGTAGCGACTGTAGCGACTGTAGCGAGACTTCGTACCTGGATATTATTCCGACATTTTTCCGTCGGTAGCGCCCTTTTCGTTGCTTTTGTTGTCTACTTGCCCTTTTGCCTCCTGCCCGGTCCATTCCGTTTCCTCTTTGGTAAAGTGGCGCCCTCCCGAGAGCATGTCCTCGGTTAACTTTATCACACGAGCAGTTGGTGGAATGTAGAAGTAGCAGTACTTGGACGTATATTGGCTGGCGCAGTGACTGCCACTGTAATGAGAATCAACAGATATGTCATCCTTTCTTCGATTTACACCCTCCAACTGCCACCTGTCACGCCTGGGTTGCTATAGTGAATGTCTTATTTACCTCATCGCAAGGAGATCTCGGCAAAACCTAAATGTCATATCAGGCTATTTATGAAAAGATAGTCTGATAGAAGTCGGCTGTACCTTGGCCGAGGATGTGGTTTCAGTCTTGCGTTCTAGATCGGTTGCTAATTCGGGCTACCGATAATCCAGGGTCCAACTTTGGAGTTGTTCCCAGCAACGTTCGGTCCGTTCAAGCCGAAATGAACTGTCGTGTCCATTGAACAGAAACATGAGCACTGAGTTTCATTTCAGTGAGCAGTTTACCGGGACACGGACTTATAACGAGAAATGTGGGCAGCCCATGGAAGTACAAACAAGTCTAACAGCTTGCGCAGCATCCGACAGTAGTAGTTTTAACAACGCTCTAACGCCGTCGGTCATATAGTTCGTCTCTATCACTGGGTCTACTCGGTGCTCGGTACAGACTCAGTCTTGATCATTCTTGCTAAGTCTTGCTCAGCCTAACTCAGCCCAACCCAACCTAGGAACTCGGAAAGGCATTAGCCGAGAAATATCGAGTTAATCGCCGTAGTAGTCAGCTGCAGTCGGTGGTCAGCTTCCATTGTTCATCTGCCGTTCCACTATCCCTTCCCACAACGTCTCAGGGCTGGATGTACGGCTTCTCTGAGACTCGTAAAAAGCACACCATCCGAATTACTCCGAGAGAGAGAAAGGGAAAGAACGACAGATACTTGTGCATCACCTTAACGCACATGACGCGCGAGATTCCCCGTACTTGGACTGCGCTCCACACCGAAGGACACTCCTCAGTATGCATTCCCCACATCGGCACGAGGCCGGCTTCGTTGGCCGCTGGACTTGCTCTTTGAAATTACTCTAGACCGACAGATCTTCATCACGCATACCTTCGGGCTAAATAGCTCGGCTTCTTTTATCCGGTTCTTAGTCAACAAACTCAAGGTTATCAATTCGATCTTGATCTAGTGACTTGACTCTTGACCGGTCACCGCAGCTACAGGAGAAGGCAGAAATACACGCCCAGAACAAAGAGGAGCACATAAGAATAGTTCACAGCAGCAGTCTTGCGAAACAAAGAGAATCTGGCACGGATTTACCGCAAACTGAAAGACACAAGACCGACTCGGCCGATAATCCGGTGAGCCGGGAACAGCACCTGTGGCCATCTGACCTACAAGATCACAGTGCTCGACCTTCCCAGATGAACCGTTCCGGAACGACACATAACCCTTACTCCTAGAATCCCCTGCGTCACAACCAGACCCGCTCGTAATAACTTCCTGTTCGGGGCACAGGATGGTGAGTTACATCGAGCGCAACGGCGATATCCGGCCATCCGGAATCCTAACAGCCTTTATGCATGAGACCGTTGTAATAATTTTCAAACCTCAACTGCTTCCAAAGTTGCGATGCAGGACTGACGAGAACGGAAGGAGATGACGAGTACACTGGTGGACAGATGGTGACGGTAGAGGTGGGTGAAGTAGAAAGAGACATGCCCGTATTTCTGCTCACGTGACCAGATGCTTAACGTGTGGTGGGATCTTTCCCGTGCTGAGCCTGACACACCGGCTCCAACCTGAAGGTCTGCCTGCGAGACCTCCCAGTGCAGAACCTCCCAGATTACTTGTACAAGTAGAAGGATCAAACGGGGGACGTATAGAAGTGCAATATCATAAATAACCTGGGAACTGTTGACCGTAACAAACACTTGAATCCTTCTTGCACCGTCACACACTTGTTCATACTTGTACCTTGATTTTCGACTCACCTGTGAGGTCCAAAGTTTGGCCCGTAGTCTCAACATGAAACTCGCTTATCGCGGTGCCTGACCGAAACAAGCAAACACATCTCATCTCATACATGCAATACACTGACCACTGCTAACACTCCCGTAGCCTACAACTAATCCTACCAATGCATTCACTATATCCTTTTGTACGAAACGATCTGTCGTTTCGTCTATCTCCCGCTTTACCAGAGCTCTACTTCTTTGCTGCCTCCTCCTCTTCGTCATCTTCTTCATCGCTCTCTTCGTCACTATCATCCTCGTCGCTCTCCTCTTCGCTGGCAGTCTGGAGCTCTCCATCCAGGTCATCGATGTCATCCTCATCTCCACCATACCCAAACTGCTCTCTCCACACTCGCTGTTCTCGCTCCAGACGCTGCTTCTCAGCCTCGGCAACTCCTCCGCTAGGCTTGAGCTTGTTCTCACCTACAAACTCGCCCAGTTCCTTCTCGAACTTGTCAACTCGAGACTCTAGTTCGAACTTTCGTAGCCGCTCGGACCGCTCAATAGCCTCGATTCGAGACTCATGATCAGGTTTCAAAGCCAGAACAGATGAAAGAACACCCTCCTTGATATCCTGGACCGACTCGGTAGGGACAGGCAGAAGAACCGCCTTATGAGTGTTCTTGGCGGCACTCTTAAGCTGCTCGTTGGAGCATTGCTCAACAAGAGCCAGAGTAGAGGCGGCAGATGCCAAATCCTCTCGCAGATCTGCCATGAGCTCCTCCTGGAGCTTGAAGAACTGCTGCTCCTCGCAGATTGTCTCCAGTTCTCGCTCCCATACCTTCTTCCACACGGACTTTTGCGAGTTGATGTAAGTTTCCAAGGCTGTGAGCTCGGTGTTGCACGTCTTCATCTCCTTGGTGACAACAACGAGCTGGCCGGGCTCAGCCCGAACTCCCCGTTGAGCAACATCCTTTCGGAGAGCCTCAATAACATCCTGAAGATCGTCAGCTCGAGTAAGAAGAGCATCAGAGTCGGTGGAGACCTTCTTGTTGGCCATCTCCATGAACGCTCGAGAGTTGTCTCCCGCAGCGGGCAGAGAAGAGTAATCTCGGAGCTTGCCAATGGTATCGGAAATGTCCTTCATCGACGTCTTCCACAGAGTGAATGAAGAGTCCTTAAGCTGTCGAATAACAGCCAGCTCGTGCTTCAGGGCATGCATATCGGCCGCCTTGGCCTTCAGAAGATCCTTATCAGCAATAGTAGCAGGAGCAGGAGCAGGTGCAATAGTGGCCAGCTTGGCCTGAGACACCTCAGGAGGAGCAATGACGGGGGTCTTGACGACAGGTTCCGTTGCCTTAACAACAGCGGGGCCCTGCGAGCCGGCTCCACCAACAGCTGCCGACGGAGCCGCAGGTGTCTTTTCCACCATGAGCTTAAGGTCTCCAATTTCTTCCCTCTGCTGGTTCAGAGCAAAAGTGATGGCCTTAACATGTTCCAAAATACCCTGGATATCGTCGCTTTTTTCCTTCTCCTTCTCCTTCTCCTTCTCGTCCTCCTCATGTAGCACCAGCATTGTTCCTTCGTGGATATCACTCAGATGCGACTCTTCCAGCTCATACTCCACTCCAGAGATATTATCGCGAATGTAAATGCTGGGAAAGTCGTCTCCTCCTGGGGAATAGTTGAATGTAGAAATGAAGAGCAGTCTGAGGGCGTTGATGTTGATGTCCGAAGCGTCTGACTTGACTTTTTTGGTCGCGTTTCCAAGTCTGAGGAATAGGGACAGGCCAGAACCTCCCACATCTGTGGCCGTAGTCGTATCGCCTATGTCGCTCTCGTCTGGAAGAGGAGTCGAGGGCAGCATGGGCATATCCGGGACGGCCTTTCCTGGAGTTCCAGAGGTCAGTTTGGCGTACTGATAAGCTGAGAATCGTCTGGAAGCTCGTCTCTCAAGTGCCTCTCCTCGTTGCAGAGCCGCGAGAGGGTCACCACGTGAACCGGGGCGTCTAGTTGGAGAGCCCTGGGGGATTGCGGGTGTGGGTGCCATAGCTTTAGCCATATTCCCGGGTATACCGGGAGGCAAGTGACCTGGAGGGGCCATATGCGGCGGCTGTGGTGGTTGTCGGGCCACTGGTGGACTGGGCAGACCTGGTTGCATGGGTGCAGAGCCTATGGTTTGAGACCGTCGAACATGGTCTCTGTCGTCCTTGTGTTGTGGCAGAGATGTAGGCGCCGACACCTGTCTGGAGGGTCCGTATTGATGCTGGGGTGGCTGTGGTCGGTATTTTGGCGAGTGTTGCGGTGGGGTCCTGTTGTGCCTGGGATCCCTGGGCTGCTCTAAGTGCAGCCTGTTTCTTCTTGAGACCCTGGAGCAGGTTGATGATGATTTCCCGGATGCTAGGCAGGTACAGATCGAGGTTCTCCTGCGACGCTTCTTCGCTGAGCGCCTTTTCGAGCACCGTTCGCAACGCCTGGGGCACGTCGCCCATGTCTGTGACGGGCAGGCCGGCGTTGAGAACGCTCGACAGGCAATGTTGAACTCGTTGCCCAGGTTGACGTAGATGTCCGACACGTCCTGTTCCGACGCGGCTCCACGGGCCCATTGCGTGAGACTCTCGAGAAGCTGTTTGGTCGCCACCAGCAGATGCGTGACGCTGGATTCAATGGAGTTCATGGCTGTCGAGTTGCGGGCCATGGGAGATTGAGCGGAGAGTCGTCTGGACGAGCCTGCCGGGGGCTGATGACCGTGCGACTGGTGAGGCGGAGGGTGCGCCATGGGTGGTGGCGGAGGGTGCTGCCCACCGTGGTACGACATGAGTGGTGATGTACAGGTTGTAGTGATGGGAGAGGTGGTGGTGTACTGTCGTGTCGTGGTATGGGCCAGATTTCACTTCTCGAATTAAGTGCAATATGCGTGTCCCACAAACCTTGGGTCTCTGTTTAGCTTTGTTGGTTTGTACGGAAAAGGAGCTAAAGCAGGGGTGGGAGGAGGGGTGTGTGACGGGTGGATATGTGGGGGTGTTTGTGTCTGGTGCACTGCTAAAAACAGTGGGTTAATAGGTCAGCAATCCAGGTCACTTTCTCTGTATGTCAAATGTTCTCCCCACAAGGTTCTACCCCAATCATGTGATGTTGCAGATGCATTAGCAAGAAAAACCATTGTCCCATCAACGGCGCAATAGGAACAAACATGCTCATATGCTCACAGAGTCGAGTTACACGACGGGCTAGATAATAATACCCACCCTCGTGTATCTGCCAAGAGATAACGAGCCAGGGTCGGTTGGGGAAAAGACATGGGCTTTCTGTTCGTAGGTAAACCACAGCAAGCCACCTCTGAAACATGTAACACTGATGAAACATTACGTCATCATACTTTTGGGTGTGGGTGGGGGCCAAGAGCTAGCTACGATACTTGTAGGAATACACAGAGGGATAAGAGATACAAGAATCAGGGGGAGTGTGGGGATGTTGATATGTAGAGCATGTGTATATGAGACGATATCCCTGGGTTGTACGAGTTGATACCAGTTCCGGTCATTTTAGGTGTGCCAGTTGCTGATTGAAATAGTCAACTATATCAGTCGATTTACATGACAATGTTAACTAAACTCCAACTACAGTAAGTGTGGCATCTTGATGTTTTGGTATCTCTTCCGTTATTGATGAGGAGCACCTGATACTTGGATTGTAGATCAGCCCAGATATTTCAACACCCCATGAATACTGCCAGCAATTACGGGGTTCACTAGTGTCGTTCTGGAGCGATCATGTCAAGCGTAGTTACCATGATGTAGCTACACTCTTCAACACATGTATTCGAAAGATCCAACAGTCTCAGATCATGTCTTACCACTACAGACCAGAGCAAGTAACCCCTTATTGGTACTACAGTACATTGATACCACCTTGACAGCTTTGTATTATCTAATTAGAAACTGCTAGTGCCATGCAAAGGAATACTGATCCGTTGGAGACACACCCATATTTTTGAAGTCAGGCCGTGCCAAATACATAATGCATAATAGTTTAAGCGACGTTCATTCTGTGAGAGGAGAACGTCGCGAGCCAGCACACGTGTGTGTTGACGAGTAGTAGTAGAAGCAGAGAAGCAATGCGGTTGCTTAACCCATCTGCTGGTACAGCTGGGACCACTTGGTCTGCTCCCACTGCTCGCCCTGCTGGTCGTTGTTGAGCTTGAATATACTGCTCATGACGGTGAGCTCGAAAGAGGTGGTGGAGTAACCGGCAACGGCCATCCAGTCGTTAACAACACAGCCAGCTCCGACCACGGGGGATCCTCGGTTGACGGATCCGGCGATCAGAGGAACCTGAAGCAGCGACGACAGCTCGTCCTGGTCCTCAATGGAGGTCTGGGGGTGGACAATACCACCCTGGTTGGAGAGGGCACAGTAAGAGCCGACCAGCACGTTTCCAGCAACGGTCTGTCGGAACACCTCAACGCCGAGCACATCGGCAATCAGCTCCTCAGTCTCTCGCTCAATATCGGGATGCACAAGAGCGGCGTAGTCGTTGGTGCAGATGACGTTTCCAAGAGCAGACAGACGCTCCTCGACTCGCTGGATCTTGACCTCATCAGGCAGGGAGTTTCGCAGATGCTGCAGCTCAACGTCGGAGGTGGTGGAGGGCACGAGCAGACCTCGTCGGTTACCGGCTGTGAGACGGCCCACAAGTCGGGTGCCGCCAATGGTGGAGTAGACAATAGGAATGGTATCTTGGAGCTCGGCCTCGAAGGAGCTGTAAAAGTTCTCGGAGCCGCCAACAGCCACCAGACAGTAGGAGTTGGTGAGCTTGGAAAAGACACCAATCTCGTCGGAGTTTTCAAACTGGGCACGGGTCGCCATTATGTTGATTGATGGAGTTTTTAGGGGGGTTAAAAGGTGAAGTGTGGTTCTTAAACAAGCTTGCGGTGGATACTGCCTATCTTTATGTTTTGCATTGCAGCACAATTTTTTCATGACCGTGCAGCTCAGCTGCGTGCTGGAGTCTACTGCTGCCCCGGGGGCCAACGTGTAGTTCCTGTCATGTCATACGTGCAGACAAGATGCAACTGTGATGGGGCGGTGGCGATATATGTGTAGATTGTGTGTGCTGTTAGCGGTTCGTGTTTCTGTGCGTCAGGTGGCGTCGCGTCATTTTTGGCTCGCCCAATCGATTATTTGTGTCTCCTGTTGCTGAGTGGTATTTTACCTTACAATATGTAGCCTCAGTAACAGCTCGATTGGCTCTGGCTCTCATCTGAGATTTTCATAGACATAGTTAGTAAGCAAATGAAAACTCGACAGTATACAATGGAAGCAATTAGAGCCCAAGAGAAGCGGGCAGATATTTGCGGATGATCTTGGATACGACTCAATGGTTACATACTGACCTCCTTTACGTACTGCTATCTCTGGCTACTGCTACGGTTACCAGACCTACTCTGTGTAACAACGGCCATCTACAACCACTCTAGCTAGACAAAATTCATACAATTAGTTCATTATTTTATACAATAGTTAGCTACCTCCTAGCAAATACCTTAGTCGAGATCCATCTCGTCATCAAAGTCATCGTAGGCCTCGTCAGCCAGCTCCATGTCAGTCTCACCGTCGTGGTTGGGCAGAATCTCGAGACCCTTATCGCCTCGGATGATTCGGACCTCCTCACCGTCCTTGATCTGGTGCTTCAGAAGCATGACGGCAAGCTTATTGAGAACCTCGTTCTGGATAAGTCGGTTGAGAGGTCGAGCTCCAAGATCGGGGCTGTAACCGTTCTCCACCAGGTAGTCCATAGCGTCCTCATCAAGATCAAGCTTGAGGTTTCGGTTGTTGTGTTCAAACCGCTTGGAGATCTCATGCAGACGAATGTTGATGATTCGTCGAATGGACTTCTTGGACAGTCTGTTGAAAACCACCATGGCGGTGATTCGGTTGAGGAACTCGGGTCGGAAGTGGCCCTTGACAGCCTCCATGACCAGGTCTCGGGTGGACTGGTCAATGGTGGTGGAGGTAGATCGGTTGATGAACTCGGCACCCAGGTTGGAGGTCATGATGATGATACAGTTGGAGGCGTTGACCACCTTTCCGGCGGAAGATCGCACTCGACCATCGTCAAGAACCTGCAGGAGCACGGTGAGCACCTCAGGAGCAGCCTTCTCGACCTCATCGAACAGCACCACGGAGTAGGGCTTTCGGATCAGGGCCTCGGTGAGAATACCACCCTCCTCGTAACCAACGTAACCGGGAGCAGCACCAATCAGCTTGGAGCCGGAGTGCTTGTCCATGAGCTCGGAACAGTCGATTCGGATCATGGCCTGCTCATCGGCAAACAGGAAACCAGCCAGCTTCTTGGCCAGCTCAGTCTTACCGGAACCGGAAAGACCAAGGAAGAGGAAAGAGGCGGGGGCGTTGGGGTTGGCAAGACCGGATCGAGACAGTCGGATGGCGTTGGAAACGGCCTTGACAGCCTCGGGCTGGCCCACAACCTCTCGAGAAAGCACCTTCTCCATGTTGATGAGCTTGGTGTTCTCGGCCTGGGTCAGCTTGGTAACGGGGATACCGGTCAGTCGAGCGGCAGTCTCGGCAACCTGGTCGGCGCCAACAACGTCCTTGATCATGGACTTCTCCTTGGCAGCGTTCTCCTCCTCGAGCTCGACAATTCGCTTCTTGAGATCGGGAATGGCAAAGTATCGCAGATCAGCAGCGGTGGAAGTGTCTCGTCGTCGCTCAGCATCAAGAGCCTTGGTCTCAAGCTCGTCAATCTTGTGCTTGAGGTTGTTAAGCTCCACGTGACCAGCTCGCTCTCGCTCAAAGGTCTCTCGCAGAGGTCCGAGCTCCTCCTCAATGTCGGCAACTCGGTGCTTGGCGGCATCAAGTCGCTCCTTGGTGCCCTTGTCGGCATGCTGGTCTCGCTCCAGGGCCTTGACCTCAATCATGAGCAGGTCAAGCTCTCGCTCGAGAGAGTCCAGGTGCTCGGGTCTAGAGTCTCGAGCAACAGCGACAGCGGCAGCAGCCTCATCAACCAGATCGACGGCGGAATCGGGCAACTTTCGGTAAGTCAGGTATCGAGAAGCCAGCTGGGCAGCAGACACCAGAGCAGAGTCCAGAATTCGGACTCCGTGATGCAGCTCGTACTTGCTCTGAATACCTCGGAGAATGGCTACAGTCTCTCGGATGGTGGGCTCTCGCACATCAATCTTCTGGAATCGTCGCTCAAAGGCAGCATCCTTCTCAACGTGCTTTCGGTACTCCTCGTTGGTGGTGGCACCGATACAGTGGAGAGAACCTCGGGCAAGCATGGGCTTGAGCAGGTTAGCAGCGTCCCCCTTTCCGTCTCCCATAAGCATATGGATCTCATCGATAAACAGGATGATCATATCCTTGGAGTCCTCAATCTCCTTGAGAACACCCTTGATTCGCTCCTCAAAGTCTCCCTGGTACTTGGCACCGGCCTTGAGAGCTCCCAGATCGAGAGAAAAGAGCTGGCAGTTGGCCAGAACGTTGGGGACATCGCCGTCAATGATTCGCTGGGCGACACCCTCGACAATTGAGGTCTTACCCACACCGGGGTCACCAATCAGACAAGGGTTGGACTTGGTTCGTCGTGCCAGCACTCGAATGCATCGTCGGATCTCCTCCTCTCGGCCAATGACAGGGTCGATCTTACCCTCTCGGGCCTGCTTGGTCATGTCAACGGCGTACTTGTTCAGGAACTCGAACTCGTCAGCTCCGTCAGCTGTTCGCGAGTCGATTCGTCGCTTGCCTCGAACGGCTGAAATGTTAGTCTCCATGACATCCTTCTTGATTCCGCACTCCTTGAGGATCGACTCAATGGAGGAGTCATCTAGAAGAGCCATGAGAATGTGGTCCTGGCCCACGTACTCATCCTTTTGTCGCTGCTTGTACTTGATTGCGTTCTGCAGCACCTTGGAGAAGGCGGGGCTCTGGGACAGCTCATCGGGAGGAGGGCTTTGACTGGGCAGTCTAACGAGGGCCTTGTTGACGGCTCGCTTGAACTGGTCCCAATCGTACTTTCCTCGCTCCACGACAGCCTTGATGTAGGGGTCAGAGGCATCGTCCTCAGCGTCGAACATGGCAGCCAGCAAGTGGATGGGCTGGAGAGTGCCCTGCTGATGCTGCTGTGCCAGCTCGACGGAGGTTTTGAGGATCTTGTTAGCTCTGTCAGTAAATTCTGATTCGTTCATTGTTTGTTGAATTGTGTGTCTTGTGTGTGTTTTTCGAGAGTCTTCAGATCGGACTCAATGCCTCTATATAAGTTAGTTTCGCTGCCTCAGTTGCCTATAGATTTATGCATGTCGCACCTTGACTTCCTTAAAGTTGTAGAACCTACGAGAACCTAGCGGAAGAGAGTGGAACATTGTGGAAGGTGCCAGAAGGTGCCAGAAGGAAAACTGCGTCTTTGCCACTTTTTCGCCCTTTCCACAACATTGCAGACTTTTCCAGAACAAAATTCGTTCTTCTACCGCTTCTCAATGGGCTTGTAGATGTGACATTGCCTACCATCCGCCCTCACATGGTTCGAGTGGATTAGGGCGCGCTGATTCTGCACCCCCAGGCCGCAACCAAGTGATTTGCGTTTGTGAGCTGGGGACACGGGGTCCCGGTGTTGCTACTGGTGCTAGCGGAACAGAGGATTATGTAATCATCTGAAACCTGTCTCCTCGTACTCGCTAGTGATACGACTACAATGTGATAGGTCTGATGTAGGTGCTTCCATACATGTGTTGGTTAGCGCGATGCACCACCAGTCAGACCACGCAAGACAACAAGGACATTTTCGACGTTGGGACGATCGTGCAGGCGGGATTATCCTGGAGTAAGGCGGATGTGTTGGGGTGGGTTACATGGGTTGAGAGGGCCCTGGAGACGATGTGCGAGTAAGCGAAAGGAGGAGTTTTCATTTGCAGACGCCTGGTTTCTTTTGGTGCCTTATTTCGGCAGTTAGAAGGTGGCTTTTTCGTGTTTGGAAAAAGAACACTTGTGGTTCTTCCAAAGCGTCCATAACACATGTCTGGCCGTTATTAGCGCATGCAGAGAACACCCCATAACAGTCGTGTGTGGTGCGTGCACAGCTATCGCAGGTGTGAGTGGATGGAAGCAGAGGCTCCTGTTGTGGCACTCACCAATGGCAGTAGCAGTTGCTTCTTGACGACTCCAGGGCAGTACGAGTCACTCACTAATCCACCTCACGCCAAAACGGACCAAGGCACCCTGTCTAGGCATCGTGACTGCAGTTGATACGAAGATCATTAGTTGTGGACTGAAAGCTACTGCAATATTGGAGCTGTCGACGTCACTGAGTACCTTTTAGAAGAAGCCCCCTATAAGGTCGTCTGTACTGTACCAGCCCTGTGGTCAGCTTCCCCCACTCAGACTTTCAACTCAGGCCGGAAATGTATTGTCATTAATTAAAGGCATAGAGTTGAGTTGGTGTCAGCACGAAAGTGGACACCACAAACAGAGTCAGAGGCGGTTATGGTGACTCTGGTTGAACATGACAAAGCGCACTCACAAGTTGAGAGCTGGAGCCGACACCGGTTCTCAGGCGCGACCCTACCTGGAAGAGTATCAAATGCCCAGTTACTAAGGTATTTAGACCATTGAGACATCCTCTTCCTCAGACGAGGCTGAGTTGAATAAGAGCCCAACATCTCAACAGCAGAACTGCGAGCAACCGCGGTTATTGCCACAAGGGGATCCAAACTACTGCTACGTCAGGATACTCACACTTATGGCCGGCCAGACCACGCCCGTACTCGTATGTACTTGCCTGCGTGTCCACGATCTACATGTTGTCTCACGATGAAGAAAAGTTTGACGGAATCAATTCCCGATACATACTGTATAGCTGCCTGTGTCCATGTAGATCCCGCACCTTGACCTTGTTAGAGCCGGAACCCAAGATTCGTTACCGTGAGTCGTATTTGCCATATGCCGAGGTAGGGTGTTGAAACCCTCTACGGAGTAGCTAGTCTGCTAGTAGGACTCCCAGAGACAAAGGGGTCGCTAATCAACGGCCTATTCACACTGCACTCCTTCTCGTACCTGACTTACCCGTGACTCCTATTGACGCACATATACGGCACCATACTCGATATATGTCCCTATACTGAGCCAACCAAAACACGGCTCATTGGGTTGAACCTTGTGCGGCACCTCAAACCTCGCTTGCGTTGCTTTGAATCTCTAATCTCTATTTCAAATGGAGCCAATATGATAAGTAACTGAGGGACCAGAGAAAGAAAGAACGATAACCTACTGGACGAGTACGAGCCAGATATGAACGTGCAGTCGATTGAAACACAAGAACACAAGTCAGGGAAGGTAGAATTGTGTACTCAGAAAATGAGAGCTCGTTCCCATGTCCTTTACGTCCACCCACAGTGTTGTACACACTCGTAAAAACTCTGCATGCTGTTCCCTCCATGCACACGGAGAACAAGGCATTCAGAGACTTGTCAGATTCGTGTAAATGGAGCGGTGGAAGTGCGGCACAATCAATACGGCTATCGATGGACAAAGCCACACCAGCAAGGTCGAAAATGACTCTCTTTGTGCTGCTCCACACCCGGTCTTGTGCCATACCTGTGCTCCTGTTGATTAGCACCGATTGGGACATGCACATATTTTTACCCTTCCGTTGAGTCATGTCGTTGAATCATGTGGGGCTGTCATTGACTAACGTGGTGGAAAGAGAGACAGAGGTGTTTCAGGTAGTTGAAGGGATTGTACAGGTATTACAGTGAGGTGCCGTGTGCCTAGCTTCCATTCGTACTCTACATGCTCTACTATTAGCTAGTACGTACTCCACACCTCAACTACGGAGTACGATTACCACCTTCCACTCCCTCAGTTTAACCACTGTAAATAAGCAATAGGCATAAAAGACAAGGTGTCAGGTAAAACCAGAGTGATTCAAACGCTAGCCAATTAGCCGAAGGCTATCCCCCAATAAGGCTGTCGAGTATTATTCGCCATGACTCAGGACCTTGAGTCTCCTTGAGTCGCTTTGACTCCCGATGACTCAAGTCACCCGACTCAACCAACATCCGAAATCGAACTTTAGACACCGCCCTTCTCGTACAGAGTCTTCTCGTGCGAGACCCATTGGCCAAGGGCTTTGTTGCTGGACAAAGAAGAAGCCGAGAAAGTTTCACGAGAAAAAATTGACTGGAAAGAAAGTTTGATTGAAAGTAGACACAAGGAGCCATTTGAAGAAAGTCCTGAGTGCATTGTGTCAACGGTGAAAAATAACAAGCAGCCACGAAACACATTCTACTGGCTGAATGTCGGACGTAACTGCTTCGAATCCACTTATGGAAGCATCACAGATCCCTTTACCTCTAATACACACTCTCACACAGCCGCACATCCCCCCCACACACCCCTGTAGCTGTAACTTTCAGACCAAACCATTAGCTTAAACTCTTGAGTCATTTGCTGCATAGGCTTGAGTCATCCAGGTCCTAAACAAGCACGCACTCAACCTTTTTTTTGAGTCAAAAGCTAGTCATTGGCCATGCGTTATGCGTCGACATGTATCTCATAAATAGCTCCTCTTGGCCCCACTAAGATCGTCCTTCTTCCTCTCTCTCTGCCCTTTCTCTTCATCACAACAAGACACCCGAAATGGCTGGATACATTTCTGCGCCGGCGTCTAACGCCATCATCTACTGCACACTATGTCTTTTCCTGGTCATGGGAGTGGTCGTGGGCTACTTGCACATGCGAAAACAAAAGAAGGAGAACCAGGGAAGCGGGGGATTCCTGTCTGCCAACAACACAAAGACGGCTCTGCCGCTAGCCATCAACTTTGTGGCATCAGGTGAGTATCAAGACTGAACAAAAAGAACATGACTTGCACTGCGGGTGTTTTTGGAGGGTCTGTGAGACGGTATAGCATCTCCTGTGTTAGCTGTCTCACCCCCCAAAGGCTGAGATTTTACCGCCACACTCGAACAAGATAATGCTTGCGTGAGAAAGTGCTTTACTAACCCTAGCTATGGGAGCTGGAACTCTCAACGCTTACCCCGACATTGCTGTGCGAGCAGGTGTCGAGGGTCTGGTCGTCTACGGTCTCTCCTCTGCCCTTCCTATGATGCTGTTTGCTGGAGTGGGTCCCATCGTTCGAAAGGCTTGTCCTGACGGCTTTGTGCTCACAGAGTGGACTCGACTCCGATACGGCTGGCTCACTTCTCTCTACCTCACCTGTCTCACCATCGGAACTATGTACCTGTACATGGTTGCCGAGCTGGCTGCTGTTCAGGCTGCCATTGAGACACTCACTGGAATTGACGCTCTGCCCGTTCTGATTGTCCAGGCCGTCTTCACCTCCATCTACACTGCTGTTGGAGGTTTCCACACCTCTTTCTTCACCGATAACTTCCAGGGAGGAATGATGTTGGTGCTCATGGTTATTGTCTGTGTCGGTCTCGGAGTCTACTTCAAAGTTGATCCTGCTGAGCCCGCCCAGTCCGGCATGTTGGGCCCCAATCTGCTTGCCAACAAGCTCATCTACATTCTCCCCGTTGCTATCGCTACCAACGATTGTTTCTTAAGTGGTTTCTGGATGCGAACCTTCGCCTCCAAGAACAATGTCGAGCTCTTCTGGGCTTGTGCCATTGCCAGTTCTATCATTCTGATCGTTCTGACTGTCGTTGGTCTTACTGGTCTGCTTGCTGTCTGGGCCAAGCTCGAGATTGACGGACAAGTCTTTGTGTACGGAGACGAGCGATCTGCTCTCGCCTTCTTCTACGTCCTCAAGGAGATGCCGGGCTGGGTTATTGGTTTCACTGTTGCCTTTGTCCTGTCTCTTTCCGTTGCCTCTTACGACTCCCATCAGTCTGCTATGGCTTCTACCATCTCCAACGACTTCTTCCGAAACAAGATTCCTATGATTTGGGTGCGTCTTATCGTGCTGTGCATCAACGCACCCGTCATTGTGGTTGCTCTGAAGGCTCCCAACGTTCTGAACATTTTCCTGATTGCCGATCTCTTCTCGGCAGCCGTTATCCCTATCATGTTCTGTGGTCTCTCTAAGCGAATGTACTTCATCACTGGCTGGGAAGTCATCGGAGGCGGTTTCGGAGGTATGCTCTCGGTTTTCATTTTCGGTTCCATCTACTTCAAGAGCGCCCGAGAGGGTATCAAGCTGATTATTCTGCTGGAGGGTCTCTACGGAGACGATTGGTCTGCTTTCGGAGCCTTTGTGGCTGCACCTGTCGGCTCTCTGCTCTGGGGTTTCGGTATTTTGATTGTTCGTCTGACAGTTCTCAAGGTCTACTCGCTCATCACTGGCAAGCCCTTCACTGCCCTTGACAAGCCTGCAGACCGAGAGACTGGTATTGCTGTCATTCGAGAGATTGCTCATGTCCAAGATGACAACACTTCGGAGTCCATCATTCTGGACCGAAAGGACCCCAACATTCTCACCGAGACTCACATTCTCAAGGAGCAGCCTGTTGTTAAGGAGGAGTCCTACAGTGCGTAATACTTGTACTGTAGTCTTGATTCGTCAAAAGCACAGAGCTCCTACCCCCTTCAAAAAAGCCACATTTACACACTCTTTGTTTAGGCCCTATAATTTAATAATTTACTATCTTAGCTTCTTGATATGTCGCCGGTCACATGCTCACTGATTACCCCATCTTATCATTCACCCTCAATGTCGTCATAGGGCTGAATTGTCTATCGGCTTGACACTTCCGACGTCCACGGCTCCCGGGTTCCGGGCTGTGTGTATGAGCAAGTTCTTTCACGTGTCAGGTGTCAAGCGCGATCTCCATCCACTATTACAGTGTTCCGATATCTGTGGATTTCGAACCAGTCGCGGAGTAAACCTGTCATCTGTCACAATCAAGACATATATGGCAAATGTGACACTATCTCGATCTGGTCAGGGTGGTGAAGGGGGCACCCATTGACGCGTTGGAGACTGTACACAAGTGACGAGGGTACTTTTGCCGAGACGGGGGTGCACGTCGTAGGCTTCACAGACTCACATATCAAACAACCTCTACTCACCACCTAGCCCACCTGACAAACTCCATCTTAGACCGTTCCTGGGCAATATGCATAAGTCAACGGGCTGGCAAGGGTCAGACAAAGAAGATATTAGCACTAAGACGCCAAGCGGATGAAATCAGGCACTATCTGAGACTAAAAGGCTTGGTGGAGGGAAGTGCCGTCTCGAGCTTCTTTGCGTTTCAGGACAGGGTACTACTGGTGCTTGTTACACTCATGTTTCACTAACGCTGGCAATGTTAGTGGTGGTCGATGTGTCTCTACTACGAATACCCCTTTGCTTGACTTGACCCTAGGAGTATCAAAACAGAAACAGACACATGTTGAACTGTCCCTGATCTGCACAAGATTGTGTTGGTGGGCGGACATTTCAGGACAAGAGTTTCGGAGACAGCTGTTTGCATTATCATGTCCACGCGACAGGTGTTTTAGTCTCACGGCACAGGAACATATTGGCACGGCTCCTTGCGTCGTGAAGAGAGGAGGTGTCCGTGAGAAATGACCAAAATGATGTATATAATGCCCTTGAATATCCACCTGAGATGAGCATCAATCAAACACCCACTCCTCAAACTCATCATGGTCTCACAACTATCTCTTCTCTCTCTGCTCTCTCTGGTGACAGCTGCTCCCTCTTCTCTGGGATACCTAGCTGTGCCTTTCACCAAGCACACCACCAAGGAGACTTCGGGCTCTCACGCAAAGTTCGAGGGAGTTCGTCATCTCTGGTCCAACGTCACAGCTCTCGGAAAGCGACAAACTGACGTCACTCTGACCAAACAGAACTACGTCTTCTACTCTGCTGACATCACTCTGGGCACTCCTGCTCAAAAGTTCACTGTTCTAGTTGACACCGGCTCTTCTGATCTCTGGGTCTACTCGACCAAGGACACCAAGGACTGTTCCAACAATGCTTGCCAGGCCACTGGTCAGTATGACTCTTCTGCTTCTTCCTCTTACAAGTTCATCTCCGACGACTTTTCCATCCAATATGTCTCTGGAAGTGCTGCTGGAGACTGGGTCACCGACACTATCACCATTGGAGGGGCCAGTGTGCCCGACTTCCAGTTTGCCAGCGCCATCGATGCTCCTGGAGGAGTCGGCGTCTTTGGAATCGGTCTTGCTTCTGGAGAAGCTGCCAAAGAGAAGTACGACAACTTCCCCGTTATGCTTCAGAAGGCTGGAATCATCTCCCGAAACATCTACTCTCTTTACCTGGACTCTATTGACGCTTCCACCGGTTCAGTGCTGTTTGGAGCTGTCGACTCCTCCAAGTACTCTGGCTCTCTCGAGACTTTGCAGCTGACTTCCCCCAATGCCTTCCAGGTGGCTTACGCAGACATTTCTGTCGGTGGAGAGAGTGTTTCCAGTGGAGGAAACGCCATTCTCGACTCCGGAACCTCTTTCTCCTACATCCCCGAAGCTGCCTTTGCTGGTATTCAGAAGAAGCTCAAGTTGAGAAAGCTGGAGCCCAACACCCAGCTGTACACCATTGACTGCAACGCTGCTTCTTTCAACGTGGACTTCAAGTTTGGTAGCACCACAATTTCAGTCCCCTCGTCTCAGGCCATCATGCCCCTCAAGAACTTTGGCCTCGACTCCGAAGAGTGTGTCTTTGGTATCGTTTCTACCAAGTACTCTTCCGGTTATGTTCTTCTTGGAGACACCTTCCTGCGATCCGCCTATGTTGTCTATGATCTCGACAACAAGATTGTTGGAATTGCTCCTGCCAAGTACGGCGGCGAGAGCTCCATCCAGCGAGTCACTGGTTCCCTTTAAGGTGGTCTAACACGACCACTCTGCTTGACGCCGGTCGAATCAAGCCTTTGTTTTAGTTAGTTAATAAATTTGTATGATGAGTGGTGGAGGTGTAATTCGGAGGTCATAAAGATGCCAGAAAGTGTCTGCGACGTTGCCAGAGTTGAAAGAGAGATGTGGGATACCTCCAGAGAGCAAAAGGGAAGCCTGGGGACACCCTGGTGAGCAAAAAGGTCGTACCCGGAATCGAACCGGGGTTACTGGAAATCGAAGAGTTCTTCAGAATCCAAGGTGATAACCGCTACACTATACAACCGAGGAAAATTGGTCCCTAGCAGGATCGAACTGCTGATCTTCGCGTTGCAAAGAGGCTAATTTCTTATTAGCACGACGCCTTAACCAACTGGGCCAAGGGACCGAATCTTAAACGGGGCTAAAAGTTGGGCTGCGGAATCTGACAGGGGATTATGTAATCCGCGAAAAAAATGGACCCCTTAAGACCCGCTCTTCAGATGAATGTTTGTCTGATTCGTCCGAGATGTGATGGGAGTCTAGGTCAATACAGATTTCGACTAGGTCGCCCACATTGGAGTCTTGATATACATAGCAGAGATAACAAGTCCAATGAGGTAGCCCAGAAAAGGAAGGTAATGACTCCTGATGTGTGTGTCCCGTGACAGTGGCTGCGAGCGCAGAATTTTTTGGTTGGAGATGTCCCTTTTGCCGTCCTGTGACAAATGAGCTCGTGGGCTACTCTCGTGAGCCATGGTCGCTGGTGTTGCTGTAGCTAGTGAGTTGCCCCACATGGTGGGTACCAACAGAGAATGAAGAGGAAGCTACACAAACGGCTTCTGGAATGATCATGATGAAGTCGCCTAACGGAGTAGATCCCTTCCTCAAATGACTTTCAGCATGGAGAAAGGCTTGTCAGGCATGTCGCATAGGTCATGTAGTCGTACGTAATCTGTCCCCAAACCACTGTATTTCGAGAATCGTGCATGTCTCGTTTCCGAAGTCCTTAGAGTGCACACCGTACACAAACATTGTCAGATGACCGTCAAGTCGTATTGTGTCGCAAGGTAGCAGTGGGTTGCGCAAACATCAAGAGTGTCGGTTTACTGTAGCTACAGTGTACCGGTGTGTTTGTATCGGTACGTTCACACTCCTGCAATTGAACCCAACGTGTATGCATGCGTCTGTCTGTCACCCACATCCTGCGTTGTGACACTGTGAGTGCAGGCTTGGGCCCAAACACTTGATACTGTATATGGGATATCCGCTTTCACAATGTGCACAGTAGCTTGAATGTTTGACAGTGGATACTCGAAATGTCCACTGGTTTCTTTATATGTTGGCTGGAGCCGGATAAAACGACCCCCAAAGATTCACTTGATACTCGGAAACGTACCAGTACCAGGGTACACCTACGTAGGTCTCCTACCAAGGCTAATTGGAGTGAGCATATCCACACTCAGAACATCAAAATCAAGCCAAAGAGCGCTCGAGGTAGCGGACAGAGACACTGGCTCTATCAGTGGCACAACATCTGTCAAAAAAGAGTCCCACTTACTCTAGAGTGTCTTGTTCTGAATGTTTGGTTGTACGCCGACATCGTGAATTTCTAATGGACTGATATTGACCCGAATACACCTTAAACAATGCCACTATAGGTCAAAATGAAAAGATCTGACTAGCAGCAACACCACCCATATTATTTAACTGATCCAAGGTGGTGTTTACGGCCTAAAAAAACGCAGGTCAAAATTCGAGTGATTACATAAGCAGAGTATAGGGTCTATCGATTTGACGCTTTTTCAAAATACGAAATTTTCTGAGGACGTGGCGTAATGGTAGCGCATTGGATTTCGGTTCTTCTGAACGACGTCCTCCAAAGGCTGCGGGTTCGAGTCCTGTCGTCCTCTCTTTTTTTGCTGTTTGAGCAGTACCTGGGTGACACTTGAGTGATACTGCATGAGTTTGAGCCATCGGCACTTTTTTGTTTTAGCCTCAAGTTCACATCCTCCCAATATACAGTAGCTTGGTTTAGCTCAGTATTACGGGCTACAGCGATAGCTATGGGTTGTATCATTCATGGGCACTCTCTAGTTGGATGCTGGTGTCCAAAGAAGTATTTGACCGTTTGTATACTCACCACGAACCACTTACAGTACAAGTACAAGTACGTGCAGACATGTGATCAGCCAGTTGTTCTCCTCCAAATCCGGCTCTTCTCAGATGCCACAAACTCTTGTCGTCGCTTTACTTCCCCACCAGTGTCTCACTAGCTAACCCTTGCACGTTGACCTTGGCTAGTGGAGACACACAACAGTGCCGCTCCATAACGCCACATAAACATGGTGGAGGCAAACAAAGTAGACGAATCAATTAAACCGACCGAGTGGATATAGGTGCCCCAAAATCGACTCGAAAAACCCCTCCGAATCCCCATTATACCTCGTCTCTTCTTCTCCCCCTGTTGGCTAACTTTCACACGCTCCACTTTAAACTTAGGCTTTATGCACTCCCACCAACCCCACGTTGAGTGAAGACAGGTCATTTTGAACCCAGTAACTATCCACCAAGTCGTCTTCACCAGAACACCAGAAACAACTCTGAACGACTGAAATGGAAGATTTTGGGTGAGTCAGAAACACCGAGGCGGAGCGAAGGAACACAAACACGCACCGCTTGAAGAACACAAACAGCCAATTGTCAAGAGAAGACAACCCGACTCACAACCCTCACTTCCGTGACACCCCTAGTAACACAGTATCTCACGAGCTGGGCTCTCTATCAGAGCCAAGGCTCTCGCCAAATTGGCCAAGTACGCGGCCATCTCTAACGCGCCTACCGCCGACTCGGATCTCGACAAGCTCAACTCCGCCCTGGGCCAGGTCGAAGACAAGTCCGGAATCCCCATGAGCCCTAAGGAGCTGGAGGTGCTCCTTGCTCTGGCTGGATCCGCCAAGTACGTCGCCAACGTCGACCGGGCTGCCTCCTTGCTTCAGCAGCTTGGACAGTACCTCATTGAGTCGCCTAAGCAAGTCTTTGCCAAGTGCCCCGTCATCCGAAAGGTCTACCCTTCTCCCTGGGAGCTTGTGACCAAGGCCGTGACTGCCGCCGTGCTTGACCTGGGTATCAACTTCCCCGCTCTCTACGAAGAGTCCCACCGGTACATTTTCCAGTACATTTCTGTGGTGCATGAGCTCTCCTCAGGACGATCTCTTGACATTCTCCTGCCCTTTGTGCTGTCTATTCACGGCTTTTTGGCCGAACTCGCCCGAAAGACCGACTCTTTCAGCGTTGAGGATCGACAGAAGCTCTTTTCCGAGCTCAAATGGCTCACAGACTCCTCCTTCCTGCTGGAGTTTGAGACTGAGATGTCCAAACTGCGATCTTCCGAGGACGAGTCCACCTGGGCCTCAATTGTGGCCAAGTACCAGGTTGCTGACCTCCAGCTCGGCGCCATGGTGCTCTCCGCCTACTTCTGCGACTTTTGCCGAGCTCTGGCCACCTCTCTGGTCATTGTGGGAGATGCCTCCGAGTCGTCTGTGCTTGACTCTATTGGGGGTCTCTCCACCGAGATTTCCAACCCCGGAAACAATCTGCTCAACCAGCTCAACGAGTACGCCATCCGAGAAATCCACTCTCTGGACGAAGGTGCCAGTTACATTGAGCTGGCCTCTCCTGATCGAGTTCTGACTGCTCTCAACATCAAGGCCTCTGCTCTGGAGATTGTCGGTGTCGCTGTTCACTTTGGAATCGTTCACGAGTCAGATACCACCGGCATCATTGAGTCTTCTCTCGAGCTGACCTCCACTATGCAGTCTGAGCGACTCATGTTGACTTTGTTCAAGCTTGGTTCTCTGATTGGAGGCTCTCGAATCTGCTCCACTCTGGTCAGATTCCTTCCTCATTACGCCTGTGACCCCCGAGTGTCTCCTGAGGACGTTCGAGAAGCTACCCGAGTCATTGCCAGCAGAGCCATGGTTTCTCTGTCTGAGGACTCCGTCGTTTCTTCTGTCTACACTCTTGTCAACTTGCTGACTCCTATTGAGCGATCTGACGACCAGTGGGAGCAGGTTGCCGTTTTCCAGAACGTCGTGACTGCCGCCGTTACCATTGCTATCGAGTATGGCGAGACCACCATTGCTGTGCTTGTTTCCAACGTTCTGGCTCAGAAGCTGCTCCACATCTCTCCTGAGATTGACCAGGATATCATTCTCGGCCTCTCCGACATTGCCCTCCATGTCCCCGAGAAGGAGTTCAAGTCTATTCTCAAGGTCTACTCCTCTCTGGCCACTCACGCCTTTGAGAAGGACAACAAGGACATGCTTCTGACCGTTACCCAGGCTCGAAACCACATTGCCACCTGTCTGAAGAAGGCCTACCTTCAGGAGTCCTCCGAGACCATCAAGCAGGCTCTTGTTGACGGCCCCAGCACCGACAAGTCCGCCGAGCTGTACCAGCCCTTCCTCTCAGAGCTTCTCTTTGGCATTGTTTCCAAGGGAGAGGTTGCCAAGGACGACCGATCTCAGACCGAGGTCAACGCTGTCGCTGAGGAGATTGGTATCTACTTGCCTCCTCTTGCTCACCTGCTCCCCGAGTACCCCGAGCATGCTCTGGACCTGTCCTCCAACCCCGACCTACAGACTCTGTTCCGAAACGCCTGGTTCAATATGGTTGTCCACGGTTACGCTCCCAACTCGGACATCACCAAGAAGTACCAGTCTGAGCTGGAGAACATTGCTCGATCCACTCCTCCTCTGGTGTCCGATAACTCCCCCAACAAGATGGAGTCTGATCTGGAGCTCAACACTGTCCTTCGACGTGGCTCTTCCCGATCTAACGTCAACAACCAGAAGGCCAACATGGCCAAGGTCTTCTCTCTCAACAACTCGTTTGAGATTCGATCTCTGCACTACCCCAAGCTGATGTTCATTGCTGCCACCATGCTGGTCGAGACACTGCGAGCAGGTACCGGCAACTGTGGAAAGGTGCTCATGTACTTTGGAGACAAGGGCTTCAACTCTGGTGAGACCGGTCGTCACATGGCTGGCATTGCTACCGATGTCACCAAGGTGTACATCATGAAGGTCCTTCGAGGCCACTCTCCTCCCTTCACTGCCCAGGCTGTTGCTGAGCAGATCAAGGAGATGCTGGTTTGCTGCTGTCATCGAGTGGCTGCCATTCAGGATGTTGCCTTTGCCTGCACCGACCTGCTGATTCGAGCTGTTCCCTCTGCTCTGTGTCAGAAGCAGTCTCTGTACGCTCTTCTGGAGCTGCTCACTCTGCTGTGGAGTTCTTGTATCGACGCCGAGACCGACGAGTACGAACCCCGATCTGTGTTCAAGAGCAACAAGCAGGGTCTGGACATTACTCTCGAGTTGTCCGACTCTTACTCTGCTCGACAGTACACCCTGAAGCGATTCCAGGGCGCTGCTCGACAGTGGGTCCAGTTTGCCATGACCAAGCTCACCGCCGATATGAAGTCGCTGCTGCAGTCTTACCTGGTTGACATGGAGGGCTCTCGTGACTTTGAGCACGTCTCTCTGGGCTGCTCTTTTGCTCTGGAGATGGGTGGATCCGTCACTGGTACCGATCGTCAGCTTGCCTCTCTCAAGGCTGTCAACGATATCCCTACTGACACCGTTTCTGGTTTCCTGTCGCAGTACATGTGGCGAAACGAGTTCCGAGACGATGGAGCTGCCTTGACCATCACTTCTGGCGATGCTTCTTCCGATCTGCGATACTCCTTCTACTCTCGAGTCGCTTCTCTCACCGAGAAGCTTGACAACAAGTCCTATGTTGCTCCTATCGAGGTCAAGAACCTGTTGTTTGCCGGTGCTTCTTACCTCTCTCGAGTTGGCCACAAGGGTGTTGATGCTGCTCGTCTGCTTGTTCAGATTCCCTTCCGAGCCTTCTCTGAGGCGTCCATCAAGACAGGTATTTCCATGTGGCTGTGGATTGCTTCTGAGATCCCCGCTCTGGAGTTTGTAATCCTTGCCGAGGTCTACCGAGGCTGGGAGACCACCGTTCACGATCACGTGGGTCTGTACTCTCGAAAGCACGACATTCCTGAGGCAGACTACGCCAAGATGGAGTATGCTCCTTCCAACAAGAAGGAGATTGACCACGACTCCACCGTGACTCTTCGATCTCTTGAGCCCCACCACGCTCTGGTTCGATACATTTCGTCTCGATTCAACACTCTGGTCTACGACTCTCCCCATGTTCTGAAGCAGATTACTGTCTTCCTCACCATGGCTCTGCAGGGTCTCCACCATGCCTCTCTGCATGCTCTCTCTCGAGAGACTCGATTTGAGCTCATCCTTCTCGCCCTGGATGTTCTCAATGTCCAGAACACTCGTGGCTCCAAGGGTGCCGACCGCCTCTTCCGACTCATCATCCGATCGGCCCTCACCTGGTTCGCCCAGCCTCCTCAGTGGCCCTTCGGAGGTAACCGACTGCGAATGATCTCCGAGATCCGACTCTTTAGCGAGGTTTCCGACATGCTGAAGAACGTCGGTGGTCGAAACGCGTCGTCTGCTGCTTACAAGGATCTGCTGGTGGCTTTCATTTCCGATGAGCTCATCAAGATGACTGCCTGGGCCGATCCCCTGCAGAACGGTGCTTTCAAGCCCCAGCACCGAATTGTGGCCTCCACTATTTCCAGCAAGACTGTTCAGGATGCTTGGAACGTAGACCCCACACTTGCTGTGTTCCTGGTTGAGCGATACGCCTCTGGAGATGGTGTCAAGCAGCTCGAGAAGCTCATCAACGCCGAGCCTCTGCGAATCATCAAGACTCCCCAGGCTGTTCCTTACTTCCTGAAGAACGCCTCTCCCAAGACCAAGCACTACTTGCTGCTGATGAAGCCTGTGTCTCCCATTTCATCCATCAACCTGTTCTTGCCTGCCCACCACCCCGACTCCATCACCCTGCAGTACGCCATGCGATCTCTGGAGAGTCACGATGTCAACCTGGTCTTCTTCTACGTGCCCCAGATTGTGCAGCTGTTGCGATACGACAAGGCTGGCTACGTGGAGCGATACATTCTGGAGACTGCCAAGCTGTCGCAGCTGTTTGCTCACCAGATCATTTGGAACATTCTTGCCAACTCTTACAAGGATGAGGACTCCACCATTCCCGATCCCATGAAGCCCACTCTGGACCATGTGGTCGAGCGAATGATTGACTCGTTCAACGCCGAGGAGAAGTCCTTCTACGAGCGAGAGTTTGGCTTCTTCGCTGAGGTCACCGATATCTCTGGAAAGCTCAAGCCCTACATCAAGAAGACCAAGGCTGAGAAGAAGGCCAAGATTGACGAAGAGATCAACAAGATCAAGGTCGACGTTGGTGTGTACTTGCCCTCCAACCCTGACGGAACTGTCATTGACATTGACCGAAAGAGTGGAAAGCCTCTGCAGTCCCATGCCAAGGCTCCTTACATGGCCACCTTCAAGATTCGACGAGAGGTGCGAGCCATTGGTGATGATGATGAGGATGTCGACGAGGACGGCCAACAGCTGACCACCACCATTGAGAAGTGGCAGTCTGCCATTTTCAAGGTCGGTGACGATTGTCGACAGGATGTGCTTGCTCTGCAGATCATTTCCGTGTTCCGATCTATTTTCAACTCCTACGGAATGGATCTTTACGTCTTCCCTTACCGAGTCACCGCCACTGCTCCTGGTTGTGGTGTCATTGACGTTCTTCCCGACTCCATTTCTCGAGATATGTTGGGTCGAGAGGCCGTTAACGGTCTGTACGAGTACTTCACCTCCAAGCACGGATCCGAGGACTCTATTCAGTTCCAGAGAGCCCGAAACAACTTCGTCAAGTCGCTGGCTGCCTACTCCGTCATCTCTTACCTCATTCAGTTCAAGGATCGACACAACGGTAACATTATGTACGATGGCCAGGGTCATATCCTGCATATTGATTTCGGTTTCTGTTTCGACATTGTTCCTGGAGGAGTCAAGTTCGAGGCTGCTCCCTTCAAGCTCACCCACGAGATGGTGCTGGTCATGGGTGGTAACACCCAGACCCAGGCTTACCGATGGTTTGAGGAGCTGTCCGTCAAGGCCTTCCTGGCTTGTCGACCTCATGCTGAGACCATCATCCAGCTGGTTCTGCCCATGCTGGACTCTGGACTGCCCTGTTTCAAGGAGCAGACCATCCGAAACCTGCGACGACGATTCGTTCTGGAGAAGACTGAGGCTCAGGCCGCCACTCACTTCCGAGGTCTCATCAAGAAGTCCATCGAGTCTTTCTACACCAAGGGTTACGACGAGTTCCAGCGAATCACCAACGGTATTCCTTACTAAACGGATTCGAGAAAGTGGAGGATACATGGGTTTGTTTCTTGTGGGTTATGTGGTACTAGGGGGAGGACTGTATATGGGTTAATGTTATTGATTGTTATTACTGTATTTCTGTGTGTAGAGTATTCCACCATGATACATACTCCGTGCTACAGAAGTACTACGTATTTATAGCTCTTCGTGTGTGCTTGTGTAGTTACTAAAAACAATATATTACATCCAACGCCTTATCCTTTATGTATGTAGCTAAGGTGGAGTCGCATCGACACTTCGTACCCCTCTACAATCTGTAGATCAGACTGTCTCCGTTAATTCCATCAAAGACGAAAAAGTTGTCGATGGGAATCTGCGATCTGGCCAGGTAGTTGAGCACCTCCTGAGCAATGCATCCTCCCATGATCGATGCGGTTGTGGCGATCTCGGCATCCTTACTGGTGAGCACCTGCTGTGCCAGATCCTCGGAAATGCCTCCCAGAGGCAATTGCAGTTTCGAGCACTGTTCCACACCCAGATCGTAAAGCTCCTTTGCACTCAAGCTGCCCCACGACTTGCCAGGGTTTGTCTGTTCGTATGTCCAGCCTGCAAACAGAAGCGTCTGGTATCCGGGGATTTGGGCCTTGTTCTTGGGCCGCATCTTGGCGAATGGCTCTGGGGTCTGAATAGCCTCGAGCACCTGCTTAAACGGCTTGAAGACCTGCTTGAGAGAAGTGCTGTAGTTGCCAGTGTCAAGCTCCACGGATTGAACCACGGATGCCTGCTTAGGGATGCTGATGGATGTGGGCTTGTTGGCGGTCTCGACCTTGTATGTGTACTCTCTCAGATCAACAAAGGCGTAAGAGAAGAGACCAGAGATGCCAACGGAGTAGTTGGTGGTGTCTGTCTCGTCGCAAAGTGCCGTAATGTGAACAATCTCGGCCAGAGTTGCCTGGGTGATGACCACCACGTCGAACTTGCCCACAAATTCCTTGTCGAGGTCCAGAACGGCCTTGTTCACCGTCTCCACGGTCACGTGTCGATTCAGTTGCGAGATTCGAGGCAGCGCAGCTTCTCCTCGGTTCTTTCCCTCGTCGCCCTCCTGCACAAAAAACTGAGCTCCAAAGTCGGCCTCCGTCGTCACGTGGGAGTCCACGATGGTCAGTGAGCCGATTCCGGCCAAGACCAGGTCCTTGACGATCTCGTTGGCCACGGCTCCGACGTTGATGAGCAGGATCTTCGAGTTACGCATCCGTGCCTGAGACTCCATACCCCACAGTCGGATCTGCCGGTCGTAGAGCGCCACCTCGTCGGCGGAGATTGTGTTTTCTGTCTTGTCCACGCTGGTTTCCGTCATTGCTGAAGTTGAATGGTGCAGCTGAGATCACCAAACTCAAACGCGTTGTGATAATTGATATTTAGTTGAGCGTATTAGGCAAAGTCTAAGCTCCAGCTGGAACACGGCTACAAATGATGGACATTTGAGGACGACGGAACTGTGCTCAGATTCGACTGAAATGTACATTGAGTATACTCATTGTAGTGTGAGCAAAACACCGCTTTCGATCTTTGCATGATGGTCTGTTCTGTACACAATCAGATGGTCCTTGGTGAGGGTAAAAGAGTATATACACAGCAAGGGCTCCATAACATGACGAACACTATCTTATGAACCAAACCTCCACTCCATAAACATCGTTGTTTGGTATCATTAGAAAGCCCAAAATCTCCTCGTCTCAATGAACAATGTGGCATTCCTATGGCATCAATCAGTATGATTAGGCGTGCTGGCCGACTTCCGGATATAAGCAATTATTGCCATCGAAGCAGAGGACGTTGATTAAATAACCGCTATCGCCAGCTTGATCAATAATGACCTTATGAGCCCTAACCGAATGATCCACTGTACAAAGCGCCCAGACTGCTTAGTACAGACTAATAACGCTTACAAGTGACCAACACGTAATTTCGCCCCAAATGCCTGTACACTCGATGGCCTAATCTGTATGTACACACGCTAGCTGTCTCTGCTGGGATGACTAAGC
Source organism: Yarrowia galli (assembly GCA_900519055.1). Lineage (NCBI taxonomy): Eukaryota > Fungi > Ascomycota > Dipodascomycetes > Dipodascales > Yarrowia > Yarrowia galli. The sequence continues at coordinate 889,916 of ULGS01000005.1, read as the reverse complement.
GCATTATGAAGTTGATACGAACAGGACCGTTAGATAGCTCAGAATCACGTGACTAGGTCTTCGAGAAAAATCAGAAGCACAAAAGTCGACGCCAGACGTTACTGCCAAAACCAAAACAATGTCTCGTCACACCCCACAGAAACGGAGGATAAGGGCAACTAACCTAATGGTGTGTAAGCTTCCTACTGATTGGTGATATACGAGCTCTGAAAGCGGTATAAACGAGCTATGATTGAGCTGGAAATTCAACACCGTATTTACAATGCAATAATAGGTCTCTTTGACAAGGCTGTACACCTCGATCGCCCTTTTTACGCGAGTTTGAACGTCCTCTGTTTCCGACGTCCACAATCCAAACTTTAACTTGATGCAGACACTCTCTCACCACTTCATCTCTTCCTCACGACAATCTGATCTACACCACGTCCCCTACCATCTTGCAAAATGGACATTGGAAAAATCCTGGACGTGACACCGGAGCCGATCTTGTCGACCGACGCGGTGATCAATGCTGCCTCCGACAACCGCAGCATGGATTACTGTCTGCCGGTCCAGATGGCCGAGTTCCAACGAGAACTCACGGACCAGGTGGTTAATCTGCACTACTCTGATATCCTACGATTCTACGACACAATCAGCCCGACACAAAACCAATCGTGCGCGCCCTCCGATTGGGCCGATTCTCTAGGTGCCATGTACCAGGACTCGTTACTGGTCGCGACCCATCCGTACCTTCTGGTCGACCATTACATGCCCAGAAGCCTGTTGTTGAAGGAGATCCCCGACAAGCTGGCGCGTACCAGTGCCAAGTTTGCCGTACTGGGTGACATTGTGTCGTTGCTGGAGAATAAGCAGTACAATGTGGCTCTGATAGCGCGGTCAGGAAAGACGCTAGATTTGGTGGAAGCTTTCCTGCACGGAAAGCCCGTCTCATTTGAGCGACACACAGGCCCATACCTGAGAGAGCCATCGGCCAAGCAGCGAGCACATAAGACGACTATGCACGTCATGTCGTCGTCGCTGTTGGAGAGCAGTTACAACGGTGATCATCGGTTTGATCTTGTGATTGCCTTCGACAGCACCTTCAACCCAGCAGAGGTGCACGTGGAGGCTCTTCGAATGCACAAACGTAACATTCCTGCCCCCGTGCTGCGTCTCGTGTCAAACCTCTCGGCCGAGCATGTCGCATACAGCTTCGGACTCACTGCTAACCCCGACAGAGTGTTTACCGAAGAGGTGATTGCGGCTCTGGTGGTGCTGAGGGACAAGTCTGGAACGATCCCTGCGGAAATGAAGTCGCTTTACCTGCAGCAACTTCAGCCATTGGCCTATTGGTTCGCTGATCTGTCCCTCCCTTGGCCACTACCTGATCTGGCTCCCATTTCGGGGTACTCCAAGTTGGACGTGGAGACTTCCATGGCCTCGTCGTATCATCGGCGATCGGCCATCCCTGGAACAGCCAACGATCCTACCGACAACTCTTCTCAGCCCTCCAAGCGGTACAAGCTGGATCCCATCAGCGCAGACCACTTTGCTCCTCCACACGATTATGCGCATGGTAGATGGACGGGATTGACACAGGGTCTTTTGGAGCAATACAACTCGCTCGTTGGTCGAGAGCGTCAGCTGGTGAATGAAATAGAGTCGCACAGAAAGCTCGCAACTACGCAGCAGCTCAAAATGGAGTCTCAGCAGGACGAAATCGCACGTCAGGTGCGTCAACACGCGTCCTTCGAGGAGACTATTGGCAAGCTGGAGCGGAAAGTCGAACGTGGCGAATCTGACGCGGTTCGAAAGGAGGAGGCAGTTGTTCGACTACAGGATGAGGTTACCTCTCTGAAGGCTATCTTGGCCGCTGGAGAGGACGCAGACATCAAAACCAAGCAACAGGAGGAGATTCAGGCGCTAAAGACGAGTCTTCAGAAGGCCAATGCCACCGCTGATGCTCGGTCCAATGAGAACGACTACATGCGAACCGAATACCAGAAAGCGTCGGAGAGCGCGTCTGAGGCGTTGGCGAAGGTGGGTGTGTTGACCACTGAGCTTGCTGAGGCCAACCAGCGTGCAGACGGCGAATTTTCTGCGCTTAGAAAGCTCACTTTCGACGAGGAGCGCGAGATTCGCGACTCAGAGATTGCAGAGCTCAAGGTCAAGGTGGAGAACTTGGAGGAGCAGCTCAAGAGACAGAGCGAGGCTGCCCCCAAAACATCGCGTGCAAGGTACGGCGTGAGGTCGAGCTCGGTTCCTAGACGAGCTCTCTCTCCTGCCGATGGACCCAACACGCAGTCGGAGTAGACAGATTGACGAAACGATGATATGTATTATGTATTATAGGAGATTAATTAATTACTGACGGATTGAGTAAAACAGAATGCTACTACGATGAACTGGTTTCTATTCAAATGCAATCCATTACTAATACAGTATGTACCCCTCCCTCTATGCTACTCTTTACACCACAGCTTGACGGTTCGATCCCAGCCACAGGTAGCAAAGTACTCGTTGCCTGGTCCCAAGTCCATGCCCATGATTCGATCCGACGTCTTCCACCGCTTAGCCAGAGTCCACGAATCGGCATTCCAAATGTTGAAGTCACCGTCGTATCCTGTGGATGCTAGGAAAGAGCCTGACTCGTCGAACTGGACACTGGACACAATCTTGGTGTGTGCCGGAATTGTGTGTGTGCATTTCTGGGCTCGCAGGTCCCAGATCTTCACCGATCCATCAGCAGATCCAGATGCCAGATAGAACCCGTTACTCGACCATGCTAAACTGTAGATCTCCCGGATATGTCCCTCCAGAGTCTGGATACTCCGTCCGGAACGCATATCCCACACTCTGCCGATCGCATCCAATCCAGCAGAAGCTACCAGAGCTCCATCTGGGTGAAACGCCACGGAATGAACTCCCTTAGAGTGTCCTTCTTGAGTCAACAGTTTGGTACCACTTTCAACGTCCCACAGGGCCCAGGTGTAGTCGTAGGATGCAGTAGCAGCCCACTGGCCGCTTGGATGGACATCGAGACCTGCAATACGGCCCTTATGGGCGTCGGATACCGTTCTGCATGCTGTCTGTTCTTCTCCTCCTATGCTAGGGTCCCAAAACAGTAGCTTTCCCTGTCCACAGCCGCTCATCAAGATGTTACGTGCCCACTTCAAGGCACTCACTTTATCCACGTGCCCTCTCAGCACAGCCTTAGTGTTCAGATTGGGAACATCCATCAGCTTGATCTCACCATTCCATGACGACGCCGCAAGCATGGAGTCGCTTCCGAAGGCCACAGCTCCCGCTGGACGCGTGGAAACGAACTGAGATCCCAAAAGCTGGTACTGCTCGATGGGGGCAATTTTTTCTCGTCGTAGGTTCACAGTCTCCACCAGCGACATTTCTGACTGTTTCTTTTGTGTCGCCAGTCGTTCCCTTGCTCTCAAAATGCTGTCGTTTGTGATCTTCCTCCTCGTTTCGAGCAACTCTTCACTTCCTGGTGTGAAAAACTCCTCATCATCCATAGACACGTCAGAATCGCTTTCATCGTCCTGCATACCTTCTCGCTCAAACTCGTCCACCATCAGTTGACCCAAACGGGTCCTTCGATCCGCCTTGTCTTCTGCGAACAGAGTAATGGGCTCGTTCAACGATCGCAGTTTGGCCCTGACATCCTTATCGTCGGTCGGGACATGCAAGTTTTTAAGGATATCTGCCCGGCGTTGTTTTTCGAGCAGCTGACGAGCCGCAACGGCCTCTTCCCGAACCGAAGAAGAGTCTACCGTTGTCTTGATCGACTCCAGATCCACAAGTTCCATGTTGGTGATGAAGACATTTAGGTTGGGAGGTGCAGAACAAGTACATGTGATTAGTCATTGGCGAGTGTGGGTTGTATGTATAATTACAAAAGGGGATACTACAATATGGTAGGACTACCTGAATGACTAGGAAGCCTGTACCAATCTGTATCGGTCACGTGCTATGTTTCAAAATCGGACAGGTTATGAGCAGCGAGGAGTGACCTAGCCAGTTCGACTCCCACCAGCGCCGTCTCCCCTTTGGGGCTTACGACGATACGAAACGGCTTACTAATACAGTGGCGATTTCGACACAAAAAGAGATATGGAAATTACACGACAGAAACTCCCCACCCTGCCCAAACAATGAGATCTTCACCTGCTGCACATTCACATGATGAAAAGTTGTATAAACTCGTTCGGAGTTTAGCTCTAAAAGCGAGAGTGTGGAGGAAAAGCTGGGCTAAGGAAGGGGCAGATGGAGCGGCTTGAAATGAGCTATTGAAGATAGCTAGAAATGTCTAGAACAAGATCTAATGACTCACGTGATAAATGGCTAGTCTGACTCAGGCTAATACCTCCACTAATTGTCGTTATTAGCCCTCACGCGCCAATAATAATACGCACGGAGATCGCCTCAGCAAGTTTAATCCGAATGTGGTGAGGCTATTTCTGTGTGGAGCATATGTATGGAAAGAGGAGTTATAAAGTGCAAAGAAGGGCAGCTGAGGGCTGTTTGAGTTGCTGGAAGGCGGCTAATGTACGGGAATCTCTCAGAAAAAGTCACTGTCCCAGTTCCAAGCCGCCTCTGCCACCCCGCCATCCGTTTATTAAACCCCGCGGACAACCGCATCCATGCATTCCCCGGAGTTAATATCACACCTCCTGATATCTAGATGCAGCTTCGAAAGCTAAAGTGGTTACATATACTACCGACTACAGGCAGTAGACCGTCATCACTCAAGCGCACGCCTGTCTGCAAACCCCGCAACCTCTTCTCTTGTTGCACATCACCACTAACAACACAGAAACACAAGAATGGCGGTCCCCCACTTGGAGTGTCTGCAGAAGTGCGTCCATGAGCTCCATGCTCAGTTGCATCAGCACTACCATGAGTTCCAGGCGTCTCCGGTCGCCTATCTTCACTCGAAGCACGACTGCGTGAGAGGTCAGGTCATTGAGCATTTCCAGAATGCCACCACCTACGAGAAGTGAGTACGACTGAGTGGAGGATGAGGTTGTCTGAGCATTACTAACACAGATTTCGAGATGCGGTATTTATTGTGTGAGTATACACATACACAGTCACAGACACTGTGTCACGGCGACAAAACAGGTCAAGGTCACACGATAAGCATGACAGCGACATGAGACCACGGCAATTGACATCATAATACACACGACATTCTCTCAGCAAGACGTGGGAGCATTGACACACTTCAGGCTCAAGTCAGACTACGACAATGAAGATGATGCCTGAGCTCAAAGCGATTTCAGATTTCACTTCCCCACAGAACTGTTGTGGTGGTTACGACTTGAGACCAATATCTATGTGTTCGCTCTAATGGCACGATCCGGATCAAGCTGGGTCTCCACGAGCTGTCAATATGATCTGAGCGCCAAGCGCCAAGCGAGCTAGAGCCGCACCCCGCGATCATCCGAAACTAACTCAGCGTTATTCTCACCGCCCTCGGTAACTTCCTTTCTTTCATCCACACCATCTTTGCTGATGGACTTCAAAACACCCTCCGTTTCCACGCAAGAAAGGTGACCAAAAAGATTCTTAACATTCCCTTCATTAAGGCCAAGATTGACAAAGAGACCGGCGTTGTGATTGAGAAGATCCAGAATGACATCATTGTCCGAATGCCTGGTACCCAGATCTTCGGAACCCTGCCTGCTGAAGGCATGTCCAACACAGAGGTCATCACCGAGATGTCCAAGTACCACGACATGAAGCGAACTTTCTGGGAGAAGGGTCGGGTCAGCGGAGCCGTCTACCACGGAGGTAAGGAACTGACCGACCTCCAGTCCGAGGCTTTCTCTCAGTTCACAGTTGCTAACCAGCTTCATCCCGACGTTTTCCCCGGTGTTCGAAAGATGGAGTCCGAGGTCGTCGCTATGGTTTTGGCTCTGTTCAACGGTCCCGAGGGTTCCTGTGGAACCTCCACTTCCGGAGGAACTGAGTCTCTACTGCTGACTTCTCTGGCTGCCAAGATGAAGGCTTACAACGAGCGTGGAGTCACACACCCTGAGATCATCGCTCCCATCACTGTTCATGCTGGTTTCGACAAGGCTGCCTACTACTTTGGAATGAAGCTTCGACACGCACCCGTTGATCCCAAGACTATGAAGGTTGACCTGCGGGCTGTGCGGCGAATGGTTACCAAGAACACCGTTCTGCTGGTCGGATCTGCACCCAACTACCCCCACGGTATCATTGATGACATCGAGGGTCTCTCAGATATCGCTCTCAAGCACAAGATCCCTCTGCATGTGGACGCTTGTCTGGGCTCCTTTATCGTCCCTTACCTTGAGCGAGCTGGCTTCGACAAGATTCTGTTTGATTTCCGAGTTCCTGGTGTCACTTCCATTTCTTGTGACACTCACAAATATGGCTTTGCCCCCAAGGGATCTTCCATCATCATGTACAGAACCCCGGAGCTTCGTCACTACCAGTACTTTGTTGCACCCGACTGGGTCGGAGGTATCTACGGATCCCCCACCCTGGCTGGTTCTCGTCCAGGCGCTATCATGGTTGGATGTTGGGCCACTATGCTGTCTGTCGGAGACAACGGATATCTGCAGTCATGCAAGGAGATTGTTGGAGCTGCCCGAAAGTTCCGAAAGGCGGTGGATGAAGAGATCCCTGACCTTCAGATTGTTGGAGATCCTCGAGCATCTGTCATTGCGTTCAATTCCGACTCTATCAACATTTACGATCTGTCTGACGCTATGAGCAAGAAGGGATGGCATTTGTCAACTCTGCAGAACCCCGCAGCTGCCCACGTGGCTTTCACAAAGCCTGCTGTTCCCGCTGTGGACGACCTTGTTGCAGACCTCAAGAGCTGCATTGCCGAGATGAAGAAGGCTGGCAACACCAAGGTGGAGGATGGAACAGCTGCTTTCTATGGTGTGGCTGGTTCCATCAAGACCGCCGGAGTCGCCGACCGGCTTGTGTGCGGTTTCCTTGACGGTCTGTACAAGTTGTAGATACTCCTCGGTATCCCCTTAGTTTTCTTGAAGATAATATATGTATTAGTAAGATTAGATCAACATAAGTAATTGCAGTTTGGTGACCTCGTAATCTCCTTTATGAAACTTGCAACTCTATTTAACTCCACCTCACATTGATGATGACCGAGCTTATTTCCCTCATCCAACATCATGTCGCAACAGTCTCTATTGAAGGAGAAACACATCAAGTACATCCAGACGTTGGATGACCACACCGACAGTTTGGCCTACTGGCTGACGGAGCATTTGCGGTTGAGTGAGTATCTTCCAGCTCTAGTTGCCACCCCTCATTACCTAACACAGACGGTCTCTACTGGGGTCTCAATGCTCTCGATCTGATGCATGCCAGGGACGCACTTCCTCGCGAAGAAGTGATCAAGTTTGTGCTGAGCTGTCAGAAGCCAAACGGAGGATTCGGAGCCGCGCCCAACCACGACGCTCACATTACATTCACGCTCTCGGCCGTTCAAATCCTTCTGATTGAGGATGCTCTCGACAAGATCGATGCCGACCAGATTGCAGACTACATTGTCTCGCTGCACAACAAGGAGACGGGTGAGGTTTCTGGAGATGAGTATGGCGAGGTGGATACTCGATTCCTGTACATTGCCCTGAACTGTCTGTCTATCCTGGGCAAGTTGGATCGACTGAACGTGGAAGCCATGGCCAAATGGATTGCCGCCTGTCAGAATCTCGACGGAGGCTTTGGAATGGTTCCTGGAGCTGAGAGTCATGCTGCTCAGGCCTTCACTTGCATTGGAGCGCTCACCATAGCTGGAAAGCTGGATCTGATAGATGGAGACTTGGCATGCTGGTGGCTCAGTGAACGACAACTGCCAGAAGGAGGACTTAATGGCCGACCAGAGAAACTGCCTGACGTCTGCTACTCGTGGTGGGTGCTTTCTTGTTTGGCCATGATGAAGAAGCTGCATTGGATCGATCGAGACAAACTACGGACTTTCATTCTGAAGGCTCAGGACGAGGAGGACGGAGGCATTGCTGACCGAGAGGGTGACGTGGCCGACGTGTTCCACACCAACTTTGGTCTTTGTGGTTTGTCGCTGCTCGGTACTGATGGTCTTGATCAGGTGAACCCTGTCTACTGTCTACCTCAGAAAGTTATGCATAGAGTCAAGCAGGATCCCTGGAAGGGTGAGGACTTGTCCAAGTAAGGAGATTTGAAATGAATTTATGATCAACAAGTAACACGAGGTAGATGTGTTTGATAAGAAAGACATAGCCTTTGAGAAACGGTCGGAAGTTGAGATCGAATCCTCTAGGAGGCACAGGAAGACCATTCCTCCGTCTCCTCGTCTTGTCGTGATATTCAGATCGTAGATGAGACCACTTACCGGTAGGATCGGATCAGCCGGACGTCTTCGAATGATATGGTACGATCGATCGAAGAATCTCATGAGTAAGCACATCACACATCGTAAGATCCACGGTGTACTATCATAGCACTCCAACACGATCGTATCATAAGTAGAACAATGACATCATCGCAGATCCAACACGTGGGCACCAAACCTCAGATGTTGCATCACCTCTTGCATCAGATATTGCATCACCACTCACTCTCATGCCACTGTACACCCCATACATCCCGTTCCGGCTCACAATGTCGCGCTTTTCACGTTGTACCGGGAAGAATGCAGCCAAACAATGGTCTTATTGGTCTTCCGTACGATTCTAGAACGATATCTTAGATGCAGGTTCTGATGTTGCTCTTGATGTGTATGCTGAAGCTTTGTAGCGAAGCAGGTCTTACGACTGGATACCGCGGAGGATCTTGCCATGAGTGTTGCTCTATCTAGTTGTAGGGCTCCGTAATGTACAGTAGCCACATGTTCGGCCAACTTATCTGTAGTACTACTCGTTGAGAGGTTACCACGCAATAACAGTTTGAAGTCTCCATTTGGATCACACCAAGCCCGACGTTCTACCTCGTATCAATGGAAGAACTCTTCTTCTTCTGCCGCGTAACTCACCACTGCAGAGAAACATCTCGATGCATAGATGTGCAGCTGGTGCAGATGTACGAGCCGACGTACGACTGCAAAGCCACTTCCGGAAGCGGCCCGCGCCACCCTGCATGTGGCTGGTATTGGCGGCAATTGAATCAAGTCCGACTTATTCTACCTCGTGCCTTTTCCTGTCCTATTACCGTAGGGTTGTCCGAGAAAATGAGAGTCTGGAACATCATGTCTTAGTATTTTACAGTTACACTTTGATGTGATTAGTGGTGGTCTTATTTGTAGGTTAACCTTGAAAGTGGGCTGTTCAGGGCCGCTGTGTTTTGACCATGTGGGGAAGGAGGGGAGAGCGGCAGTCCTTTGGGGGTACAGCTATGCTATAGTCACGTGATCTCCTTTGGCTACTGGATTCCCAAGAAGTTTTTTGCTTCTCACGGAAAGAGGCGCCCAAAGTTAGTCTGATGAATGTTACAGGTACTCCGTAGCTGCTCGCCTTTGGAGAAGTCCGCTGAAGTTGTGAAAACTGTCGTTTAAATTCTAACTACTTCATCACTCGAGCTTCGAAGCGTGACTTCTGATGTACGCGTACTGACACAGTATGTACCTCGCTCGCCTTATAAGTAACGAGCATAGCGCTCATCACCTTCAGTGGTACTGTACGGGTCTATCAAGTGGGTCATAACGTTTCTCTGTGCTTGTACTGTCTATAGGATGATTAAGGGTTGGAAGAGAAGCCTCAGTAACAGCAGCTTTCATTGAGCATGTCTTGTTCTGGGTACGAACGAATTCACAGCAGTGGTAGACTCCTGCGATGGGGTTTGCGCTTCACAACAGTATCGTACTGAATCGTAACACGTACAATGGGGCCAAAAGAGAGGACGAACAATCTAACACACCTCTAGGTCTCTGTTGTCCATTCTCCACTAACTACACCTATTGTCATAAATCCATCTTCTTCAACCTGGTTAGGCCAAACTCTAATTGAGATAAGCAATGATTAACCTCAGAATTGTGAATCCGTCAAAAGAACAGGTTATCAACCAGAGAAGACAGATACTTGGTATGGTGATACATATCAGTGGCTCAAAACACGTGGTCGCGTTACATGCCTCTACCATAACAAACGTGCGAACAAATCGATCATCTTATTTCACCCCCTAACCTAATTTACCAATGACGTATAGGCTAACGGATATCGTATAGCGCCTTCAATAGGTGGAGATGTGGGGGAAGTGGCATGGCACTGCTGAAGGGTGCTTCACAAAGCTGGTTACAAGAACTCGTATTTCGTAATAATTTGATTGCTAGAATGCGAAACATGTCAGAAGTAGAACGACCGACACATTTATAAATATAGTGATAAAGGATCCAAGGTAAAGAAGTATCAAGAGAGAAAGAAGACAGGGCAATAGCCACTGGGAGCCAATGTGCACAAAAAGGTGAAGCAAAAATGTGACGTTTTCATAAGTCTCCAGGGTTCGTTGGAAACTCATTGGCTGAGTTGGCTGCAAAGGCGAATGTCGTAGTTCTCTGAATTGGTAGTTTCTCCGTGGGTTGATTATCAAGTGCAAAATGACCTGTTGTTTGATGTAATTGAGCATTTTAGGCGGTCTCGCCCTTCTTGTTCATGAATCGAGGGTCGAAAGTGGAGTGTCCGAAAGACTCGTAGATACCAGCGGCCTTGTCAAACTTGACTCGCTTGTAGGCGTAGACAGCAAAAGCCCAGCCCAGAACGGGGGTAAGCCATAGACCCAAGACCTTGAGGTTACCAGCGGTTCGCACAAAGTCCTTTCCGTGGGGGAGGTAAGAGACAGAGTGCTTAATGAAGGGGTTGATGGCGAGCTGGGGTCGAGAAGGCTGCATTGTTGGTTTGTTTTAAGGGATTGAGAAGATCAGGTGATGTTGATTAATGGGGAGATATACTAGCCACATTGGGCTTCCTATTTATACCTGGGGGTGACCACAAGGTATGGTCGACATGGCCTGATGTCGCACACAAGGTTTCTTTGTCTGGGCACTAGCCACCGGATTCCAGCCACCCGGGCGGCCTTAGGCATGCATGCTTACTTCCGTGGCCCGGGTGGGTAGCCACATGCGCCACAATGGAGCCTGAGCCAAAAAGCTAGTCTGCGCAAATTTGTGGCGCATTGTGGCTAGAAAAAGCTAGCCGCTGAATAAGGCCCTGGGGGAGCGAGCCACTATTTTACCAGTCGAACACACGTGTCCAGTTTGCCAAAATAAAATAAGGGGCTACACGTGCTTGCATACATACAGCGCAAGTAACACACAATTTCCCCGCTTGCTACACACACCTACACAGACACACAGACCCTCCTTTGTAAATAAGGTTTGTCCCCACGCAAATAGCCACAATGGGCTCATGTTGCCGCATAAACATTGCGCCATAGAATATGATGGTGTGATGTCGAAACGTGGTACGATACAATCATAGGGGTGACTCGTAGGACGACTTTTTGTCGGGAAAAAAGCGGCGGGCTAGAAACGGTCTCCCTGATTTGCTTCCAATGTCGTTAGACTGCTTTGCTATCACTCTGCTGAGTTTTCTTTTGCTGACTTAGTGGTTGAGTCTGCTGTGCCCCAGTTAGTATGTGTCTTGCAATGTAATGTAATGTAAACGGCGATTTGGTGTAATTTCTTTTGCCGTCTCGAGCTCTGAAAGACACAAACGGGTCTGGACTGACTGTTAGTGAGCAATTGGTTTGTCATGGGCGGTTTGTCATCTGGTCGATCTGACTTCGTGTGTGTGTATCCATTGGACGATCGCTGTTCGTTTCTGTGCTGTGTTAAGTGTCTCTGTTGTCAATGTGTTGGACATCATCTGTTGTTGTATCTTTGGCACCCTCGTGTATCTTATCTCCTCGTGTCCCGTATCTTACTCCTTAGCCACCACTAGCCACATTTACGTTGGTATGGCAACCCTCAGCTATATATATGTGAAAAAAGGGACTGGACGCTGGATTAGGAAGTGAGCGGCACAATGGAATGTGCAGTGTCAGTTTGATTAGAGCAAAGAAATCAGAATGGTGAAGTTCTCCAGTTCTTTCTGTCCTTGGTGGACCTTCCACTATCCAAACTAACTCTTCTTCCTGTACAACATCATTGCACGACTTACACCTACCACTAACCACTCAAACAGACCCCAAACAACACCAGAAGTCCAGTCCAAACTGCTTCAAATCATCAGCTACACTTACTTGCTCTCGCAACTGCATTTCATACGCCGTCGAGAGCAAATGGCGTGACACAAGCCACTTCCCCCCGCGTACTAGCCACACGGCCCGAGCCACAGTCTCCGCAACCTTGTCCCTTGCTTCACTTTGTGTTTTCTTAACAAGAAACAAGAAGAGCTCTCAGTTTAATAAAGGGGACCTGCAAACTGGCTTTCTAAGGGTGAAGTGGGTGTGTTGTTGAGTCTGTGTGGTGCTGTTCAGTCGCCATGGAGATGTGCAGTTCAGGCTGTAGGCTGTGTATGAAGGATCTCGCAAGCACTAGTAAAACAAGTACATTAGCCATTGCCGACTCTTTCATTTGCTACAGTTCACTTTGGCTCATTCGGTCACCTTTCCATTAGCTACGATACATACACACAAACCCCTATAGCCGCCTCCTATTAATTTCGTGGACTCAAACTACTGCAGTTTAGTCTCACCGCCACTTTGCCACACACAAAGTGGGAGTCTGACAGAGCTGCAGAATCTGTAACAGAAAGCAAACAAGAGAGGGCACAGCCTGCTCATACCCCCGTCACGTGAGCATCACTGCCTCCAATGGGCCTGGTCAGCCTGTATCAAGTCTGTTTCACATGCAGTAGTCAGACCTATAGAGTGTCTCAAAGCTGACCAGGCGTAGCCATGAGTACTGGTGCAAGATGGCATCCCTAATGCTACAACCAAGTCTTCGAGTTTACGACCCAACGGTATTCCCACATGGATACGATGTCTTAAGCATAGGGAGGCACCTGCATAGCAGACTATCCTCGTGCAGTATATCAATACCAACTTGGTAAGAGTGTCACAGCTGAATCATTCGGTGATTGCGTTCGGACTTGTTGCGGGTATGTATCAATAAGCCAGAAACCATCTTCAAGTTTCCCATCAGTCCACTATATCACACTCTTTCCCATCCTCACCTGTTCGAGGTCTGTCAATGGTCAGGTTAGTTTGTCTATTATTAGGTGGATCAGAAAAAAGCAACATTGAATGGCAATCTGCTGCAACACGTCTATTATTATAGTCAGAGGGTACACATCTGAATGTCACCGTTTGCATAGAACCGTATTCGACAGACACGCCACATCACCTTGCGAAGTCATCTTACCAATCGCCTCTAAATCGTCCCCCCTCGATAACATCCAATGTCTCGGTTGTCACTTCTCTATCATTAAAAGTACATTCTATGTTGGGCTGTGAAGCTCAATTTTATCAGGCAGAAGCCTCACCAAGTGCTGGTGTGCCCATTTCCCTTTCTTTGCTCTTCGTCCTCAAACTAACCCAGCAGTCGCATGGTCATCTCGACCGCCGCAAAAGTACCAGCGGAAGCAGGAATGGCTCGAAGCAACGTAGGAGACAGTCCTCGGAACAGACCAGCAACTCCGTCGGTCTTCAGGGTCTGTCGCAGAGCATCCAGAGCACCCTTGTACTTGGGGTGGGTGAACGAGTCACTTTGAACCTTGGACTTGATCACATCCAGAGGGTAGCAAGACAGCCACAGAACCTGGCCAGCCAGAGCTCCACAAGAAAGCAGCTGCCAAGCTGGCAGGTTTTTTCTCTCGGTATGGGTTCGCTGGCAAACTTGCTTGATGAGGAACTCGAACGACAAGAACCACATTCCGTATCCTTGGGCTTCTCGCAACAATGTCACTCCGGCTCCTCTGTAGATACCCTTGAGTCCGTAATGTCCATAAACCTGCTTGAACATTGCCACAACACCCTGATGGGTGGTGGACTTCGTTGTCTGTGCTAAAATACGCAGCTGCTCAATGGGAGAAGCCACAATGGTGTTAACCACACCGGCGGAGGCACCAGACAGATAGATCTGAGGGTATGTCAAGTCAAAGACATTGTCGGACTTCTTTCCATCCAGACGCAAAAAGAAACGCTTGGCCTCGTGGAAGGTGTAGAACTGGATCGAGACACAAGCTCCTACTCCGAAAAGTGGTCCACTGGTACCTCGGTAAAAGGCCAGAGGTCCTTCAGTTGCCAGAGTCTTGGTGAACGCCTCAAGCGGAGTCTTGTACTGACCTGTCTGAATTCGTACCTTGACCAGATCAAAAGGCTGGCCGATCAGAACCTGGGCTGCTCCTCCCACGAATCCAGCTGTGATGTCTTTCAGCTTTCGAGTGATTGAGTCGTCTGACATGATTGATGTGGTGAGCTGTTTGGCTGATAAAAGAGTGACAACGTGTCAATGGTTTTAAGTGATGGAAACCAATGTATGCTGAAGTTCTCTACCCCAGAAGATCGTCGTTGTGAATGTCAGATCACGAAACTGACACAAGGTGGAACAGGGCTTATCATGCATCATGCATTGCAGAATGTCACGTGATTTGACGAAAAGTTTCGTTGCAAGAGCAGACAATGAAATGGAGCGTGGAAGTGGTTGATGTATATGAATAATAGCACCAGCAGAGTAAGCCTCGATGGAAGAAGAAGACTATAGTTTTCGCTATTCAATTTGAAGCATTTTTGAGCGAGTATCAAGCTTATGCAATCTCGATAGTCCTAGGGTGGTGATGGCAGCATGACGGGAACACTATAGAAGACACTCAAGCCTGGTCTGAGTAATATTTACGCGGAGTGTGATATACCAAATGAAAGATCCGGTGGGTGCGAAAATTTTGAGAGGTCATTTTTCTAGCCATCGAGTATGAGTGACTTGCAGTCTAAGAAATTCCACAATCGAGACTGCAGGAAAGACAGAAGGATCTCATGGCGTTTACCCTGTATCGTGTCTAGGAGATAACAGAGCGACCCTTGCCGAATCAAGATGCTACATGCTGTCACTGTATTGAACAGATCAACAGTATCGGCAGATTCTCCATCTTATATAGACGTACTTGTACATAGCGTATCTCAATCTAGTAAGCAGAAACCAATCCCTCTATCTTCCAAAGGCAAGGGGACAGTTCCGTCAGGGAAGAAGAATATCAGACGACCGAAGAAAAGGAGCCAAATGAGAGACATTACTCCAAACATGACGACTTGCCATCCGTTCCGTCGAAGGTGGGCGTTGTACTTGGGGTTGGGCACATAGATTCGACGAGCACAGAAGTAGCTGGCGGCGATGTTGGAGCCCAGTAACACATAGCTAATTGTGTTTTGAATCAACTCTTCTTTCCCTGTTTGAGGTAGCTACAAGTACCTCTTCGTGAGGGGTCACGCTGCGGATACAGAGAGCCACTCCAATCTGGCTTAAAAATGATGCGAGTCCCCATAGATAGAGATCGCAGGGTTTAGCAATGGTTGGCTGATCTCAAGGTTGAGGAGTTTTGTGTCAGCCATGATGATGATGTCATAAGGAGTTGGGTGGGCCAGGTGGGCGGGAACATATGGCTATAAGGTGATGCGCTTTTTAGGGGGAGTTTGTTTGAAATGTATCGCTAATAACGTGGAAAATCGGAAGAAACTGAGAGAAATACGGTTCACGCTTCACAAAGACATTTGAGACCTGGAAATGTAGCTAGTAGCATGACCAAGCGTCCACACGAGAATATCACGACTTCACACCCCGCGGCGTGCATGGAAATACGATTCAAACCCTTGTCAGCTATAAACTGTAATGCATGGATTATGTTGGCCAAGGCTACCAAGCCCAAAATGGAATGATATGATGTCCGAAAGGGGAATTAGGACTATATCAGAACCCCCACTTGTTTACTAACAAACCTATATTCTGCTACTGTGATATCATACACTTGTACATTCACTATAGAGGAGCTCACAATCCCTGCTTCCTGAACTTGTTCTTTGTCTTCGAACGGGATTTTTTCAAACCAGTCAATCTTAGTCTCCACAATGACTCTCTGATTTGTTCCTCCCAATGAGCCTCCAGCTCGGTCTTGAATCTTTCGTGTAGATACTGGAACACTTGAGCGTACTCTGAACGTTCCCAGACAACAGGGGGAACATTGTGTGCCTGAATAGTAGCAATAGCTGTGTTGACATCAGACAGGTACAAAAGTGCAACCTCCTGATTAGACGCATCCACTAGCCGCTCTTTCATTAAGGGATGACTTATCCAGTCGTTGTAAAGCCCTCTCTGCATGAAAGTCGGCACATGTTTCTCGTATAACCTGTAGGCAAACACGTCTTTACCTGCTGTGTTGTGATGTAGAAGACGAGCCGCTTGCCCAAACGCTGGTAAGGCTGAAACCAATGAGACAAGTAGGACCAAAGTGGGAATCAATCGAAGCAACATTTCGGTCGGTACTGGTGTTGGTAAAACAGGACGACCATGAACTGTTTACCACCGATAACGATAGCAGGAGTTTGAGCTTGCCACCAATACCCCCTCACGCTAACCTGAACCCTACTACGCGTACATACCGTAGGCACATGTGAGACATGGTCGCTGGACAAAGAACTGGTTGGTTATACAGCTACGAGTGCTCATAGCAGCTACTTGTACTCTATAACAATCATACAATATATTAATGTCATGTAAATCTACCGATTAAACATCCGTAGCGCTTGTCGTTCCACTCTTGGCCTACTCTCTCTTGATGTCTCCAATTCTATCCAGGATAGAAGGAGCTCGCTGATAAGGATCCAGATCCCACCATTGCGATCTGAGCTTCTGGGTGATGGCCCGCCGGTTGGCGAGCACCTCCTTCTCCTCCTCGGGAGTGGCAGCCTTAATCCAGGCAACGGTGTTCTGCTCCATCTCCTTGTACAGCTTCTGTCGGTCAGCCTCCAGCTTTGCTCGAGTCTCTGCATCCTCGGTCTTGGCAGCCTCACCCTCCTTGGGCTCGACGTAAACGTAGTCGTAAGGGTCGTTACCGCCCATGTCCTTGGGGATGTTGCTGATGTCGATGAACTTCTCAACGTCCTTGGTGTTGCTGGTGAAGTGGATCTTCTGGGCAATGACGGGATCCAGCCAGGGTCTGATGATCTTCCAGATTCCAGAGAAGACCCAAGGGGCTCGGTGAACAAGCAGAACACCGAGACACTCGGGGTAATGGGCCTCGAAACACTGAATCACGAACTTGACGGCGTTGTAGTCCATGTTGGACAGACCAAAGCCCTTCATGTCGAACACCACGGTGGCGGAGTCCACGGGGTCGTGCAGCATCAGACGAGTGGTCTCGCAAATATGAACAGTGAACTTCTCAACAGTGGCCTGGGTCTGAAGCTTGGGGTTATGGTTGACAGGTCGAGCGTGGACCACAGGTCGTCCCTCCTTGTCGTTTCCGTGAATGAAACACTTCTTGGATCGGAACTGGAGCAGAAACTCGTCGTCTCCGTCTCGAAGAGCACCAGCCTCTCCCCACAGCTCGGTTTCGGCCACAGTGCCATCAAACACTCGCCAGTGGAAGGTCTTGGCCATCATTCCAAGCGCCTTGCCAACGTCCCACTTTCGTGCTCGCAGAAATCGCAGCAGCAGGTTATCGGGGGAGTCTCCATGTACCATATCCCAGAAGGCGATTCGCAACTGCTCAATGGACATGGTCTTTCGAACCTCGGCAAAAGCAGCCAGATCGAGAGCACTCACGTCATCAATGGGCGTTCCGTGCTTGGCGGCAGCCACCTTGCCGGCCTCAAAATCCATATCCTGTACTGCTCGAGTCACCTCCTTGAGATTCTCATCATCCAAAGCTCCAATAGCAGCCATCAGATGGGCCCACATATCTTTGAGCTGGGCAGTCTGCTCGGGCGTCAGATTGCCCATTCGTCCGGGAAGAGCGGTCACCATTGTCGTATCGTTGGTGATGTCGTGGGTGGTGTTGAAGGAAACAAATGAACTGCTGCTACTCATACTTATACATGCACAATGTCTGTGATTAGCTCGGTTGTTTGAGCTAAATGGCGGGGAGACTATTGAAAGACGTGTACTGGGAGACAGCACGGAGAGAGGGGGGTAGTCACGGGTTTATATAGTTAGGCAATGGGTTTGTCTCACTGGATCCGCTTTTGTGTCACTTCTCTTCTGTGTTTGCCTCCCTGTCATACGCGTATCGTGAGCCCTTCTCATCGCTGTCACGCAAGCACCCATCAGAAGAAATATACTCTACTGTATGCGCATACGTAACACTAGATGAAGGGGGCAGACGCACCCCTGTACTCGTTAGCTCGAGATAGCATACCAGTATGATCGTGTGGACAGATTGGGTAACTGCAGAGTAGCCAAGTCGTTAATCGCCTATTTTTCCGCGGTTAATCGTCATATATTCGATGCTATACTCGGTCATATATTCTTGGAGCGTAATTCAAAAGCCTATGAACAAGGGGCGGGTGGAGGATGGTGCAGGATCTCAACGCAGTGGAAAAATGCGCTGAAAAAGAGGCGCAGGAAATTAAGAGGGTGAAATGCGTTGAGAACACGTTGTTTTTGACCGATTGGAACCGGAAGTAAACCCGATCCGGCTGCCTGAGAACCCTCAAAGACCCTCAAATAGGATGTTCCTCGCGAAGGCCGATCTACTCTGTGTCTTTCAAAGTTAACCTGTCTCACTCTGTGTGGGGTAGACGTTAGGCCGTGATGAGTTGAGGGGTTCCATGTGATTGGAGATGGTGGGATGGAGCAAGCTCATTCGAATTCCTCGGTGATCTACAAAATCTCGAATTATTACCATTTGTTTCATATTTTCGATGGACCAGCATACATCTCCACATATCCCATACACCAGCATCTCACAAGGTTCAATGTCGGAGCACACGGAGAAACAATTAAGGTGCCCAATCCGTCACAAGTCCACGGATGGTTCTAAGGGGGTTTTCAGATGCTACCAATGGCTGTTTCCTTTGGTTGGCTGTTTCAAACAGTGGGGTTAGACATCAGAGGGGAAGCGAAGGGGTTTGACGTTGATTTTTGGGTATTTAGCTGTTACTTGGGAAATATCACGGATAAATCGGGATTAAATCGGGAAAAAACTGGTGGGAGCCAGGTAGAATAATCGGTGTGTTCATGTCGTCTGGGAGAAAAGTATTATGTGATGCAAAACTCGATGAGAACCTGAAACACGCCTAGCTAACGCACGGAATGATTCACTACGTGTTACACATTTGATGCTACCAGCACTTGTAGCTAGCTTGTAACCGGATATATCCTGGCAGAGGGTATTTTCACATGCGTGGATATTTTGCCGGCACCACGAGACAATACAAATTGACTTGGTCGCCACCTTTCTCGATCTGAATTTTACTCAAATAGAATCAATTTGTGTTCAACCAAGTTCGTATTCGCACTCGGGTGGCAAATGCATGATCAAGACTTGCTTTGGGTGGCGAGTTCTGTTTCGTGATTGTGAACGCTACGGGAAAGGTGGGGCTTAAAATTAGAGAGGGTCTCTTTGTACCCGTTGACACAAGCCCAGAATAGTTCAGAGCTCATAAGAACACCCCACTCATCACTTCTGAAAACACCTCTCTCTACCACATCTATGAACTCTAGACTCGACAGAGTTCATGATAATGTGCCCCATTGTCGATTGTTAGACTTACCCAAAAAGTTCATTGGGTGAAGATGCCACTGTGTTCCTTCAAAGACCACGTATTCACAGCCACTAGACTGGCTATAAGGTACGAGTATCACCATTGGGTCTCTCTATCTCGCTGATCTCCAGTTGGACCAATCAGTGTCTCTGTGTCATGTCAAATGTCTGAAGTACAACTTCGGAATGTGTCAAGCGTAGGAGGTGAGGTGGGTTCTGAGAGAGATGAGACCCCGAGGTTCATAATGAGTGAAAACGAGAGCATGAAGAGCAATATTGTCAGCTCCTCTTGCCCTCAAATATCGTCAAAGACCAATAGAATGACTGTCTTCTCACCTGGGGTAATTGGAACTCTAACACGTATACGGTTCATATAGTTATCTGCTCAGGAATATATACCGTCCTCTGAAGGAGGTTGAAGAGATCATGTCTCGAACCTGAAGACACTCCTAGATACACCCTTACAATACCTTTTCAGCGACACTTCAAGCCGATTTCTAGGCCTTATATCCCCCATATTAACTCGCTTCACCTCTTGGTTCCTCCACTTGCCATTCTCACCTTATCGAAGCCTAATTTCTGCAATTGATATGCTGTCCGCGAGCCCCTCCTCCTCCTCCTGTACAGCTATGGACAGCGACTACGGGATCCAGTCAATTTTGTCGGACGACGAGCACGAGGCCTGGGACGAGATCGACGCTCCTTTTCTCGAGCGGCCTAGCTCTTCGGGGCTCGTTATGCCCACCATCTCCGCCAACGGCTCTGTGGTTTCCAGCCGAGAGATCATGAGTAAAGGAGACGGCTTTCTGAATGGAGATTTCCCAGTACCAACATTTGCACGGTCGTGGGTTGAGAACAGGTGTTTGTGTGACGTTCCGTTCTGTGGGTGCGACAAACTGAGGACGAAGGTGGAGGAGTACTTCAGTGATGATGAGACACAGAAGCACAAGGGCTACGTGGTTGTGTTTGAAGATGAGTCTGAGACTGCCAAGATGGCCAAAGTGGCTGTTTTGAAACACAGAAAGAGCAACGAGGCTGCTGTGCTGTTTCTGGCTACTCAATTCGAGCTCTCCAAGGGGGTGGAGGAAGGTCTCGGTGAGGCGGAGGGAGTGGAGGTGATTGTTCTGAACGGAGATGGGGAGGTTGGCGCGGAGAAGATCGAGGCAGCCGAGAAGCTGATTGAGGAGAAGAAGAAATGGATTGCCAGCGAGACTGTTTCATACGTCAAGATCCTCTTCTCTATTGGAGTTGTGCTCTTCATTCTTTTCAACCCTCAGAAGGGGACCTCTGGCCAATCTCCATCACCTGCCTCGAATGTCACTTTCTCGGGTCCCCCACAGCCAGTGTCTCTTTTCAAGTATGAGATTCCGGAGTCCATGGTATTCCCATCATGCCATCACTTGGACAAGCCTGAAGCTCATGTCCCTGCTCATCATCAGGGCCTGGATACGGATGTGGTCTTTCATCTACTGTCCGAAGGCTTTCAGCGGCTCTGGAACGGTCTCAAGAATCTTCCGTTTCTCTTGACTCGACTATTGGGACTCGATCGAGATGTGTTCGAAACCAACAGTGAACGAACACTGCGAAAGATCGAACTCGACATGGATCTGCTTGTTGAACTGCTCGACGAGATCTTGGAAGAGCAGACGACCGAGACGCTCCATGATGCGCTGTACATTTGGAACAAGATGGGCTCTGATATTGCTGAGCCTTTGAAGAACCTCAAGTACGACGAGAAGACATCGTCGGCCAACTTCCTGACGATCATCAAGCTCGAGAAGAGATTGAAGATGGTCGGAGAGAAGTTGACGACCGCAAAGAGCGCGTTACTGGGAGAGGCACGCGAGAAGAGGGATCGAGAGAAGATGGAGGAGAAGGGGAAGGTGCCACTACGTGACAGAAGCAAGCTACGTGAGGAATCACGTTCACGTGAAACAGTGAAACCGCGTGAGAGATCTCACTCTCGTCAGAAGTCGCAGAAGGCTCACGAGTACATCGATAGGATGGAGGACCGAGACCTGCAAAGCCACGAGCGAAGGGGATGGAGAAGAGAGAGGAGAGAAGCAAGAAGGGCTCAGAGAAGAAACGGAAGGGAGGAAATCTGGTACTTGGTGGAGTGATTTGCTTGTTGGGATGTGTTTATCTAGTGTTATTTATTGAATATTGAGTGATTTTACATCGACAACTGATCATCATAAGGGCACGAGTGCATATTAGCTTGGATCCACGGCTTGAGATGATATACCGAGGTTTTTCTTATTTGTAGGCACCAATTCGGGCTTACAGTGTTCACTCTAAGTCTGAGTCTCTCTTATCGTACGAACGTTTATATCGTGTCAAGCCCCTATTGCTGTTGGAGTCTCCTTGTTGTGTGTATTGTACAACCGATATCAACTTCGGCATACCAATCCAGAATCGTTGAATGCAGTCTGGGAAAAACAAAACATAATAAGTGGTAATAATACTCGGCTCCTCCTCCACCCAATGGCCGGTCAATGTGCTCATTGATCTTCGTTGTCGTTGTTCTATCACATTCCCAAATGTAGATCACGTCAAGACTGGTAGGTTGTCTGTTATATGAGAGTACATACTGATGGAGAAGTCGACACAGGACCAGTCAAGAAGACCACTCTACAACCTGAGACAACATCTTCCACAGTCTTGCTACGTTTAAAGGGGTGCTATATCTCGTTGCGATCGACACAACAAGAACTCACTGTGGTCCCGAGTGTATCGTTCGACAAATGCACGGTGCCGATCTCTTCCACGGCTAACTCCTGTAGATCGTCTACCCAAAGCAAAAGAAGTTCCGGAATGCGACAATTATTATGGCAACGAGTAGAAAAAGAAAGGCCACAAAAAGGTACCACTGAATCATGGGATTAGACCAGATCAGGCGGGGTGGTAATAGTATGGAACAGACGGTGAGGACCAGACAACTCAGACATATTAGTGTTGTACTGTACTGTAGAAAGCTGTACGGCCACAGCAATCTGTTGACGTTATCGAATGTATACTTCTGGATACTTCCAGATGTTGCTGAATGGTGTGCCACATGTATTCTACCCCCATTGTAAAGTACGTTCAACAAACGCACTCATTCCGTGTCATAGTTATAGTGTACGAACCACGGCATTTGTACCGTGGTGATTAAATAAATTAGATGTTATGTGATATGGTATGATATGCCATGGACCGGAAATGTCATAAGTCACCAGTCCAATGTGTAATTGTCGTGTTGTTGTTCTTGTTGTGGTCGTAATATCATCATGGTTGTGTATGTGATCCTCGCTGAGAATCGTGGCTGTTGCTCCATAGTCTCTAAATGAGAGCAACAACAACGCCTGCAATGGCAACCAAACCAGTCAGTCGCATGTTGTACAATGTGGATCCGCTGCCGTTCTGTTGCTGCGGCGTAGGCTTCTCAATGGTGGTGGGCTGGCCATTGCTGGCTGCAGACCCAGTAGCGTAGACGTAGACTGTACTTCGAGCGCTGATTTGAGAAGACTGTCCTCCCGGTCCCACGACGATGGTGGTGACTGAACCAGGCGGGGGTGCTGTAGGGTTGCTTGCACTGGATCCTGCGTTTGCTGGAGGAGGGTTGCTTCCAGAGTTGCCGCCAGAACTGGCGCTAGGACTAGGGGCAGCCGAACTGGCTTCACTAGTGGAAGGAGCCGCGCTACTGGCAGCCGTTGCATCAAGGCCCAGGGACGAGGCTAGCTGCATCACCTGGGAGGTAGCGGCTTCCCATTCACTGCTATGATCAGGCGTAAGAGTGGGCAGGGCGACTGTGATGGCGTTGATGATCAGGGCGAGGTTGTTGGCCACGTTGGACTTGGCTTCGGGCACGTTGTAGTGGGTCAGCACATTCTTGAAGCCCTCGGAGGCCTTGGAGAAGTCGGGAGAGCCCTCAAAGGCGCTCAGGGTGGCTGTAGCCATGGAAAGCAGCTCGGGGAAGTTGGACGAGTTGACTCCGTTCATTGCCAGAGCTCCAAAGCTGTTAATCAGATTCTGCACATCGGTGTTGGCGCTGACAATGTCAACCACGCTCTGGATCTCGGAGGTAGCCTGCTGGTCAGACACGTCGTTGTCAGTTTTGGCAGACACAATGCCGGCGACGACATTCTCGGCGATGGAGGCCACCAGAGGGTTGCCCTGGGCGTGTACGAGCGTCAGCAGCGCGGCGAGGGTGAAGGTCGACTGTTTCATGGTGGTCTAAATTCTTTCGCTGTGTGTGTTCCAGGCCCATGACTATATATGTTTACTACATGCAACCTACGCTTGGATACAGTTTGCGACTTGTTGGCTGTGGGCAAACTCAAACAACACCGCTGCAAAGTCAATTTTCGAACTGATGATGTTTGGAGCCAAATAAAAGCACGGAAAAGGGAGGTCGTGGCAGTGCACTACAACGAGTTATACGGGTGCTATGGAGCTGGAGGCATACACAGCCGAAAGAACGACCCCTATCTGATGACCCTTGACTAGCAGCTAAACCACACCGGCCTCGAAACCCTGCCAGGAACACTGCACTATTACTGCCACTACACTGACATATGCACCTAAGCGATGTCACAGGTGGAGTAATTAGGAGGCCAGCCAGGGTCCATACATAGCTACGGGTGGGGTATCAGCCTAAGTACGTGGTATGAGTTTTCTAAGGGACACAAAGATGACTCCTTTCGAGGTAATAAAACCTCTGGTATCATTTTTTCCCGTCTTCTCATGTCCTCTTCTGGTGCTCCAGTATTCCATCACCCACCCCTGACGTCAAGGCTCATCATCCCCACTATACACTCTCTCTGCTCCCCGCATCAAGGCCTGTTACATGGTGGTGAGACAGCGCGGGGTGTGTTAAGTGGGGAAGAGACAATGTGATTGGTGGTTGATAGCACGTGATCGAATGGTCCCTAGAAGACCAGATCTTGTCCACAGTCGCCTCCATCACCCACTTCGTTGCCCTCTATCTACCCCCACCTCATCACAATCTCTCCACTCCATTTACAGCTCGCACTTTTACTTTTCGACAGTGCTCTTTGGACAGAACTTTAATGGGACCGAGCCACTGACGTGAGAATACTGCCCGAGAAGAGATCGTCATTAACGGTCTGATGAGAAAAGTGGTTGATTGGGTGGAGGAATATATACGGGGAGTTGGTCGTGTGACTTGGATGAGGTCGATTTATCGCATATACAGACGGATTCACAGGCTCAAACACCTACATTCCGCATCCACACCCCCGTAGCAGGGTGCATGAACCCCTGGAGAAAATAAATGCGAGAAATTGAAGGTGGTTGGAGGTGATATAGAATGGCGATGAGTACCAGGTACGATAGATGCTGTGGATCATAAAACTCTGGTGCATATTACTGAGATGACAATTTAGCAGAACGAACAACCCAGGAACAAACACAAGCTTGCTATCGACAATCTGTCCACTAATTGAGCGCCCTCTTCCAAAATCTCAACCAATTTTGCCAAGGGTACTTTCCCGCCTAGCCCAGGGTCTTGTTAGTGCCAGCACCCGTAGCAATACAGCCCAAACGGCAACACAGACGCAGCCCATACAACTGTCACAGGCAATGAATTGCCACAGCAACCCAGCAACATCTCTACCGGCCGTATTCGCGCTCAGACGCACCTGTCCAATATCACTTCCCTTTACGTCCAAGCCCGATTCAAAAGTCCGCAATCTTTCCCTCATGTCGATCCGTGCATATTGTGGGGAAGCTGCGGGGCTTTTCAATGGAGCGAATCTGAAGAGTGCGACGTTTAATCTCGATGTGATGACGTAGATTTGGTAGAGCAATTGTATTCCTTTCAACGGAAATGGTTTGTCGGCGATTCTTTATTCGCCATAGTCATTTTACTACGTATTCCAGCTCCTATCATTCCCACCACATTCATCTCGCCCGTTCGAATACAGACACCTTCCCTTCAGTCTCCGAACCTCCCACACTCTGAGACACCGGTGAAACGGTTTGGAAGGTTCCCCGCCCCGTCTGGCTTCTAGCGTTCTTTAAGTCATCTGAGGGCGCCTTATTGGGCGTCAGAGTTCCTCCTCAAGCTTATGACCAATCTTCCGCAGTTGACCGCAGTTGGCCGCAGTTGTTGACCACAGTTCAGAGCCATGACCGCAGTAACTCAGCCGAAACCAACGGTATATTGAATTAAAAGTTAGCAGTCCATACGTGATTGGTATCTGTACCGTGTGGCATCACCTGTCGTTTGACACGATTACGTCAGCAAAGGACATACCCACCAATCATGCTTCAGATCGAAACTTAGATGTCATGGTCTTGCGTCTCTGCGTTATATTTCTCTATCGTCAGTGGAATAATATAGTATTGTTTGGTACCGTTTTGATTGCTTCGACCTCCTCTTTCCAATGGTACTTCTGAAGTATCCCCACCACTCTTTGACACCCAGACACAAAAACACAACACTACACAACACTCTGAAATACCCCAGAAGCAAGCGGAAAGATACCTGGGCAATTTTGCAACCTTACGAAGTACTCATAAATCCCCCTTTAAAATACCCCCTATCATACCCCCTATCCACACCCCCTTCATATCGACCCCATATATGAAAGCGTAAACGTGTTATTAAAGCTTCTCCTAGAAGAGAGCCGGATCAGCCGTGTTTGAAATGTCTGAGAAATACCATACCTTAGCTGAAAAATCAAAAGACACGTGATATATACATCCTTCACGTGACTAATACCTTGACCTCTCCCTTGTGACCCCAAACTCCCCCCTGATCCAACCCTAACCACCCTCATCTCATCATGCACTTCGCTTAACACAAACTGCGCGCTTGGCGCTAATTTCGAGTTTCAATATATCGACCAGAACAGACCGGACCACGTCATGACGTCGAATCAGAATCACGTGGAGCTGGAAAGCTTGGCGGCAGAATCGGACGACTATCAGGTGGAGAGCGACAACGACGATGGTGGACACGCGACACAGACGTTGCTGGGCAACAACCCGGCATTAGCCGAGGTCACGGCCGAGTCTGAAAAGTCCAACATGAAAATGGCCTTTATGAACATGGCCAACTCGATCATCGGTGCTGGAATCATCGGCCAGCCCTACGCCGTTCATGAGAGTGGTCTTATTGCGGGAATCCTGCTGCTGGTTGGTCTGACGTTCCTGATCGACTGGACGATTCGGCTGATTGTGGTGAACGCAAAGCTGTCAGGCACAGACACGTACCAGGCCACTTGTCGCAAGTGTTTTGGAAAGACTGGCTTGATCGCCATCTCACTAGCCCAGGGCTGCTTTGCATTTGGCGGATCTATCGCCTTCTGTGTCATTATTGGAGACACTATTCCGCATGTTCTGGGCGCGCTTTTCCCGTCTCTTCTGGGCGGGGAAGATTCAGGACCTTCGATCCTCGTCAACAGACAGTTCATCATTGTCATTTGCACGTGTCTGATCTCTTATCCTCTGGCTCTGAACAGAAATATTGCCCATCTGGCGAAAGCCTCAGCTCTGGCATTAGTCTCAATGCTGGTGATCGTCATTCTTGTGATTGTTCGCGGACCCCAGCTTGCACCAGAGTACAAGGGCACCTTTGACGGACATGCTCTGAGTGTCAGCTCGGGCCTATTCCAGGGAGTGTCCGTCATCTCGTTCGCATTTGTTTGTCACCACAACTCTCTGCTGATCTACGACTCTCTCAAACGACCAACCATGGACAGATTCGCAACAGTCACTCATTGGTCAACTGGAGTCTCCATGGTCGCTTGTCTAGCTATGGGAGTGGGTGGATTCATCATCTTTGTCGACAAGACCAAGGGAAACGTGCTTAACAACTTCCCAGCCTCAGATGTCATGGCCAACGTTGCCAGATTCTGTTTCGGCTTCAACATGCTCACCACTCTACCTCTGGAGATCTTTGTCTGCAGAGAAGTGTTCACCACGTACTTCTGGCCCGGAGGCGAGTTCAAGTGGGTGCGACATATCGTCACCACTACGGTGATGATGCTCACAGCCATGTGTGTTGCTCTGATCACCTGTAACCTAGGTGTCATTCTGGAACTTGTCGGAGCCACCTCAGCTTGTGTCATGGCATACATCTTGCCTCCACTGTGCTACCTGAAACTCACCAAGAACAAGAGTCTCAAAGAGAAAGCTCCTTACTACCTCGTGGCCGGTTTCGGAGTATTGGTGATGATGTTCTCTACCATCCAGTCACTGCTGAAGATTGTGAACGGAGAGGAGGAGGGCAGCCATTGTGATGTCAACTAAAAGAGATGAACACTGTTAAAACAACCCTAAAAACACCCCAAAATCAACCACACAAACCTAACTGACTCATTAACATCGTCTGACTATACACAGACGTTACCACGACAACGAAAATAGTAAACTAAATGTATTTTACCCAGTCCACAGACCTCAAGCGATCTACATTCCATTAATTGTTACACATTTTTCTACTTGTACATGTACATTGTCATTCATCATCATCCTCGCCGCCATCCTCATCTTTCTTGGTATCAGAACTAGACTCATCGAGCCTAATACATCTTCTGTCTCGCCTTCATGGCCTCAATTCGGGCCTTCAGCTGATTAGTAACCTCTGCAGCACGCTGCCACGACTCCTGAGCCTGAGGTCTGTATGAATCCCGTCTATCGGGAGACAAGGCACGTGCAACTGCCGACTCACGTGCTCCAAACTCACGTCCACTCCCTCCACTGTAGTCACGAGATCCGTTTCCGAGACCAAAGTCTCGAGATCCACTACCACCGAGACCAAAGTCACGTGATCCACTACCACTACCGCTGCCTCGATGACTGGGCTTAAATTCACGTGATCCGTTGCTTCCTCCGCTGAAGTCTCGTGACAGTCTTCTGTCTCCTCCCAATCTTTCACTCGCTCCACCTTCAACACCACCACTCAACGACAGTTCTCTAAAAGATGCCTCAGCGTCAATAGAAGGTGACATTTCTCTGGGCTCCTGTTTCACACTGTGAGAGGAGGCAGCAGCAGACTCCAGTTCGGAAATGCGCTTATAAGCCGCCTGTAAATCTCCCTGCATTCTTGAGAACTGAGTCTCTTTGCTCTTGAAGGAAACGGCGTCCTTTGTGTGTTGTTCGAGAATGTCTGCCTTGGAATGGTGAAGAGAGTTAATCTCTTCGAGCAGCCTTTGCTTCTCTGCATTAAACTTCTGTTTCTCAGCCTCGAATGCTGCCATCAATGTTTCCTTCTCCTTGATCCACGTCTCCTTCGCTGCTCTCAACTCCTCGAGCTCCTCAACATCCGCCGAAGACGCTGCTGGACCGAAAGAATCAATGCTGGGGCTTGCAGGAATCTTCTTGAGAGGCTGCTTCATTAAACCAGTTCGAGTTTGGCCATATCCAGACGACTGTCCATAGCCGGACGACTGGACAGGTTTGCTGTCGGTAGAGCCAAAGCCAGAAGAAGGACCCGAATTGGCACCGGTGAAGGGCTTTCGAATGACACCTCCACCAGGCCTAACGAGCTTTCGCTGACCAGGAGTAGCCACTGAAGGTCGCTTGTTAGAAGCAGATGAGGAATTGGAGGGAGGAGGAGCTCTAGAAGCAGGCTTGGGGGCAGGTTTGGCTTTGGGTTTAGCCACAACCGTCGCTTTGTCGTAGTATTCGGTGATTTTTGTCTTTCGGATGTCATCAACACCCTTGAAGTGCTGCTCAAAGGCCCGCTCTCCAATCAGCTTTCGAGCAGTACCAAGAACCTGCATGGAAATCTCTCGAACAGGAGCCTGAGTGTCAGTAAGCGTTTTCAGAACAGCCTTGATCACGTGATCCAAGTCTTGGTCGCTGGGGTACTCCTTAATAGTCGACAACAGACGTAGAATGAAGTTCAGAGACTCAATTCGAACCTGGGGAGTCTTATGGGACACGAAGGGAAGGGTATCTTCGACAACCTCGCCAAAAGGGAGCTTGCAGGCAATTGCATCAAGAGCCTTACCTAGTGCTTCAGCCACAGAAGCCTTCTTTTCCTTGGTTCGCTCTAATACAGCCTGAAGAGTGAATCTGTACCGCGCATACGCGTTACTTGGCAACCCATTAGCCACAGTCTCAATACACTGAGCAGCCACCTGCACACACTGCACGTTGGCGTCCTTATGAACAACCTTAGCCATAGCTCTGAGCAGGTCTCCATAGTCTCCCTCCTGTAGCTTGGGTCCTCCACTCTGGAGAATCGGTAAAACTGCCTCCAGACCCTCCTTTCGCTCCTTCCATTTGGACGATGTCACTTCTGTGTAAAAGTTGGCTGGGATTTGAGACAGCACATCCTTCGCTTCCACAAGAGCTAGAGGATCCGAATCCTCCTCGTCTCCTGCGTTGTCCACGTCCATTTCGTCCGACTCAATACCGTTGGCTGAGGCTGTAGAAAGCACCTGCTGTTGAGATCGCAATAATCGAGGCTGGGTGGGTTTTCCAGCTGCAGTGTTGGCAGCGAACTTCTCGTCGAGCTCCTTCTGCTGCACTGGTTTGAGATTCCAGCCAGGCAACACGGCGTCCATCAAGGGCTGTCCATGCCATTTCTGAACCTCCACAATGAAGTTCATGGCCTCAGCTCGCACATTCTTGTCTGCATGAGTCAGCAGCTTAGGAAGCACTTTGAACACGGGCTTGGGGTCGATTGTCTTTCCAAAGGCCGCAACCATGTCCACCAGACACTTGAGGTTGGCGGCAATCACCTTGGGCGTTCTATGGCCCAACAAGGCAACCACATCCTCCACAACAGGGTCGGGCACGTCCAGCTCAATGTACCACAACAAGGACTCTGTCGAAGCAGTCTTTGTGCCTGCTCGAGAAGAGGCCAGACCCTTCTCGGCTAGAATAGGAACCACAATAGATCGCGTTCTCAAACAAGCTTGAGTACCCCCAAACTGAAGGAAGGCTGCCAGAGATTGAATACCTTGGTCCTGAGCTACCACGTTTGTGTCGCCAACGATCTTCTTGTACAGCCCAGGGTTGTCGAGAAATGGGGTGAAAACGGGATCTGATTCGCTTGGAGATGTCGTGAACTTGTCCTTCAACTCTTCATAGGCTGACTGTCGCGCTTTCCAGTTCTGTATTAGTAAGGCGTGTCTCGTGGAGGAAAAGGTGAAATCACGTGATACTCACTTTGTGGACCATACGGTCCATCACCGGAATCGCATTAAAGTCTTCTTCTTCACTCATGTCGTGTTGTAGCGATGTCGTGTAATGGATATTAGGGGATGATGGACTGTATGCATCTTAGTTTACATACGGTTACCCCGGCAACGCGGGAGGAGGATATTAAGGTTTAGTAGCTGGGGTTCGATTTCGGGAGGCGATGTTTGGTCGTGTGTACTCGAGGGAAGTGAGGATAAGATGAAGCTGTTAATTATCATGACGCGATGTGGATTTCGTGTATGTTGTAATTTTGGCCCACTCGTTACTCACATTGTGAGTTATCTTATCTGCACAAGTAGTCCTGAGGCTGAACGCCTTTGTTTACTTGTATTGTACCACGAACGTTTTTTGTTAGGACGCCATTGAGGATGAAAGACTTCGGCCACGAGCACCGGTATCGACAGCTGACCTCATGAATGGATGATGTTTTCATGTTTATTATGGCTCATCTATTCAGGCTGCTCCCTTACTGCTCTTTGGACTTTTACCAAGATTATGCCATAAAGGACATGTTTACGCGTATAAATAGAGCTGGAGGTCTCTGACACGAAAAACAGATTGCACTGATGGAGTCAGTTGATCTGGAGCTACATTTTGATAGTAAATAAGGTACGTTTTGTCGGGGTGTCATGTGGTGAGAAAGATGTGCTGAAATAGTTGCCGGAGGGTTGAGACCTATAGTAAGCTCTCAAAAGGAGGACATCCCATAAGATCTTTTTGTATGCAAGCTCTCTCTCTGATCTGTACAATGTGCTGAGAGAAGCACTACGATGCTGTGTTTAATCTTCCAAGCTTATGGCACGTCTATATCGCGTTCTATGGTGCTGTATATCCACCCAGGTATCGTGCATGATGATAAGAATCCGACTTGACAACTGCAACTATAACCACCACCAGCAAGTACACCAGTGATATTGAGGTACCACAGATGAGACGGTTGACACAGTGAAAACGTGATGTCGAAGGCCCCAATAATGCGACGAAATGGATGCTAGAACCACCGTGATGATTCCGTCTTTTCGTTACCACTGAGCATACATTATGGAGCCTTCGTTATGGGTGTACACCTGTTGGAGTATGGCGTGGAGGGTATATCTACCGCCACTAACCCCAACCCACTTTCATCACCAACAAATCGACTCATCATGTATCTTCCGATCGTACTAGGACTGGCTACTACAGCCATCGCCATGTACGAGTACGACGAGATCATCCCTTCCAGACATCGAGTCTGTAACCCTAACGAGCTCGGTCTCGAGGATTATTACGGCTTCGTTGTGCATCACCAGGTGACTGTTTCATCTTGGCCCAACCTGCATCATACTCGAATCTCCGAGTGTGAGAACTCTTACGTTCAGCAACACGACTTATATCATCCCAATGATCCCGATCAGGATACCCTTTGGGGCAAGAAGCTGTGTTCCGTACACAACAACGACCACACCCGGTGTTTCATGATGGCCCGAAGACGTCGATACGCAGGTCTCAAATACTCCCTCTTCGTCCCCAACATGTGGATTGGCACTCTGTTTGAGTGTGACTGGCGAAACCCCAAGGAACCGGAGTGTATCAACCCCATTCCCATGCGGCCTCTTATCTCCGACAACCTCGTTTTGGCCAACTGGTACGAAACCCCCGACGGTTTCAAGCACATGGTGCGACGAATCCCAATGTTCTACACCACTAACAAGGGTCACCCTGTTCCTGCCAATTGGAACAGCACTGTGGACCCCTGGGAACAGTATACTTACAGCTGCAACGAGGATGGAGTGTTCAGCAACGTGGCTACCAACCTGCAGTCCTGGTTCCATACTCTCAATCGTATTGGACAGCAAGAGCCTCTTGACATCGACGAAGGTGACGGACGTCCCAGACGAGGTCTCTCTGCTCCAATCGACTTGTCGTACAATGACGCTTTCGATTGCTGGGATGACTATCGTCAGGAGTTCTGGAAGTGCCCTCCTCCCAAGTGGAAAGAGGAGATTGATGCCGAGAAGCGAAAGAAGCCTGACTACCACAATCGACTCATTATGCCTATGCCTATGCCTCCTCTTGATATCCCCCGAGAACCTAACGACTTTGACGATCCACTTGGTCTTCCTAAGGATCGATTACCTGAGTTCAAAGACATTCCCGACATTATCGACCGAGGAAAAGACGCTTATGACCCCTTCTATGACCCTGTGTTTGAAAAGGAGATGGAAGAGTGGCACAAGCATGGAAGCTTTTCGGCTTACCCTGAAAAGACAGCTGAGCCTGCCACTCCCAAGATGGGCCCTAGCCCCAACCCTCTCAAGCACTCATTCAGTCTTTTCCCTGGCCTGTTTGGCCCTCGGCCTGAGGAACAGGAAGAGGAGGAGCTCGAAGAGGAAACTTGGGGATTCTTCGACATCTTCCAGCCCAAGCCTAGACGAGGACGGTCCAGCATTGGTCTCATGGACAGGATTCTTTATGGACATCTGCATCCCACTGCTCGTCCTGGAGGAGTTCAGGCAAGCTACACTGGTGGGTATCGGACCTATGATCGAGAAGCTGGAAGTCTAGTACCTGTTGTTCGACCTACAACTACTCCTAGAAAGCCAGGTGAGTTTGATTTCACTCCTCTTCCAATGGAGGATTGGATTTCTCTCTTCACCCACAACCCCAGTGCCACCAGCACCACAGTCAGCACCACTAGCCCTTCTGTTACTACTGCCATGACCTCAGTTACTCCCTCATCATTTTCTAACAAGACCATGCCCATGGTTACTATTCACAAGTCTAAGAAGAGACCTGTGAGTACCCCTACGCCGACCACCACCACCTCTCTGTCTTACGAAGAGATTCGTTGGAACAGGGAAATGGAGAGACGAAAGAAGGAGTATGAGGAGTACCGACGACAGTTTGGTCCAGGTTACGAAGAGCTGCCTCCCAACAGTGAACACGAATGGACTGAGTATTCTTCTTACATTGATCACAACAAGAAGATGTTTGATCGTAAGGAGAAACGACAGAAGGAGATTGCTGAGATGAAGAGCCGACGTCGTGGAAAGCGAGATGATCTCGACGAGAACATGTTTTTCCTTGATGAACCTGTTTCTGTTGGTGAGGGACCAGTCTACTACTCGGTTCCTGCTGCCGATCTGACAGTCAATGTGACTGTTCCTTCGGTTGAGGATCTCATGACACCAGTACTCATACAAAGACGATCGTTGTCTTCTCGATTGGAACTCACTCTCACTGACATGATTGATACCTTTGACGCTGTTGGAGAGAAGAAGTATCGACAGCTGATGCGGAACATTCTGTCAGCCCTGGACAGTGTCGATGATGTTTGATAGAACCACCAGTAATGCATTAATTTATAGTACAAGTAGAAGTACAAGTACAGTATTGTAGATGGTACAAGCATCAACGGCACATGTGCAAGTGATTGTGACAACGATATTTGAGTCTTTCCGGGCTTTTTTAAATTCACCGCTTCATAGCCATTGACATTCAATTTGGCATGCCTAAACAATGTCCCGATGGAGGAACAGTAAGAACTCAGGAAAACACCAATAATCCTCGAACACGTCAATTCCACCTCTGAGCACAAATACAAGTACTTGTACCTGTACTTGTACCTGTACAAGAACAATCACTCTCACTCGCTACAAGTACACATAATCCTTCAAACATCGTTCATTGTTATCTAATATCCTACATGCATTACTTCTGCTCCCGGCCGTGGTAAGGGTGGTTGACAAAGTTGAACCAGGGGAAGATGAACAGACCGGCAATGGAGTGGGCCGAGTTCTTGGCGGCAATCTCCTGCAGCTCGGGGGTCAGGGTGGAGGTTCCGTAGGGCTCGAGACCAGCGGCCTTTCGAGCGGCCATCTCGGCCTCGTCCTTCTTGTACTCTCGGGCGTTCTCAGTGACACCGAAGAATCGCAGACTGCTTCGGGCGTAAGCGGCACCGAAACCGACGCCGAAACCGAGCATGGTAGCAACTCGCAGGAACTTGACGGAAGGTCGAGCAAACTTGCCCTTGACGGGGTCCAGCCACTCGGCGAAGCAGATACCGGCGGGGAGACCGGCTGTAGCGAGACCAATGACACCGTAGTCAGAGGGTCTCATGTAGCCCACCACTCGCTTGAAGTGAGGGTCAGCATCGATGAGCTGGGTTAGTGAATGGAAATAGAGTACCTTCGTTGTGACGTAATCATACGTGGGGTAATGGGTACAGTTATTGTCGGATGAAGTTTTGTGCCGCAGCTTTCAAGGAGCAAGTGACGTGTAGCAATGGCCCTTCCGTGGATCTCGCCTTGTCCAACACGAGCATGTTAGCTCAAAAGGGTGCTCAATGGTCATATGCTGTATGGTGTTTGTGTCTGACGGTGGTTACAGGGTATCTCTTGACCCCTCCTCCTCGTCTAGTATCACCAGAGAGCCCAAAACAACGCCGCTGACGCAATCACCTGTTTCCTCCTGTTGAACAGTATCTCCTCTCTGACATGGATCGTGTCGTGGCTCGGCCACTAGGTGGTATCACCCCATTGACCCAGAAACGCCGCAAAAAGTCCCCCGAAAAGGCGGACCGATAATACTCACAGGAAAGTCTCCGTAGGAGTAGTTGACGCTGGTTTTGACAAGCGGAGTCGACGAAGACATTGTAGTTGTAGTGTGGTCTTGAACGGTGGTAGAGCCAATCATACGTCTGGTGAATGCTTCTTTTCTGTATCCCTAACCCTGAAGGTTGGGAGGTTGCTTAAGTAAGCGTGTGGAGCATTGACCAATGGGAGGAGGTGTATTTGGGTTGTATATGGAGGAGTGGGGAGAGATAATGAGGGTAAGGGAATAATACGGGGGAACGGAGGCGGAGAATATGAGTATTTGTGTATACTGGAATGTATCTCCGGCCTGATACTAGTTCGCTTTTGGGAACGCTCTGAATGTGCACTGCTTGGAATGGGTGGTCAATAAGGTTGGTGTTTGATATCTGGGAAACTGCAAAAGGAGTGTTAGCTATTGGGAGTATGCGATATTTGAGGGTGTTCTGCTCAACACAATTAATTACACGCAGATCGAACATCTCAAAAACAGATAAATTAGAATCTAAACGTCGCTATATACATCCCCTGGTTATGAAGGTAAAAGAGAGAACTGCACTGCAGTCCCAATTGAATCTGAAAGTCGTCAAGTTATGGGTGGGCCCTCCTCTTTACATAGGAGGAATGGACTTCAACTTCTTGCATCGAGCAAGCTGATCGTTGGTACTGGTAACGAAAGAACAGTACAAGTTCTTGACACACTTTTCGTCGCAATCCTTCTTGACAAAGGGCGACTTTCGGTAGTAGTGATCGTAGTAGAGCTGGGTCTGGTTGGCCTGAGTGACAATGTTCTTGGCGGCTCTGTGCCAGAAAGTACCGTTCAACGGAGCATTCTTGGGCCAGGAGTTATCGGGATCATAGGCGGCACGAGCAGAGTACTCAAACTCCCAGGTCATGTTTTGGGGAGTATGAGCTGGGTACTCGAGGTGCTCAAAGCCGTTGGTGGTCACGTTCTTTCCATGGTTCATGTCGAAGTCAAAGGTCTCGTTGAGCTTGGTGTAGTAGTTTCGAGAGTCCATGATCTCAAAGGTCTTCGAGTCAACCTCGTAGTATCTCCATCCGGGGTTATAGTTGTTCATGGGAGTGAGGGACTGCACGATCCATCCAATCTGAAGGGCGCTTTCTTCAGTCACAGTGTCCTTATCAGACTCACCGTCATAGTAGACGGTGAACTGATCAGCGTGGGTGTGGCCATAGAAGACAGAGGCCAGAACGTGAGGAGAGAACCGAACAATGATCTGTCGCATAATCTCGGCCGACCAAGGAGTGGCAGCACCTCCAGCTCCAGTAGGAACGTGAGCCAACAGCCAGGCCTTCTGGCCCTTCTTTTCACACTCCAAAAGCTCGCTGACAATCCACTTGAAGGTTCCGGACGGATCAGGGTCGCTGATGTTCCACCAGTTGTACAGGTTGGCCTTGTACCAGAAGTTGGAGTCGACAGAAATGACTCGCAGACCTCGCTTGGTGGTCACGGCAAACGATCCATAGGTATGGGCAGCCTCCTTCTCGGTCTCCTCGTTGATCCAGCCAAAGTCCTGCCACAAAGCAGCACTCAGCTCGGCGTTCCAGGTGAAGTCTCCAGCGAATCCGGACTTGTTCTGGGCAAGCTGAGCGTAAGGGTACGAGTCGTGGTTTCCAAAGGTAGGGTACATGGGAACATCCTTGAGGTGCTTCTTCATGAGGTAGTAGCATTCCTCCTCGGACTGGAAGGCGTGGGCGAACGAAAGCCATTCGTCCAGGTCATGAGAGACCATGTCTCCAGTGAAGATGGCGAATTCAAAGTCCTTGACGGCAGCAAGAGTACCCACGCTCTCCATTCCCTTGTCCAAAAGAACCTCGGGAGAATCACACTTGTAAGTTCCCTGCTTTTGAGCAGGAATGAGAGGACTCAGGCCAGCGGCCTTGGCCTTCTTGTTCTCGACAACAGGAGTACAGCACATTCCCTTGTCACAATCAGCCTCGGCGCCAATGGTGTATCGCAGATCAATGTGGAAATCGGAAACATGGGCAGCATTGAAGGTCTTTCCTTCACTCTTGGGAGTGTTGGGGTTCTGGGGCTTCTCGGGCCACCAAGAGGTGAGGTCAAACTTGGGAGTGTCGGGGTACTTACAGGCAGCCTTACCCTTAATTTTAACGAACTCGGCACAGACAGCCTGACCATCAGCTCCGTAGGGATCCAGGAGAGTCATGACATTGGCAGCATGCTTTCCCTTACCTCCTCGTGTGATGACATCTCCCTGCCAGCTATCACAGTCGGCGGTGAAGTTGTATTTCTGACACAGCTTGACGAGCAGTCTAGGAGTCAAGTCTTTGTTCTTGAGAGAGAACTTCTTGCCGAGATCAAGAGCCTGGCGGCACTTGTCACAGGAAGAAATGTCCTGGTCGAAGATCTTGGTGGCCTGGGTCTCACCCCATTCCATAAGCTGGTCGTTGGGCAGGTTGGGGACAGTCAGGTCTCGGGAGAAGAGACTGGCCATTCCCAGAGCTCTGGCGAAGATGTCGAGTTTCATAATGGGAGATTTGATTGACCCGGACAGTGGGCATGGTCTGTGTTATAAGCGTTTTGTGGTCACTCAGCTCATGTCGGTGGATTCAGACATTTTAGCATAGCAATCGGTTCGTGTCGATGAGCTTGTTTCAATGGTGCAAGTGTTGTTGATGTGGTACCACTACCTAGTGCAGTTGAGCGGAATCATGATCTCCACCAGCAACGTCTGTCTCAGCCGATTCTTCATCTGTTCAATATGCATCGAAGCGTGATGCGTCCAAAGTCGTTTATTGGTTCGGCAGGAGATTGACATCGCATGAACAACGTGTGTTTCAGTTCGGAGTCCGGGGAAGACAACATTTAGCACGCGGCAAAGAGAGAATAAAGAGAAAGGAGATACGGAGACACTGAAACAAAGCCCAACACGTGGCTGGAGAGGCTTGAATGACATATTCATTGATTATTAGCCCACCAAATGCTAATGAATGGCCTATTGAATGGCACTCCAAGCACTCGATAGAGTTAGAGCCAAGGCTTAAGCTGCAATGAGCTGCAGATCTTGGCGGGAATTAAACGAGGTTGCGAGAGGATTATAGGATCTATTTCAAGTGGGATACGACACTGAAAGATGTTGAGATCATTCGGTTCACTCCAGTTTCTCAACGACTAGTTTCTCGAGTGTGATCTGAGCTCCCGTCAGAGTTCTCCACCTCGACGACTTTAGCTGCATTGCTAGACGCACGTTTCAGGAACGATAGAGACGTAGCTTATGATTCTAATACGGGGTCACTAAAGAGCTCAATTCTACAGAAAGAAGACTGAAAACCAAAACACTAAAGTCTCTGCAAAATTCTCCATCTTCTCGTACCAGACATTCAGCGTCAGTAGCTTACTAAGATGGCAGATGGACATCTTGACTGTCCCATAAAGCAGCCGAGTGAAGCTTGAAGTGTATTGGATTCCCGAGAATCATTGTGTGTCGAGTACGGAGTACGCTCAGAGACGAGAGTACATATGTACACCCTACCAAAGCAAAGCTAGCTGCAAATGTGGCGGAGATTGCAGCTCTCAGTTGACTAAACTATAGCTCCCTGCCACTACATCAACACGTGCTATGAATACTCGTGGATCAGAAGTCTCAGCACCGCCACAAAGTTTGCCCTGAGATTCACACATGACGCTACACACTACCTGGTATAAAGTATGTACATTCAAAATGCTGTATTTCAACACTATAGAATCAAGAAACAAACGCAGATGAGACTCACGTTTACTTCTTAGCACCGTACTTCTGGACAACCTTTCCGTCGGGAATGGTGAAGAAGACGGCGGGCTTACCCTCGGACCAGGCCTGGTCGAGTCGGTAGTAGCCCTTTCGCTCAAACTGGATGATGTCTCCAACCTTCATGTTCTTGATGTTGGAGTCAGCAAGAGCCTCGGTCTTGAAGATAGTCTCGGGGGTGAGCCAGTCCTCAAAG
Source organism: Yarrowia galli (assembly GCA_900519055.1). NCBI lineage: Eukaryota > Fungi > Ascomycota > Dipodascomycetes > Dipodascales > Yarrowia > Yarrowia galli. The sequence goes on along the minus strand of ULGS01000005.1, from coordinate 850,552 downwards.
TTCTCGCCATCCTCAATCTTGTCCTTGGTGATGAGATGGTCAAAGTCAACCAGCTCACAAGGAGTAGCATCAGACTCAGCCAACCAAGAGACCTTGTGCTCGGTCTTCTTGAAGTCTCCCTCGAGGTGGAGCTTGGCGTCAATGCCGGTGACGAGATCACCGTCCTTGTGGATCTTCTCGACAATGATGTTACCCCAGTCCATGAGAGTGAGCTCCTCGCCATCCTTGAGGGTCTGAGCATCGTCCTGGTCAATAAGAACCTTCTTACCACCGAAGACGGTCTTCTTGGTGCCAAGATCGGGGTTCTTCTTGTGCTTGGGTCGGTCCTCGATAGTCTCGGGGGCAGCGTCAGCGAAAGAGATCTCAACAACGTCCTTCTTGACAACAGCAGAGTGTCGAGGGGCAACGGGGTCAATGACCTTCTTGTTGATGGCCCAGATAAGAGACCAATCGAGGTTGATGATGTTCTTGGAAGGACCCTGAGAAATGATGAAGTTTCGCAGACCCTCAACGGTCATACCTCGTCGTCGCACACCTCGGACAGTGGGGAATCGAGGATCGCTCCACGACTCGACCTTGTCCTGGTCAACGAACCACTGCAGCTTTCGCTTGGAGAGGAGAGTTCGGACAAAGTTGACTCGGGCGAAATCCCAGATGTGGACCTTTCGGAGACCAAGAGCCTTGAGCATCCAGTCGTACTGAGCGTTTCGGTCTCGGTACTCGATGGTTCGCAGAGCGTGGGTCACACCCTCAATGGAGTCGACAATGGGGCAGCAGAAATCGTAAGTAGGGTAGACCTTCCACTTGTCACCGGTTCGGTGGTGGGGGGTGAGGTTGCATCGGTAAATGACGGGATCTCGAAGAGTCTTGTTTCCGGCATCGACGGAGATCTTGGCTCGGATACAGTTCTTAAGACCCTCCTCAGTGCCCTTGGCCATCTGGTTCTCAAAGATCTCAATAGACTCCTCAACGGGTCGGTCTCGTCGAGCAGAGGCAATACCGTCCATTCGCTGCTCTCGCATAACCTCCTGGACAGTGTCGTCGGCGTAAGCCTTGCCCTCCTTGATCATCTTGATACAGAGATCGTACATCTCCTGGAAGTAATCGGAAGAGTAAGAGATGACGTCTCCCTTGATTCCGAGCAGCTCAAGATCCTCAAGAATGGAGTCCTGGAACTCCTCCTTCTCCTTGGAGGGGTTGGTGTCGTCGAATCGGATAATCAGCTTACCCTTGTACTGTCGAGCAAAGTACTCGTTAAGAACGGCAGCCTTAGCGTGTCCGATATGGAGGTATCCAGAGGGCTCGGGAGGGAATCGGGTGACAACCTCACCCTCCTTGGCGTTGACCAGACCAATCTCGAAAGAGGCCTTGGAGGCAACCTTCTTCTGGCCAGACTTGGCGCTCTTTCGGACCTCGTTCAGATCCTTGGTGAAGTTGTCAACAACGGGACCATACTCAAAGGCGAGCAGGTAGTTGTACCATCGGCCCAGGTTGATGAAGACACCGGACTTGAGAGAGGTTCCAACAACCAGGTTGGATCGCAGAACACCCCAAACGACCAGATCGGACAGAGAAGGAGTGTAACCGTTGATGAAAGATCGGAAGTTGAGGTGAGCCTCGAGCTTCTCAAGAGAAGGAGTGACGGCCTTGAAGTCTTTGGAAAGGAGGTTGGCGAAGGCAAAGTCGATCCACTCCTGGTCCTCAGCAGACACGGTACCGGCGAGCTTCTCAACCACAGCCTTGTTGCCGGAAACTCCGTCGTAAACGACATCGGCAGGGGTCTCCTTGGAAACAACCTTGTCGTCAATGATCTCGATCTTGATGTTCTTCTGGGCACCGAGCAGAACGGCGGCGTAGCCCACGTTGGCGGCCTTGGCGGCAACCTGAATAGACATGTTTTTCGTTATGAGAGAAGCAGAAAGAAGATCGTATGGTCTCTTGTGTCATGCACCCAACTTTTGAGTTATGGTTTTTCAGTCAGCAGAGCGGATGGCCTAAGATATTGAGGCCGTTGGTTCGATTTGAGGGCGAGCCGTATTGCGGGGGGTTATAACGTGATGGAGTTTCGTCCCTGATGTACTCGTACTAGTACACAGTACCATGTAAAAGAGATCTATTCGTGATTATATGTGTTTAGTTGAACTCGTCGTAAATGTCTCTTCATGACTCAGTCTTCTGAGCATTTCTATAACCTTGGAGAGTGGGTTCTAGAAGGATGTCAAATGAGTATCAGGCGAATTACGGTCTACAGGACCGGTTGGGGGGGGGGG